>JAFEMH010003736.1:160000-248688 GCA_022495995.1 Adenophora triphylla var. japonica
AACAGAGATGAAGAAACCCCATGGCCAGAATCGGATGATGACATAATGCAAGATGGCCAATCAGACGGAGACACAATACCAACCATTGACAGCAACTACAGAGACTTCTAAAGACGAAAGCAGTGACGACACAAAATAAAGGACGTAAGCAGTGACGACACAAATCAATAATGCAAGAAAGACAGCATCTGCTTTTTCTTTTTAACTTTTTATCTTTGAAAAACGCGTGTATAGCTTTTTACTTTTTCAATTAGTTTATTCTAATCATTGTACTCCATAGGTAATCGGCCATAAAACCGGACTTATAGGTTTCATTTGTAAGGGTTATAAATACCCTCTTCTCCTTCTGTTGTAAGTACGAGCAAAAATTTTATAAAACCCATCTTTTGTGAGAAAAACTTCATGGCAGCTTAAAAATCTTTCCTACTCCCTTAGTTCCATAACTTAAAATCCTTCAACTACCTTCAGTACTTCATACTATAGCCCTTACATTATAAAAAATAAATAACCTTGTTTATAAATCTACCTTCCGCTTGCTGCTCCAATACCTCCGACCACTACTGTAAGTATTTCACTTATGTTTTGTTAATTTTGTTTTGTGTTCTATGTTTTATACGTTTTAAATTATATCGTTTTTAATATATTAATATGGTTTAACGGAAACCTAAAAAATCCGCCATACCCCCCTTTTATGATATCAGAGCGTGGTTTGTTCTAAATCTAAAAGACTAAAACAGGCTTGATCGGTGGCATATGATGTAAGTCCACAATTATATCAAGAACCCGTTTAGGTGAGACAAGGGATAAAGCATTCTTTAATATTATTTAGGATGATATGATGGAATTTTATATTTGTTTATGATTTTAATTAATGCTTAATTATAAGTAATATTCGTTTATGATCTTAATTAATGCTTAATTTTCAGGGCTATATGACTAATTTTTGAAGGATTAAGGTTTTAGGAAATGGACTAAGGGGTTAGGTGTTCCTCTCATAATTGATATCTCAAAGTCATCATCATTTAATCTTGTTGAACTTTTCAATCAAAATACTGATAGTCAAAAAACATCAGGCAAAATAGTAGAAAACTTAGACTATATTAAACAACAAAATAATCAAGTTATTATAGAATTAAGAGAAATACGTAAACATCTACCTACTAAACAAGACTTTCAACAGGTTAGTTATTTGCTAGAAAATTCAAAGCCTAGACAAATCTTAGAAGCTAAAGACCTTATACAGAAAGTAGAAAAACAGGTAGTCAATTTAGAGCAAGTTATAAATACAGTTAAAAGTATAGTTGAAAGTTAAAACTGGAACAGTCTAGAGAATATTCACAGGCCTTATCTGACGCCAAAAGATATAAAGCCGAAGAAAATAAAGAAGAAATTACTGGGTTTACATCCTACACAGGTACAAGTAAAGCTGATAGGACTTATCCCATCCTATTTAATTTTATTATAAGTTTGTTGTTACAAATCATCGAAAAATTAAATAAGTTATTAAGCAACATTGACAAGCCACAGCCTAGTTATCCTACAATAGATAACGACTTGGATAGAATAATTAGTGGAATTAATAGGTTAAGTTTAGGAGAAGAAGTCAAAATTAAAAGAAAACCCATACCATACACACATTGGGTACCAATAAAATGAGTGACCAACAAAATTGGAGCTTCTTAGGAAGAAGTCGGACATTACAAGAGTCTAGAAACTCAACTAGTAACATACGAGATAATATTACATCAGACAGCTTTATTAATAGAATAATAAGAAGGGGATCAGGATCAACTAGTAATCAACAGACTATACAATTAGAAGAAGAAATAGATTTAAACAGAAACATAGATTTATATAATCAACATCAACTGGATATATTAGACCCAAGAATATTATACCAAACAGGATTATTAAATATTAACACAGTCTTAATACGAAGTAGTAGAGAAGAAAGCCTTAGGGTTGTTAACGGAATAGTTACTATATATTTATTTTCACCAGAAACAATACAAAAAATTAAACAGTCTGGAAAACATTTTGCCCATATAGGAGTATTAGTAATTGGCATAAAAGCGTTAGGAAGAAAAAATTTAGGAACAAAGTTATTAGCCTTATTAGTAGACAAATCTTGGACAAAAGAATTAAAGAAAGCCATTATTTCAGGAATGGAAATAGACCTAAGCCAAAATACAGCCTTATTTTACTGTACACCAGTGTAGCGTTGTGAGAAAATTTCATCTTTTCATCTTTTTGAGTCGCCACCTATATTATTCGTTTGGAAACATAGGAAAACCATTTTGAAAGAGATTTGGGTTCGGGGCTTAGGTTATGAAATGGGTAGGTCAAGGAGCATCCATTTCACCCAATCCGGAGATCGGTCTTGCTAAAGAAAAGAGGGGTTTTCAATCTTTTTAATAAAATAATTAAAGAAAAACAAGTAAACCCTAATCAATTTCTTGATTAGGAATGTCGGATTGTATGCTTCGAGATCGCCTTCATTGACTGAAGGGACTCTAGGCTAATCCTTTTGATGGGATCACACTACTCTAAAATCAATAGAGAGGTTGAGAAGAGAAACGAAAGTTTAAAGGATGATTACCTTTTAAGGAGAGATTTAGACAGAGTTTCGACTCGAGTTTAGAGTTGAAACTTGATACGGACAGAGCTTCGCCTCGATCCTTGATTTGGATCTTGATACGGACGGAGCTTCGCCTTGGTCCTTTGATTCGGGCTTTGATGTTCGTCTATCAACGTGGTTGAAGGACGAATTTAGGAGTTGTTTGTGAGTGATTTGAAGGAGTCTTTCGTGGAAAGAAACCAACAAATTGTGTATGTTGTGTGTTTTCTTGATCAAGGATCATAATTGTCGACCTACAAAACACCGGAAGTCATCCAAGATTTATAGGAGGTTAGAGAGGTGAAGGTGGAGAGGTAAAATCTCCTAGGAAGGTTCCGAACTCGGTTACGATTGGATACCCGAATTGATAAGGTTTTATCCAAAAAGAGAGTTTGAAACGGAGAAGGAGAGTGATTTCGCACATCTGTCGAGGGGATATCTCGCGCGAGATATGATATCTCGTGCGAGATAACTAGTCTGATGACTATTTTGTCCTCTTCAGTTGTTCTGTTAGTCAGTTAGGTCCAAAACTAACGAGGTTAGTTAGAAACTTAACGAAACATGACGAAACTGATATGCTTTCATCAAAACATAAAAGAGAGATGAAGAGTAGTGTAATCATGTAATTATGAGTTCAGAATGGGGTGTCTACAGAGCCCCTCGGCGACAGGTCTTATGAAAGAAGAAGTGTCGTCGATAGAGAAGACATCATTCTGAACGCTGGGATGGTCGTGCCGCACGGCTGCCTACGTATCTCTATCGGAGAATCAGACCAAAACGTAGTTCGACTCCAAAACACGAAAAGGCTGCTTTAGGTATTTTGAAAATCATTTTTTTTGAAAATCGAGGAGATTTTATTTTTGAAAAGGCAAATCCATACTGATGAATCAAATCATGACCCAATTCTGAAGATACCTATTTGTCTGAAGTGAGGTGACGATCTTGGCGATTCGGGACCGAGCTTTTGTTGAGGTGACGATCCTGGCGATTCAAGACCGAGCTTTTTGTTGAGTAGTACTCGATATACTACTTGTAGATGCTTGACACACCTACTTGGTGACGATCCTGGCGATTCAAGACCGGGCTTTTCGTTGGTGACGATCTTGGTGATTCAAGACCGGGCTTTTCGTTGGTGACGATCCTGGTGATTCAAGACCGGGCTTTTTGTTGGTGAGTACTCGACATACTACCTGTAGATGCTTGACACACCTACTTGGTGACGATCCACCTATAAGGGCGCTGAATCGGGCTTTTGATGGTGAGTACTTGACATACTTACCCTAGATGCTTGACGCATCTTAGATGTTTGACACACCGAATTGTTGACGATCCACCTGTTTGGGCGTTGAATCGGGCTTTTTGTTGGAATATGCTTGACGCATGGCACTTGACGTGATGGATGCTTGACGCGATGGTTGCTTAACGCAAAGGTTGCTTGACGCGATGGTTGCTTGACACAATGGATGCTTGACGCGATGGTTGCTTGACGCAATGGATGCTTGACGCTATGGATGCCCGACGCGATGATTGCTTGACGCAATGGATGCTTGACGCTTTAAGAGATGCTCGACGCACTTAGTTGGATGCATAGAAAGGTATATGGTAGGAAAAAATCCAAACACTCAACATGTTTGATCTAATTCTTGAAAGTAGGCACTTGACGTGCTTTACGCATTTTAATTCCTACAAGAGGTAGTGAAAGCATTTGCATAACAACACACATTCACTTAAGCATTTGCTTGTTCAAGACGATCAATGTGCACTCGACTCCAAGAATCAGCGGGGAGAATGAGTTCTATTATGTGAGGATTGAAAATTGTTTGTGATTTAGATTTTGGTTTTGAAGACCAACTCGTGAGGTCCATTTAAAGATCGAATGAGACAATCGTCTAATAGGATTCCGTTGAGATAACCCAAGTTCAACACTAAGGTTCAGGATACTTCAAGGATTTTTCATTGTCGTAGGACTTTTCCATCTTCAAGCCCCAAGTTGCTCATGTGATGATCATTGACTGAACAAGGTCCAAACCACTCCAATGGCTTTTGCTATGTAGAACTGATGCTGCCCAAAGCACGTATTTTCCAAGGCTTCTCTTAACATTAAGCCCCAAGACTTCTTGTATGTTGTAGATGACTTCGTGAACAGGCTTGTGAGGCTGCACGAATTGAAGAAGGATCCCCTCCTTTTTCCCTTTGATTTTTTTTTTTTTTTGTGACGCACCCTGGTTTTTGCCTAGACTGCCCTTTCGGGTTTTCAATCTAGCGGGCATCTCTTTTGCGTCTTTTGTTTTTGTGCTCTAACTTTTGCCTAGGCCGCTCTTTACGAGTTTTCAACCTAGCGAGCTATTCTCTTTTTTTTTTTGAAAAGTATGTGTACTCGAAGGTGACTCAGTTGGAAGAATCTCATTAAGGAGAAAGATGAGATCTCAAGTTTAGTTGAGGAGAGACGGACTCTATTTTTTGGAAGATGATCCAAGCATTGACTCTTTTGGGGAGTGTATTCTCTAATGATGAGAGTGAGAAACGAAGAGGAAAGCCCCTAATGCAGATTTGATTACTCTCGAGAGTTTGAGTAGGGATTGACTGGGGGAGGAAAGGTTAGGAAGCCCCAGTTTTGATGCTTGGATTTCAAGAGTGTGTATGAGAATGGCTAAGAGGAAGCCCCTAGACTCAACAAAGAACGCTATATGGCTCAAAGGTCTAGAAAAGTTGCTCTACTTTTAATGGATCTTGTATCATCTAGAAATTTCTTAACGAATTTGAAAAGAAAGCCAATCATTAGTATGAATTAAGGCTAAACATTTTCCTTTATGGATTGATGTTGAAAGTCTTCTTCATTTGCGTTGCCATTCGGGCTTCACTGTAAGAGGATGTTGAGGGATCCTCTTTTCTTCATTGATATCACTTGACTCTTCTTCTTTGCGGGAGAGTCCTTCTTGCATTTGTTGAAATTCCATCCTTGTTGTGGGGCGATGAAGGCTTGAGAGTCTTTCTCTCTCTTTTTTTTTTTTTTTTTTTTTTTTTTTTTTGATGCTCTATTTTTGCCTAGGACGATTTGAGGAGTTTCGACCTAGCGAGCTTTTTATTTTTGTACTCTCAAAGCCTTGAATTGAGTAGCCCCACTTTTCTTGGGATGAATGTTGATAGCAGCGCCTTTGGCTTCCTTCGTTTGTTGATCTTCGACTTTCAACATGAGTAATGTTTAGCCTTAAGACTTCTAAGGATAGTTTTCATTTCAAACTTGTTTAGATGTTTCTATTTTTCGTGATGATTTAAGGAATGAGGGTCCACTATTCAACATAGATCAAATGATACTCATGAAGAATACAACTTTTGGGAAAGTGTTTAGGATAAAGAGATAACTTTTATTGATAAGGAAATTCGATACAGACTCGATAGTTTACTTGACACAAACTAGAGAGGATAGAGATGTACTAGAAAGACAGAACGACTCTTCGAGAACATACTAGGAAATTTACCTAATCTATGTTTTTTTTTTCAAAGGAAAAAGGGAGAGGACACTCGGAGCCCCAAGGTGGTGATGCTTCAGTTGATCTTGCCGGCTTCATACAAGTCTTGAATGGCATCCCTCAAATTGTAGCAATTGTTGGTGTCATGACCACTAAACTGATGGTACTCGCAAAATTTGTCGTGGTCCCAATCTTCCCTCATTTTCTTAGGATGATAGTCTTCCATTGGCTTCAGTTTTCCTTGGCCTACTAGATCATCGAACATTTCCTTAAGAGTAGCCCCACCAAAATCATGATAGGTACGACCGGTGCTCCCCTTTGTTGGACAATTCTCCTTTTCTGAATTCTTTCTAAGAAGGATCAATTCATCGATTCTAAGGCCCGATTTATGGAGTTCGACGAAACTAGGGAAGTAATTGCCGGCAAGCTTCTCTTGGTACTCTTCGCGGAGGCATTGAAGTAGGATATGAATTTGTTCGTCTAGGCTTGGCCTATCAACGATTTCAGTCAGTTTGATCCTCCATCTCTTGACGAAGTCTGCGAATGATTCATTCGGAAGTTGCTTGGTTTGCTCAAGGTCTCTCCTAGTAGTGCGGTAAGTAGTGTTGTCCTCAAATTGTTCTTGGAAGGCACGACTGGCGAGTGGCCAATCAAGCCTTGTGGAGAGTGGAAGATTCATGTACCAATCTCTAGCGGCACCGTCAAGGGTTTGAGGAAAGCATTGAACTAGCAAGTTGTCATCGACACCCATAGGTAGCATGGCCCAAGAGTAGGTTTCCAAATGAGCTTTAGGGCAAGTAGAACCATTGAATTTTGCAATGTCGGGCGTCTTGTACTTTCTAGGAAGCTTTGACATGGATTGACGAAGGGTGTCATAGTCGATAGAGAGCGAGGCTCCCTTGCTCACATCGAGGGATGCAAGTTTCTTTTCTAGCATTGCCATGGTGAGGGGTTCGTCCTTGCTTTCTTTCTTGCTTTCTTTCTTGGAAGCATAACTCTCATTGTCAGAGGAGGAAGATGATGAGCTAGGCTTATACACCTTTTTCTTGTGCTTGCGGTGCCTTTAAGCTTTCTTAGGGTATGATACTTCATCATCGGAAGAGGTCCTACTTTCTTTCTTCTTTGAGCTTAATTCGGCCAATTGTAGTTTCATGGCTTGGAGTTCGTCAACCATGGCTTTCATTTCCCCGGCTTGGATTCTTATTTCAAGTTCTAATCGGGCCTCCATTTCATCGGCTTGGGCTTGTAGCATTTCTTCATATCGAACCCTTTGATCCTCAATCTCCTTCTTGAGTGCTTCAGAATTCATCGTGTCGGACAGAAATTGAGTTGTTACCGTTGGAGAGGTAAGGGGGCTTGACGACCTTAGAGATGAACTCGAGATATCCTAACGAAACGTCTTTTCGAATATTAGCCCCAAACGATCCTAGATGGAGAAAAGGATGATGGTTAAAATTACCTCACGAGTGATTTTTTTGAAGTTTTATTTTTATTAGAGACGGAGTTTTGACTCAAGGAGGGAGCGTACATCGATTATCAATCACAAACACAAAATCTGCAAATAAAATCTCGCGCGAGACGAAGTAATCTCGCACGAGATAACCATCCGGAAAGATGGATTTTTCCTCATTTTATTTCCTAGATTCATGGTCGGACGGACGAAGATCCGTTTTCTATCTAGCATCCTAGGTAAATCTTACAGGTATACGTAATTCAAACCAAACCTAGGGACTCGGTAATTAACCATTCTTTGTAAAATAAAGCCACGTAAAATTGACCGGAAGGATTTTTTTTTTAAAGGGACTTCCGAAAGGGTCATTCCGAAGGGACGTTTCCGAAGGGACTTTTTCTTTTTCCGAAGGGACTTTTCCGAATTCTTTCTCGATTGTCAATTTTACATTAACTTTATTTTGGTCAAAGACAAGAAAGATTACCAAGTCAAAACCGACCGGTCACGGAGTGTTCTTAGAAAGACAATCTACATGAAAATGTGGCGATGCAGGGCTGGAAGGCTAGGCTCCCCGCGATATGACAGTCTAGGTGGATTGAATACGCGGAGTGGGATGATCCAACTTCGGAGAGACCGGCGACTAGGTGGTTGTAAGTACCCCAATCTGGATCACACCCTTTCAAACACACGGGAAACACCGCAGACTCATCAACATAGTCTCGACGACCCCTCTCACTCAAAACCCTCTCTAAACCCCCAACCAAACCAAGGGAGGAGCCTTCCTGGGATAAAAAGGGACAAAAGGACCTTTCGGGAATTTTCAGGAAATTGGGAAAGCAATATTGGTCCGTACGGACCTCTTTGTTGTCATAATTACTGAATCTTCTTAAAGTCCACAATATTCCCTCAAATCCCGGAAGAAATGATTACTCCCCTGCAGAGTTGGTCCGTACGGACCTCTTTGCATGCAAGATGGTCCGTACGGACCTTATTGCTCAGGGGACACCATAATTGCAAATATTCCTCCATCATCACAGATTCCCTCAAATCGAGGAAAACCAAAATACTGGATTACCAGGGAGGTCCGTACGGACCTCTTTGCACCTAATCTGGCACTATAAATAGAGGGCTCCCCCTCCTCATTTTCACACACCTCCCACTTCTCTCTTCCTCCCTAGGCCTTCTGGCTTCCCCTCTAAGTCCTTCCGAGGCATTCCCGGCCCCTTTCGGATCCTTCCGAGGCCTTCCGAGCCCCCTCGTGGTGCTCCGAAGCCTCCCCGAGCGCTCCCGAGACGCTCCCGCGCTGCCCCGAGGCACTCTCGAGGTACTCTGAGGCCCCTCGTGGTACTCCGAGGCCTCGCCTGGTCTTTCCACGGTGTCCCGGCTCTTTCCGAGTCAAACCGGCGATCCCAAACCACGCCGAAACTCTGCCCGAGTGACTCCTGCCACCACAACGCACGCCGAACCTCTGCCCGAGTGATCCCGACGATCCCCACGCACGCCGAACCTCTGCCCAAACGCAGCCTACAACCTCAACTCACGCCGAAACTCTGTCCGCAGACAACCGGCATCTCCCGAAGCAATCCCGATCCGTACCGGAACGCTACTCCGACCTCAAACACTATTCCTCAGCGGAAGACAGACACGAACCAACATTGGTAAGGCTTCCTTCCATCACTATTTCAATACATAGTATACAATGTAGACATCCGATACAGCATGCATTTTTAAAAGCACACACACACACAACATTTAAAGGATATTAGGGGTATCCGAAAGACTCGTTTTACGAGGCTACTCGGGTGAGCTCTAATATTCTAATATTCTCTTCCCGAGGAGTCATCTGACCTCCGAACTCAAAATCTCATCACACAAAAACAGTTTAAAATTATCTTTAAACTGATGCCCTTTTTCAATGTTTTGGGCTTAATAAAAACGGCGTGGCGACTCTACAAATGCGAAAACAAAACGGCGAGACAAAACCGCTCCAACGCGAAAGATTGCCAGATGCCGGGGTCGCGAGGCCTGCTCGGATCCGGGCTATTTCAGTTGGCGACTCCGCTGGGGAAGTATTTTGTTTTAAAAACTTTTAAACAAAACAAAAGATTTTTAAAACAATGATGAGGGTCAAACTTTCATTTTACCCCTTCCTTTAACTGTTGTGTGTGTGTGCACGTGCTTCGTTTTATTTTACAAAAAAAAAATAAAAATACAAAAAAAATGCATCAATATACATCTGTGCATACATTTAAAATTCTTCAAAAAACTTCTGTTTTACTCAGAAAAAGAATTTTAGAGACCGCACACTACGCGCACTGCTGCCTCGGTTACACCGCACACTACGCTGCCTTCTTTGCCTCGGTTACACCGCACGCTACGCGCACTGCTGCCTCGGATACACTGCACACTACAACCCTCAACCCGGAGTGGTCTCAGTTGCAGTCCGTTAGGTCTTCCTAGGCCTCTTGGGCGCGCACGGGATCATTCCAAACATCCCATCCTAGCCAAGCGTCAACCCTGCACGTTTGAGTCTTGAGTCACACTCTGTCCAGACTCGGTTGGTTTTTACCTAGTCCGTGTCATATAGCACGGATACATATACCATGCTTAGGCCATTTTCTGAGTCAAAGCTCGGAACTCAAGATCCCTTGCGCAAGCAAAGCGATAAAAGGTCATGCTAAAATCTTGACCTGATCTTGATTTCCGAAGCTACACCCAGACGATGTTCCGTCACGGATATACATCCATGCTCACATGACACCATGTCATCACGCCTTGATACGTCGGCCATGACAATATGACCCGGCCCAACGCCTAACGTCACGGATCCCTTGCGCAAGCAAGGTAAAGAGAGGTCATGCCGAACTCTTGACCTGATCTTGACTTAGTGGCCGGCTCGGTTCACTATTCACATGGCTAACGCATCAAAACGAACATGACACGCTCGGTCCTTAGGTTCGATTTTTCTTTTAGGCCGGTGGAAACCGCTTGCACTATAGGACCCTCGCACAGGCTGTCCACCCTGGGATGTCGAAATACAGGTGCAAAACGAGGGGCTTATAGCCGCACAGATGGTCTCCACTGACCCAGGATCTAGCATAGTTGCGAAAAACAAGAGCAATCTTTTCCAACCTACCTAGGATTCTGAGAAAACATGTTTTAAGTAAATTAAAAAAAAATCAGAAAATGAAAGAAACGGAAACCGCATGCCACGTGAGCTTTCCCCCTCTTATCCCGTAAGGCCATTCTTGTGTCTAAACCTTGCCCATCACCCCCTCCAGCTAACAGAGAGTGGTCGAGAGTACCCGGGAACCCGTCTCCCAGTGCCAAAACAGCAAGGTCCTACCTCCTTCCCAGCTCTGTCACCAGGACAGTCCGTCAAATCCCCATGGCCAAGTCAGTGGATAACAACGATGAGAACGGGACCTTACCCCCAAGAAATTTCCCAACATTGGAAGAAGTTTGGCAGGTCCTCATGGCTATTGAGAAACGTCAAGGTGAGCAACAAGCCTGGATCGAAGGTGCCATGCACCACTTCGGAACCTTAGCCACCCAACTACCTGGGGCTTCCCAAGCCATGGCATCGCTCCTACGGCCTCTAACATCTCTCATTGTCTCCCGAAGTCAACTTTGATACCCTCGTACGAGCCATGCGGTTATGACGTAAGGCCACAAGACCCTCAGGAAAGCACGCCCATTCAGCCTCTTGAGATCCCGGTACCACCGCCGAACAACGAACACATCTGGTGGGACATCTGCGATTGCGGTCTTGCGGAAATGGAATTCCGGGATGCAATGAACGAGGGCCGTCCTCGACGAAAGAAGAAGCTATCTTCTCAACAAAAGCTGAAAAGAGGTATGAATCAGGTGACCACAGTCGGAACCCTTGGAGAACCCTCGGGAAAGTTTGACTACTACGTCATCTACTCCAGCCAAATCTCCCGGCCTAGTTACGCACAAGGCCACGGCAATGTTTGCTCCATGATCAGTGCAGGACGAGCTTCGCACCGCCACCGAAGGCCCGAAGGTCCAGATAATCCAACCCCTGTCTTGGGAAGATCTCAAAGCCACTATTGATGCTTGATAAAGGCTATGACGGTGAGCAATTGAAATGCGCGGTGCGGCCTTACGCCAATCGAGGCTCCTCCCACTACGAAACGGGAGAGACAAGCAAAACCATAAGTCCAGAGGTGAATGTTCGACACGTTCCGGTCAAATCCCGGTGAATCCTCCACGGACGGACAAAAGGCCGGCCATACACGAGCCACGAATTGAAAAGGGGCCCTACGCCAAGGAAGCCGAAATCTTGGACCCAAAGGCCGAGGATCCTGTCTTAACACGGCTCAAGCGCACTCGAGGCTAACATCTCACTCTGGTCCTTACTCACTTCATCTTACCCGCACAAGCTCAAGTTGGAGGAAAGCACTGGCCCGGACCATGTTTCCCATCACGGTGACACACGATGAAGCGGTTCGGATGATTGGCAACGTCAATTACAGCAATATCATCACTTTCACGAGCTCGACCTTCCAAAATTTGGGGCGACCACAATGAGCCTCTCTACATAATAGTTCAAGCGGACGAGCGTCGTCTCCCATGAGTCTTGGTAGATGGGGATCATCCATGAACGTCCTTCCGGCCAAGATGATGGATTTGCTAGGGATCAAAGCAAGCGATCTAAAGCCCTCGACTCGGTGCAATCAAGGCATACGACTCAACATCCCGCCCGAGTCTTGGGAATAGCCACCTTGAACTTTGTGGTTTGGAAAACAAATGGTCCCGACGGATTTCCAAGTCATTGACATCCCGATCACATTCATCGCCATTTTGGGGCGCCCTTGGCTACACCGGATCAATGGGGTGGCATCCACTCTCCATCGGTGCGTAAAGTTCGTCCAAGGAACGAGATCTTACCATCATCTACAGTGATAGCGTAGTCAACGAAAGGACCGAAACAAACGGCGTCCCGGTCTTAGAGATCAAACCCGACGATGATGGCATGATGCTAACGGGATTCACCATCGAAAGCCCAAAAGCCCAAGTATGCCACATAGACCTCTTTGATTTGGGACAAGATCCCTCCCCGATGATAATGATGAAGCACATGAACTACATCCGGGGCTCGGTTTGGGAAACGCCATCGGGGCACCCAACGGATCATCAATATCAAAGAACGAGAATACCTGCACGGCACAGGATACTCCCCTACTCCCGAACACATTGCGGAGGACAAGCGAGCTGCACGAAAACGCTCCACGAGATAACAAAAGAGGCTTGCACGCCATCTCCGATCTTCGTCCTTACGGCTTCGACATGACCCAGTACTTCACAAAGAAGGCCGGCAACTTGGAAGAAGATCCGAGAAAAGGAACAGAGGGCGATCGGCGCCAAACAAAGGCGGCCGACAAACATGGACAAGCTCCAGCAGAACCTGGCAAGATTCGGAGGCCTCGAAGCCAAATCCTGTCCGAAGAGCATTCCTCGACACACCGCCCCTGCCGGGATCCACAACCACCACTATTCACAATGAATTTTGGTTCGGAAAACTCCCTCTTTGGCGGAAGAACTCGAAAAACTTTCGTCAACACTCCTGCCTTCAACAAGCGGTGCAGTGCGCATTTGAGCTAGCAATGCCCAAGACAAAAGCAAAAGACTCCGCGAGACAATGCTTGGGACGAGCCAGCTCCACACTGCTCTTCAAAGAAGAAATCGAGATGCCGGATCTAATCGATTTTGTTTCGATAACTCTGTGATAGCAATGATCGGGAACGGTGACATAAAGCCTTTCAAGCCCCATCTCCTATCAAGCTCATTGCCACTCAATAAGCTGGGCCACCTTCTCCGGACCCGGCTGCCCGGCAAAAAGGACATGATCGAACAACTTGGTCGACCCCTCGAGTCCTAGAGTCTAGTGTCAAGACTCATCCTGAGTCCATTAGCTTTGAATTTGAGTCTCTCGAGTCATCGATGGCCTCGCGCCGGAAGATTACGAACTCATTGCCAATAATGTATTCCCGTATGCTCTTAATGAATGCTTCGATCTTTCCGGGTATCCTCTCATTGCATCTTTAACAACCGATAAATTAACTAACACACAAACGAGTTAATAACGATTCACTTGATAAAGAAGCGAGACACATTAAACGAACAATACATTAAGCACATCTTTAAGCATGTTGTCAAACGAGAGAAAAACCGGGCCCAAGCCGCCGAGGAGGTTTTAACCAAAGTGAATTTGGGAAGCTGGCGAAGAGCCAAAAGAGACGCAAATCGGAAGTTTCTTCACCGGCACGAGCAAGACGCATTGACTGCCTTGCTCGAAAGAGTTCGTGGACGTGTTCGCTTGGTCTTAGAGACATGCCCGGATTAGATCCTAACATTGTAGAGCACCGGATCCCCTTGAATCCCGAGGCTAAGCCCATCAAGCAAAAGCTACGCCGAATCAAGCCGGAATGGTCTTTACAAGTCAAAGAGGAGATCGAAAAAATGCTCCGCGTCGGCTTCATCAGGGTGATCGAGTACCCCACATGGCTCTCCAATATCGTCACGGTCACCAAGGCCAACGGAAAAGTACGGCTGTTGCGTGGACTTCCGAGATCTCAACAAAGCAAGTCCCAGGACGATTTTCCACTACCCAACATCGACATGTTGGTAGACACTACTGACCAATTTCGAAGTCAAGTCCTTCGTGGACGGTTTTTGCCGGCTTTACAATCAAATCAAGATGGCCGAAGAAGACCAAGAAAAACGGCTTTCACAACCCCACGGGGAACCTCTTTGCTACGGTAATGTCGTTCGGACTAAAGAACGGCTGGGGCTACCTACCGACGGGCGGCAACCGCCCTCTTCCACGATATGATCCACAAAGAGATCGAAGTGTACGTCGATGACATGATCGTTCACTCAAAGGGATCGGACGGACAACACCTCACGGACACTGAGAAAATTCTTCAATCGCCTCAGAAAACACTCAATGAGGCTTAACCACCGCCAAATGCACATTTGGGGTTAGCCCAGGCAAGGTTTTGGGATACATGGTCACCGAGAGAGGCATCGAGGTAGATCCTCAAAAGATCAAAGCTATCATCGAAATGAGACCACCGCAAACTCGAGACGAGAGGTGAAAAGCTTCATGGGCCGCTGCAATATATCGGCCCGCTTCGTCGACCAATTGACCTCTATGTGCGAGCCAATCTTCAAGCGATGAAGAAGAACGCCGACATCGAATGGAACTCAGAATGCCAAGATGCCTTTGAAAAAATAAAAGCATACCTTGTGAGTCCTCCGATTCTCTGTCCTCCCCACGAGGAAAAGCCACCGTTGCTATACCTAAGCGTGGCCGACACCGCGGTTGGAGCCATGCTCTGTCAAGAAAAGAAGGAGTCACGGGTCGAAACGCCATCTACTTCGTCGGTCAAAAGTTTCAAGGCGGCGAACTCAATTACTCGGCCCTCGAAAAAACCTGCGCGGCTCTGGTATGGGTTGTCGGGAAACTACGGCACTACATGCGGTCGCACACGGTACACTTGGTTTCCAAAATGGACCCGGTCAGTACCTCTTCGACAAACCATCTCTGTCAATGAGGCTCGCCAAATGGTCTTTCTTCCTAGCGGAATTTGACATCAAGTACGTAAACCAAAAGTCAATCAAGGGACGGGCCATGGGTGAGCAAGTGGGCGATTTCCCAACCGACGAGGCTCGAGGCCCCGAACCACAATTTCCGGACGAGGGAATCTTCGCAATCGAAAGTGAAAATCGATGGCAAGCTGTTCTTCGACGGAGCGGCCAACAAAAAGGGAAACGGCATCGGTATGCTCTTGGTAGATCCCAGGGACGAGCACACTCCAATTGCTATAAAGCTCAATTTCGAGGTAACCAACAATGCCGCGAATATGAAGCTGCTTCTTGGACTACAAGCCGCACTCGAGAGGAATGTCCGAAACTTCGAAGTTTATGGGGACTCGGCCTTGATCATCAACCAAGTCTCCAACAAGTGGAAAACCATAGACCCAGGCTTGCAAAAATACCATGCTGCATGGAGGACCTCATCACACAATTCGAAGAGGTCACCTTCCATTACTTGCCAAGAGACCGAAACGGGTTTGCGGATGCCTTAGCCACCTTGGCTTTCCTTGTGGAAATCCACGAAGGAAAAGCAATCAAACCCTTCAAAGTCGGACGAAAGGAAATTCACGCCTCTTGTTGTGAGATCGAACGAGAACCTAAGCCCGTCAATGAGCCATGGTATAACCGGATCTTCCAATACCTCAAGAACGGGGAAGCCACCTTCATGAACAAGGGAGACCCACACACTGAAGGGGTCAAAACCAAGAGCATCATGGCCCTAAAACGCCTCGCCTCTCACTTCGTCATCCTTGGGGACATGCTATACAAGAAACGCTACCATGGGCCACTCCTACGCTGCATCGGCCAAGAAGAAGCGAGACAAGTTCATGAACGAAGTCCACAATGGGGCTTGCGGTCCCCACATGAACGCTAGAGCCACGATGCAAATCATTCTCGGGATGGGCTACTCTTTGGATCTCCGCATGGAGGCGGTGCATCCACTTTGTCCGAAAAGGCTGCAACAAGTGCCAACGGTTCTCCAACCTCAATCATCTGCTTGCCCACGATCTCTCTTTGCATGACTACACCTTGGCCCTTTGCCACTTGGGAATTGACGTCATCGGGAAAATCGCTCACGCCGAGCGACGCAACGGTCACGAGTTCATCTTAGTAGCCATCGACTACTTCACCAAATGGGTCGAAGCCAAGTCCTACAAGGTACTCACCTCCAAGAAGGTCGCGCATTTCCTCAAGGAAAACATCATCTGCCGATACGGCATCCCAGATGAGGTCATATCGGACAATGGTTAACACTTCGAGGGGAATTCGACTGCATCAGCCGGCTGAATTCAAGATCACACGCCACAAATCTTCTCCCTACCGGCCACAAACAAACGGCGCCGTGGAAGCAAAGCAAACAAAACCCTCGAACGGATCATCCGAAAAATGACCACCCGAGGGCGAGATTGGCCCGAGAAGCCGCACCTTGCACTTTGGGGCTACCGCACATCGATCGGGCGACCACGGGAGAAACCCCATTTGCCACGACATACGGGATGGAAGCAGTCCTTCCCACCGAGCTAGAAATTCCCTCACTCCAGAGTCTTTGCTGGAAAATGACATCAACGAAGTCGAATGGCTCCGGCCAGACATGACGAATTGGCTCACGCTAGACGAGCGACGACTAAAGGCCATGGAACACGTCCGAGCCTATCAAAGCGGGATGGCTAGAGCTTTCGACAAGAAAGTCAAATCCCGAGACATCGGGGAAGGTGACCTTGTACTCGAAAAGCCTCCCGCTCGAACCAACCCTTTGGGAAAATGGGAACCCACATGGATCGGCCCTTTCGTGGTTCAAAAGATCTTCTCCGGAGGCGCCGTGAAGGCGACAGACCTAGACGGCAATCCACTTCATGAATCCGGTCAACGGGAGCAAACTTTGCGAATACTTCGCCTAAAGAAGAACAAGCTGTGCATCTCTTGGCACTCCATGTAGTGTCGAACTACGCGGACTGAGCCCTCTAGTCAGGAGACGTAGGCAACCTTAATTGGTCCGGTCTAAAAATACACAAAAAAGTCAAAAGTTTGAATGTCAATCAAGACCTCCATCGAAGCTACGCACTTTTCAAGAACACGCCCGGCGGTCACCTTGACCAAGTCAAACGATGGCGGCAACATCAAAGGACATCCGAGGGTCACTCGGCATCAAACGGCGGCTCATGTACGCTTCCAAGCCGGGGGCTTGTCTTCGCCCTCACGCGCTTCAAAAAAAAAAAAAAAAAAAACAGAGCTCGAGCAAGGGCTCACAAAAAAAGGAGCTTGAGCAAGGGCTCACAAAAAAATAAAAAAGAGCTCGAGCAAGGGCTCACAAAAAAAAAATAATAAATAAAAGAAGCTCAAGCGAAGGCTGCGAAAAGAGGTCAAGAGCCCGACGCCAACAAGAGGCAAGGAAGCTACGAAAAGACCGTCAAAACGACTTGTCAAGGGAGCATTCAACCTCTCGGCCAAGCACTGAAAGTCTCGGCAAAGGGGATTGCCATCATGGCCCAGGCTTCGGTCCGCAAATGCAACAGAAAAGTCCAAAGATGGACGCGGTCAAAGTACCTACACAAAGAAACAAAGGCAAACAAGAGATCTTGCGTCTCGACAAAGCTTTAAAAGTAAATCACAAATCACTAACGGTTACAACATTTCTTGATGAGTTCAAGCACGGTCTACTCTCAAGTTCACAACATGCTAAAAGACTGGCTTAATACATTTAACAAATAATGTGTTTGCAATGCAATGAATGGATACCTAGGAGGTCATTCCACGCCATCTCGCGCTTGTCCCCTCGCCATTCTTCCCTTTCTTCCCTCGTCCCGGCGAGTCTTCTTTCGCTCCACGTGAACCAACTCTGCGTCTCTCGGTCAGAGATCGGGGTCCTCCCAGTAGAGTCAAACAATCCGGTAGCTCTCGGGGTTTCATTCGCCCGTGCTTCGGCTCGGATCTCCTCCTCGCGAGTACGTAAAGAGGACCTCTCCCTGTCGGTCGGTCAACTCTAGTCTCGTAGTCAAACAAAGTGTCTCCCGTCACATCGAAGGGTCGGACCGGGCTTCGGCACTCCTAAGGCAATAGCTACTACGGCAACCGGTCCCGAATCGCTACACGCCTACTCTCCAAGACCACTTGGGACGCCCAACACGCGCTCATACCGGGCCGGAGTGCGAGTCGTCAACACGCCACTCTCCCGACGTCTAAGGAGTACCGCGGGAGGGAAGCGGGATACTTCCATACCCTCGGAAAATACAAGAAGGCACACGGAAAGGCGCCATACAAAGAGGAACTACCTCCGCGGTAGCAAGGTCATCCCGGCCAACAAAGGCTCTGCTTCATCCCAAGCTGCCGGGAAACAAGCGACGGAATATAGAAGGAGGACCAAGACAAACTGGAACTCGATAACGTAGGACCCTTCCTGCCAAGATCCTCCTGGTCTCAATCCTCCGGTGCGGAACCCACCGGCGGATCGATGCGTACCAAGCTGTGCCATCCATCTCTCCCGGGCGGGTGATCCATATCCAACACAAGAGGTCGGCGAGCAAATGACCACGGGCTAAACGACGTCGGAGCCTCGGGCATGGCCTGGAGTCGCTCTCGCAGCCACAAGGTGAGCAAAGCGGGGCTTCCCCCTCTCATGAACCGATCCCCAGTCGCCAGACGATCGATACCATGAAGAGTCTCCCCCAGCACCAACGGGACAATATCCTCTCCAGCTCTGCAGTGCCCTACCACATCTAGCAAAGCCCCATCACAAATGCCAAGGGAGCTGACCATGAAAAGCGTCGCCATCACGCACAAGGCAAATGCATCCCAAGAGACGTCACTCTCATCATCAACCATGAACCGCGCCGGCAGCTCAGAAATGTCGATATGACCCGAATCAAGGATCATGCCCTGCACTTCTTCCAACGAAGTACGAAGAAAGCCTGCAAGCTTCACGCTCACCGCAGCACCACCAATCAAAGGAAGCGAGATGGCCTCCACCTCCGGTCCCCCCATCAAAGCCCGAAAATCCTCAAAAGTGGGCACCATTTCCCAAAGCTTGATCTGACAACAACCACCGTCCTCAGCAAAACCTTGCTCCAAACTGCCCAAACACTGGCCAAAGCCATTCCCGGCAAACATATACTACCCACAAACGCACTCTCAGCTCACGTGGCATGCACAAAAATATATAATAATAGCAACAATTTCTAGGACAAGTCCCGGGAATCACAAAAATGACATTACATCTTAAAATAAAATACTGTTTGCCGTGCAAATACGAGTGTTTTATTACAGGTACATCAAATGTCTGTTGCTAAACAAAAAAAAAAAGAGGGAAAGCAAATGAATACTAATCAGACTCCTCAGCATCATCATCCTCGCCGAGGTCCTCCAAAGAAAAGTCGGGCATCCCAGCGAACTCGCCCGTCACATCCTCGTCGTCAGAATACCGAGCACCCGCCGGAGGCTCCCACGAAAAGTAATCCGAAGGATCAAATCCGACGAAAGGATCGAAGAAGGAAGGCTCTGACGAACCCTCACCCTGTGCATCCTGCTGAGGGAAGAACTGGTAAAGGGTCTGCGGCCTCGGAGCTCCCGAAGACGTCCTGGCATCCATGTTATGCCGCCCCCTCGAAGGTCCCTCCTGCTGCGGCTCCGGCTCGGCTCTAGGCGGAGGAACGTCTATAGAATGCCTCGAAGGCATAGGCTCGTACGCCGGCACGCGTCGCGAAGACCGGCAAGATATCTTCGACGCCATCTTCTTCGCAAACGACCTCATCGCCACATAACGGCGAGTCAGCATATCATAGGCTCTCCCGGACTCCGCACCAACAAGCGGCCAAGGAAACGCTCAGCAATACGGTTATACTCAACAACAAAAGAGAAAAATGCGTAAAAGATGCCAAGATGGAAAAGAGTCGGCCACACTCACCGATCTATCGGGATCCACTCTGTATGCGGCAGAGCACTGCTCGAGAACGGAGGTACAGACACCCTCCTCCTCGATCCGTCCCCACGGACATATGTGAAATCCGGCCCCGGCATCGGAACCTGCAGGGGAGCTGCGGGCCCGCCTCTCTCTCTCCTCGCCGGTACTGCGGCGTCCTCGGCTTCCTCCTCACGAAAGCCCCATACTCCTCTCCATACAAAATGAACTCCTGCGCCGACACCGCCAAGGTACCTCTCGAAATCGAGCACGTCCATGTCCCGGAATCAAGCATCCCAAAGGGAGGGTCCCTCGGAGCCACGGGAAGCACACCAGGGGCCATCTTTGCCCGGAAGACCCGCTCCCAGTGCATGACGTCGCGAGTCAAGCCCCGCAAGCATCTTCCGGCTGCGTCGTCACCTCGGGAGCCCCCTCAAACTCATCCCCCTCATACCGAGCCCACGGGAACAAAACGAACCCCTCAGGGCTACCCCTCTCCGGGCGGCTCTGCACATCCCCGTAGGCGATGGTGAGCTTTCCCTATTTGGTCCTCCTCTTCCTCGCCGTACGAGCCCGGCCCGGCATAGCGGGTGCGCGACAACGGCCCGGATCTCTATCCCACGGGAAGCACCGGAAAACCTCATAAAACCACACTGCAACAAAAACAGAGAAGGCTCGGTGCAAAAGAAAACGGAGAAACGACAAGTTGCTAAATCAAAATAGCAATAAACTCATACCTCCAGCGAAGTCAAAACGGGCCAACGGGCGGCCACACCCAGGCTAAACCGGTCCAAGGAGAAATAGAGCTCGTCCAAGCCTCGCCTCGCCCCAAGCGATGTCACAAACTCTATCCAGATCAATCAAGCTCTCCGGCGGAAGCAAAGGGAGCCGCGGTCGCGTGGTTCGAGAACAAAGTCTCGGACGGTGCATACCACAAAAAGGAGCGCGCCCGGTGCTCCGCCGTCACCCTGGCCGGTACCCGGATGTAGGCCCCAATGCGCGTCGTAATCTTCAGCTCCACGTCACTATACAACATGCCCGGGCCCTGCGAGGACGAGGCTCAAAGCCCAGCGGCTCGGTCGGCACATCGCCGGAGATCATGTCTCTCCACCGTACCGGCCCCCTTTGAAGGAAAGCCCGGTAATCGCAGCAAAGTCGGTCGGCGTCACCGTCACCTCTCCCCAGCTCAGATGGAAGGTGTGAGTGGTATCCCACCAGTACTCGGAAAGGCCAAGGAAGACGCTCTTGTTCTTCCTCGTGTCAGAAACTCCGGCCAGGTTCTCAACGAACACACCCAGGCCAGAAGCGTAAACCAGCCTCCTGGGACTCGGCCTACCGTCCACGGAAATATCAGGCATCCGCTGCCACAACAACAATGACCTCGAGCGATCCCCGAGTCTTCATCCTCTTGGCCTTCCCGGCCATAAGCCCCGCATCCTGCAGGTAAACACAGCAAAGGTACGTCAATCACAGTACTTAATATAAAACGAAAGGCACATATAACCCGTCACAAAAACACGGCACATATTGCACATATTTTTCCCCACAAAGTCCGTCACCCAAAAACATGGCACACACGGCACGACACATACGCATAACACATTTTTCAAAAAAAAAAAATCCGTCCCTACACGGCACGTACTTTCAGACAAAACCCGTCACAAAACACGGCACATGTCACATTTTTTTCACAAAAATTATCACTACACGATAATTTTTCTCATAATGTACATACATAAATAGCATACGGTACAAAACACCAAAGCATGCATTTCATTAGAGAAGCATTTTATTTTCACAAATAAGAGCTAATCTACACATTTCTGCACAAAATACACATACCCACAATTTTTACATGTCCATTTTCAACAATTCATCAAGAATTTCACAAAAAGGCATAAAAAATAACAAAAAATTCAAAAATGCGAAAAACTAAAACCTAGTTCTAGCATTCAAAAATTCGAGCAGGGAATCAAAACGGAACGGATTTCTTACCTCCCCAACGTTCATAGAGCGACGATTGTGCACCTCCGGATTCGGATACAAGACATCCGGGTTCTTCGAAGATGGAACGAACGAGATCCAATTTCTTTGAAGCTCCATCCGTTGCTCGACCACCTCTTGACTGCGTTGACGACGACTCCTTCGAGATCCTTCAGCCATGGCAAGCAATTCAAGCAAAAAATTGTTGATTTTGGTTAACAATGGAGGATTTTCTCTCTTTCTCTCTCTCTGGTTCACGCATGGAAGAAGAAGGAATGGGGAAGGGCTCGGCATTTAAACCTGGTCAAAATCTGGGAACTGTAAAAAACCAACTTGGTCCGTACGGACCTCTTTGCAGCCAGGTTGGTCCGTACGGACCTCTTTGCAAGGGGTGGCCAAATTACTTTCCTGCCCTTATAATCTTTGCCCCTGGCTGTCCTAAGGCCTTTTCCAGCAAATCCAAGTGCAGAATGGTCCCTAACCCTTCAATTCAACCACCGGCAGTCAGTGTAAGCCCGAACCTCGCCCACTCCAACGGCAATTCAATCCCCGGCCTTCAGCATAAGACCAGTCCTCGCCCACTCCAACGGCAATTCAATCCCCGGCCTTCAGCGTAAGACCGGTCCTCGCCCACTCCAACGACAATTCAATCCCCGGCCGTCAACGTAAGACCGGTCCTCGCCCACTTCAACGGCAATTCAATCCCCGGCCGTCAATGTAAGACCGGTCCTCGCCCACTCAACGGCGACTCAAGAAGGAGCCAACACCTCCCAGTACGAATATCAAGGCACGAGACGCCTCCAAAACGCCCGACGGCAATTCAAGAAGGAGCCAACACCTCCCAGCACGAATATCAAGGCACAAGACGCCTCCAAACGCTCAACGACAATTCAACCATCGCCTCAAAAGAGGTCCGAAGTCATCTTCCCAAATGTAAAAGGGCCCCTACAAGGTCATGCATCCCCAGCAATTCAAGCACCGGGATCAAGCCGTTGTAAGCCCGAACCTCGCCCACTTCAACGGCAACGCAAGCACCGCCATCAAAGTAAGCCCGAGCTCCTCCCAACAAGTCAAAGGGAAGTCATACAAGACCGCATATCCTCAAAGACCGACCATCATCCTTGCCCACTCAACGGCAAAACAAGCACAAGAAGGAGCCAACACCTCCGAGTACAAGTCCCAAGGCACGAAGCGCCTCCAAAATGCCAAATGGTGAAGCAATCACCGGCCGTCATCCTTGCCCACTTCAACGGCAACGCAAGCACCGGCAGTCATCGTAAGTCCAACCTTCTACTCAACATGCAAAAACACAAAGGCATCTACGCCTCTCGCAATCAAAGCACAAGGCAGCCATGCCTCCACAACTGCGGCTAGAAGACGATTCAAAGTCCTCGCGCATTACATCAACTGCGGCTAGAAGACGATTCAAAGTCCTCGCGCATTACATCAACTGCGGCTAGAAGACGATTCAAAGTCCTCGCGCATTACATCAACTGCGGCTAGAAGACGATTCAAAGTCCTCGCGCATTACATCAACTGCGGCTAGAAGACGATTCAAAGTCCTCGCGCATTACATCAACTGCGGCTAGAAGACGATTCAAAGTCCTCGCACATTACATCAACTGCGGCTAGAAGACGATTCAAAGTCCTCGCGCATTACATCAACTGCGGCTAGAAGACGATTCAAAGTCCTCGCGCATTACATCAACTGCGGCTAGAAGACGATTCAAAGTCCTCGCGCATAACATCAACTGCGGCTAGAAGACGATTCAAAGTCCTCGCGCATAACATCAACCGCGGCTAGAAGACGATTCAAAGTCCTCCAGCGTGGCACCAACCGCAATCAGAAGACGATTCAAGTCCTCACAACTATCTCCGGCCCGGAAGGCCTTAAACCACCCGATTAGGAAAATCGTAAAATTTCCATCCCAGGACACCACCACGTCCTCACAATTGACCTCGGTGGTCACCACACTTCAGGGCACCACCACGCCCGCACTCACAGATTTCACGACCTCTGAACTACGACCTGTGCTTGATTCCCGCCAGGATACGTAGGAATCCTATCACGGGGTCCACCCATCGACCTATGCGGTCACCCAGACACCACCACGTCCCTACCACCGACCTCGACGGTCACACGACACTTCGTGGCACCACCACGCCCACATTCACAAAACACTCACCCCACACCCGAACTACGACCGGGCTTGATTCCCGCCGGGGATACGTAGGAATCCTATCACAGTGGTCCCGACTTACCGACCTATGCGGTCACACAAAAGGACACCACCACGTCCTCACACTGACCTCCACGGTCACTTCCTCTCCCAACACGCGATCCAGATTAGGACCCTTATCTTATCGGCGACCCCACTTCTTTCATAAGTGACGTCGTCGAGGCTTCGTAAGTACCCCAACTGGATCACACCCTTTCAAACACACGGGAAACACCGCAGACTCATCAACATAGTCTCGACGACCCCTCTCACTCAAAACCCTCTCTAAACCCCCAACCAAATCAATGGAGGAGCCTTCCGGGATAAAAAGGGACAAAAGGACCTTTCGGGAATTTTCAGAAATTGGGAAAGCAATATTGGTCCGTACGGACCTCTTTGTTGTCATAATTACCGAATCTTCTTAAAGTCCACAATATTCCCTCAAATCCCTAAGAAATGATTACTCCTCGCGAGTTGGTCCGTACGGACCTCTTTTGCATGCAAGATGGTCCGTACGGACCTTATTGCTCGAGGGACACCATAATTGCAAATATTCTTCCATCATCACGCATTCCCTCAAATCGAGGAAAACCAAAATACCGGATTACTGTGAGGTCCGTACGGACCTCTTTGCACCTAATCCGGCACTATAAATAGAGGGCTTCCCCTCCTCATTTTCACACACCTCCCCTTCTCTCTTCCTCCCTAGGCCTTCTGGCTTCCCCTCTAAGTCCTTCCGAGGCATTCCCGGCCTCTTTCGGATCCTTCCGAGGCCTTCCGAGCTCCCTCGCGGTGCTCCGAAGCCTCCCCGAGCGCTCCCGAGATGCTCCCGCGCTGTCCCGAGGCACTCTCGAGGTACTCTGAGGCCCCTCGTGGTACTCCGAGGCCTCGCCTGGTCTTTCCACGGTGTCCCGGCTCTTTCCGAGTCAAACCGGCGATCCCAAACCACGCCGAAACTCTGCCCGAGTGACTCCTGCCACAACAACGCACGCCGAACCTCTGCCCGAGTGATCCCGACGATCCCCACGCACGCCGAACCTCTGCCCAAACGCAGCCTACAACCTCAACTCACGCCGAAACTCTGTCCGCAGACAACCGGCATCTCCCGAAGCAATCCCGATCCGTACCGGAACGCTACTCCGACCTCAAACACTATTCCTCAGCGGAAGACAGACACGAACCAACATTGGTAAGGCTTCCTTCCATCACTATTTCAATACATTTCAATACATAGTATACAATGTAGACATCCGATACAGCATGCATTTTTAAAAGCACACACACACACACACAACATTTAAAGGATATTAGGGGTATTCGAAAGACTCGTTTTACGAGGCTACTCGGGTGAGCTCTAATATTCTAATATTCTCTTCCCGAGGAGTCATCTGACCTCCGAACTCAAAATCTCATCACACAAAAACAGTTTAAAATTATCTTTAAACTGATGCCCTTTTTCAATGTTTTGGGCTTAATAAAAACGGCGTGGCGACTCTACAAATGCGAAAACAAAACGGCGAGACAAAACCGCTCCAACGCGAAAGATTGCCAGATGCCGGGGCCGCGAGGCCTTCTCGGATCCGGGCTATTTCAGTGGTTACCGTCATCCGTCCTTAGTGTGGGTCCCGAGTTAATAGAGGGTATGAAGTGTAATGACAGATATAGCATGAGTGCGCGTGTGTGAGAGTCGATCTAGGTGATAGAGAAAAATAGAAAGTTTTTTTTTTGAAAGTTAAAAGAGAAAACAGATAGTGGCCGCACCAAGTGGTTGCCTACGTTTCTCCCAATCTAGGAAGACTCAGGCCGTCGTAGTTCCACATAAAGAGAGATAAAGAGATAAATAATTTAATTTACAACTCCCGAATCCCCAATGGACCGGACTTTAATTAAATAAAACCCAATCACACGCAGTTCATAAATAATAATCAATTATTTAAGGAAAATAAAGGTCCGAGTTCTACACCTTAAGGGAGGCCTTAAGATGCAGGAACTCTGCAGATAATGAATTCTGGGATTCCCCTTGCGTGTTCGGCTCTCGTCTTGGACTATGAGATGAACGGGAGAAACCAGAAAACAACCAGATTGCCGAAGCAATATCTCGCGCGAGATATGAAGTCTCGCCGCGAGATATGCTTCATCTGAGAGAAGAAAATTCGAATTTAAATTTATTTATTTTTTGAAAACCTCTCTTTTAATTTTGACGCAAGTTTAAGCCTCATAATTTTAAGTCCCCAGCGGAGTCGCCACTGTAGCGTTGTGAGAAAATTTCATCTTTTCATCTTTTTGAGTCGCCACCTATATTATTCGTTTGGAAACATAGGAAAACCATTTTGAAAGAGATTTGGGTTCGGGGCTTAGGTTATGAAATGGGTAGGTCAAGGAGCATCCATTTCACCCAATCCGGAGATCGGTCTTGCTAAAGAAAAGAGGGGTTTTCAATCTTTTTAATAAAATAATTAAAGAAAAACAAGTAAACCCTAATCAATTTCTTGATTAGGAATGTCGGATTGTATGCTTCGAGATCGCCTTCATTGACTGAAGGGACTCTAGGCTAATCCTTTTGATGGGATCACACTACTCTAAAATCAATAGAGAGGTTGAGAAGAGAAACGAAAGTTTAAAGGATGATTACCTTTTAAGGAGAGATTTGGACAGAGTTTCGACTCGAGTTTAGAGTTGAAACTTGATACGGACAGAGCTTCGCCTCGATCCTTGATTTGGATCTTGATGCGGACGGAGCTTCGCCTTGGTCCTTTGATTCGGGCTTCGATGTTCGTCAATCAACGTGGTTGAAGGACGAATTTAGGAGTTGTTTGTGAGTGATTTGAAGGAGTCTTTCGTGGAAAGAAACCAACAAATTGTGTGTGTTGTGTGTTTTCTTGATCAAGGATCGTAATTGTCGACCTCTCAAACACTTTGGAAGTCATCCAAGATTTATAGGAGGTTGGAGAGGTGAAGGTGGAGAGGTAAAATCTCCTAGGAAGGTTCCGTAACTCAGCTCCGATTGGATACCCGAATTGATAAGGTTTTATCCAAAAAGAGAGTTTGAAACGGAGAAGGAGAGTGATTTCGCACATCCTCAAGTCGAGGGGGATATCTCGCGCGAGATATGATATCTCGTGCGAGATAACTAGTCTGATGACTATTTTGTCCTCTTCAGTTGTTCTGTTAGTCAGTTAGGTCCAAAACTAACGAGGTTAGTTAGAAACTTAACGAAACATGACGAAACTGATATGCTTTCATCAAAACATAAAAGAGAGATGAAGAGTAGTGTAATCATGTAATTATGAGTTCAGAATGGGGTGTCTACAACCAGGAATATGAAAAGATATTAAAGATTTACAGAATATAAAAATTGCTTTACAAACTAAAGGATATGATAATTATGAAGGAAATAATATTGTTATAAGCATTGGAACACTAGGAAAAGCTAGTAACAGATCAGGAATGAAATACAAAGTTAATATAGAAGGAATTGTTAACACAATTGCCTCAAAATCTATACAAATGATAGACCCAATTAAAATAGACCCAGAAGAATTAGCAGGACTTGAGTGGTCTCTTGATGACCTACAAGAACCAGATAATAAAATGTTAGTACCAAAACAAAGTTATATCTATGAAGACACAAATGGAGCACAGAGTTTAAGATTCATTAATTTTAAAAAAGAAACACCTACGAATGAAGATAATGAAACGAGATCAGAATACAATTTCATGAATATAGAATATGATACAGAACCCATTTATGACACAGACAGTGATGAAAAAGAAATAGTAATAGGGTTTGATGAATTTGAACAGGAAGAAAATGATTTCAGCATAATAGATTATCTAGAGGAAGAACCATCTACAGGTTTTAAGATAGAAGAAACCAGTAAAATATTTGAAGAAATTATTAATAAAAATTCACTGAGTTAAATATCCAGGAAGAAGTAGATGACATGATAATAGAATGCATTACAGAATTAGGATGGACATATGAAGATAGCAACAATAAATTACAAGATATTTATAATTTACCTTTGGTAGAAGATATACAACAAGGAAAAACAATGATTTCTGATTTTTATAAACAAGAAAAAGTTTTTATGGATCAAAACATGCCAAATGCGTGAAAGAGGACTAAAATGGAATGGACAGAACCAGGTACATTACATCTACAGAAGAAGTAATAGGAAGAGAAAACTGGACCCTCCCATCAAAACAATACACAGGAGAGTCAAAATATGTTAGTCAAGGAGCTAGATTACCAATAGGAAATCTATATAGTGGTAACATGTTATTATTAGAAAAACAAAAACCACAGCTTTGGGGTGATGAAATATTAATATGGGAACAAACAGTAGTATGAATCTGGGAAACAAATAAACGAGATAGTATGGATATGTTTTCATACTTAGAAACTACATTAGGCCCAATAGCCTTGGGGATATGGCAAAGCAAAAAAGCCCAAGACCCCGATGAAATAAACATACTTAAAGCCATAGGAGATAACCCATATAATTTCACCAGTCAAATCAGGACATTAATATTAGGAGTAGATCCGGCAAAAAATACTACTCTCATACAAGATACAGCCATTAGAAATTTATAACAGTTAAGTATAGCAGATATGAAATACATAAATGAATTTACATTAGATTTTACTAGATTATTATCTCAAACAGGTCAAGCTATGAATGATGAATTGTGTGATAAATATTTTGTTAAATTACCTGGAGACTTAGGTAGAAATATTCATGAATCATGGAAACGGCAATTTGGCGAAAGAAGAAATCTAGGTATTGGACCTAGAATTACTTATATATTCACTATATTAGAAGATAAATGTAAGGAAGTAACCTTACAAGAACAGTTGAAAAAGAGTTCTTATGCCTTTTGTAAAACAGCCATATATACGCCACAGGCTTACGGTCAATATAGCAAACCTAAAAAGAAATTAAGAAAAAGTACAACATATAGAAAGGAATACAAACCATATACAGGTAATAAATATGTAAAAAAACCTCAAACTAGAAAATGTAAGCGTTTTATCTGTGGAGATGAAAAACATCTAGCCAATAAATGCCCAAATAAAAATAAAAATACAGAACGAAGTAACTTAGTAGAACAACTAGGTGAATATGAAATAGAACCTTTAGATATAAACGAGTCAGATGACGAGTCAGTTTACAGTATCTCTAACAGTGATGACAATAGTCAACTTACCAAGATTACATATACATATATGAATACAAAAGAAGAATGTGAACATAACTGGATAAGTAAAAGAGGAAATAACTACATTAAATGTTTTAATTGTGGCTATTTTCCAAGTATAGAAAAAAGATCACAGTGTAATATATGTTTTAAAGAAATTTGCTACTTATGTTTAAAAACATTATATAAGCAAAGTATGAATATAGAAAAAGATTCATCAAAAAAGATAAACATAGAATTAGTCATAGAAAAAATGGATAAGTTAGAAATAACAAGTGAGTTACATAGTCTGAAAATTAGAAATATCGAAGATAGAATTGCGCATATAGAAAATATAGTAAATAAGAATAAACAGAAAATGGATTTTTTTCTCAAATAATACATTTTTAAAATTTTATTTACAAAAGTGACTTACTGTTCAAACTTTTTCCCAAAATGTCCCATTTTTTGAAAACTCGCTACACCGTATAGCGAGTTTATAATTTTTCAATTAAAATCGCTACACGGTGTAGCGATTTTAAATTTGCTAAATTTTATTTAATATTTATGCTTAAAAATAAAAAAAAAAAAAAAAAAAAAAAAAACCAAATTTGAAATCGCTACAGGGTGTAGCGATTTCAAATATTCACAAAAAAGCAAAACAAACAAAGTTACATATTCACAAAAAAGCCAAACAAACAAAGTTACGTACACTATGAGTATATAATAATAACTACTTCCTCTGGCTCTAAATTACAAAATAATAATATAAAAATTATATATTAATAAAGAAAACTAAATATAAATATTATTTTTTCTATCTCAAATAAATATTTTAAAAAATGTACTTCTATAAAAAAAAATTCATTTCAAAAATAAATATTACTTTCGACTCAAAATGAATAACCAAAAAATAATACTACATTTTTTATCCAAAAAAAATGAGCATTACTTCCTTCATTTCAATGAATATTTTAAAAATTAATACTACTTCATTCGTCTCTAAAATTAATGTTTGTAATGTTAGTGTCTTCGTCTCAAAATATGATATTAATTTTTGAGGCAAATGAAGAGTATTATTTTATAAAATATTCATTGAGACGAAGGAAGTAATGCTCATTTATTTGGACAAAAAATGTAGTATTATTTTTTTGTTATTCATTTTGAATCGAAAGTAATATTTATTTTTGAAATGAAAAATATTTTTTATAGAAGTACATTTTTTAAAATATTTATTTGAGATGAAAAAAATAATATTTTTATTTAGTTTTCTTTATTAATATATAATTTTTATATTATTATTTTGTAATTTAGAGCAGGAGGAAGTAGTTATTATTATATACTCATAGTGCATAGTGTACGTAACTTTGTTTGTTTGGCTATTTTGTGAATATTTGAAATCGCTACACCATGTAGCGATTTCAAATTTGGTTTTTTTTTTTAAGCATAAATATTAAATAAAATTTAGCAAATTTAAAATCGCTACACCGTGTAGCGATTTTAATTGAAAAATTTTAAACTCGCTACACGGTGTAGCGAGTTTTCAGAAAATGAGACATTTTGGGAAAAAGTTTGAACAGTAGGTCACTTTGGTAAATAAAATTTTAAAAATGTATTATTTGAGAAAAAATTCCAGAAAATGAAAGATCCTTTAGAAAATATAAATCTCACTAATATGTCAGCAGAACATACTCTAATACAAACAAAAAATATAACTATATGATAAATTTACAGTGTAGATTATGGCTAGACAACAATGAGTATTTAGACCTAACTGCCCTTTTAGACACAGGTGCTACAAAAAGTGTAATATCATATAGTATAGTACCTAAACGGTTTAAAAAAGAGTTATCATATAAATTAGTTACTAGGACTATAGAAGATCGTCTAATGACAATTACACATTACATTGAACCTATAGGAATACAGTTTATTGATTTTTCAGGAAATTATAGCTTTAAATATAATATTTTCCAGGTAAATATTAGTCCAGAATATGTGAAGCCAAAGACTTTATTTTAGGTTTAAATTTTATACTTGGACATATATAAATATATATATATATATATATATATATATACTGAATAATTTTATTTATAAAAATGAATAATAATTTTACTAAAACTATTAATTAAATAATCTATATTCTACTAAAAGGACATGACTTGCTGAAAATAGCAAAATTGCGCCAAAAATGTCGCTTTCACTGTTCACCATTTATAGAAATGTTATACGACATCGTACTGACTTAAGTCAATACAAAAAAAATAAAAAAATACATATAACTTATGACAGTACATTACTACACGTGTTAAAAAGGAGTTCCTACAGAATATGCATGGTGGATGATTTTCTTCAAGTACGCAGTGCGAGGTGATCATTGTTGGCATTTTTGTCTTTTCCCATTCCTCCTTTTTTGTCCTTTTCTGATATCTTCACCTTTCAACCTTGAAAAAAGTAAAAAAAAAATGTGAATATGAAAGGTTTATTCCTACATGCATGTCAGGTTATTGCGTGTTTATTTTTCTTGAGAAATTTTTGTATAATAACTTTTTTTACCTCTTACCAAAAAGTGAATGAAATTCCATTTTTTACTTCATTTTTCGTTTATTTAGAGTCATTATCACTGACTGTGTTCCGTAGTTAAATACGAAAAAAGTGTTTAATTTAAAAAAAAATAGACAATCAATACTATTTTTACGATAGACGAGTTATTGAAATACTTTGTATACTAAATTGAAATGTACATTTCAAATTTGACAACTATTGTCGTATGGTAATAGAAGTACACTAATAATATGTACCCTCATATTTAAGGTTTATACAGAGGACATCAATTTGAATACTTTAATAAATTAAATTATTTTTGTAATTTTATTTTATATGACATGTGAGTCCAACTTTTTCCCCAAATATGACATATGTATGTACATTAGAAGCACATATGCATGAAGGATTTTCCTGTTCTCTATGTTGTCAGACCTGAAGTAAAGCATTACTTTCATTGGGCTTAGTTTCTTTTGGATTTAGATAGCCGTGAAGTTGGGAATTGAGGCAATACACAGACTCCAAAGTTGTATTCTCCTATATATACTTTTGTGTTTCCTACATCCTCAAACTTTTACACACTCAATCTACTTCTTTAAAAAGAAGACATTCATCTTCCTTTTGGAGAAATTAAAATTAACTAGTATGCCACCCGTGCGTTAAACGCACGAGAAGAACACTTTTGAAAATTTAAGTTAACCAATCAAAAAAAATCAATTTTTTGATTAATATAAAAATGAAACAATTATGATCTTAATTAAAGAAAGAAATATTTATTTAAATATTCCAAACATCCATGAATATTACAAATTTTGAAAAATTTCCTTATAGACAACATTTGTAGTTTCATTGGTGAGGTTTCCTTCGTCATCGCCCGTTAATATCTTCAATCCATGGCGGTTTGTGACCCTAGACAATGCAACGTACAAATCATTTGATTGCACCATTCAAGATTAGTAGAAATTCAATTCTTTCAATTAGATTGCAACAAAATATGGGTAAATCCAAACCCATAATCAAAAATTCCAATTGACAACAAAGTGTATCAAACGGGTAGGGTCAATCTAATTTAAACATCCAAAAATTCCCAAATCCCCCACCATTAAAACCAAAAAATGCACAAAAAGAATGCTTGGGGAATTACCTTTAGCAATACCCATCAATCTAGGGAGTCTCCTGTAAAGAGGCAGTTAGGTCTCCGAATCAAAGAACTAAAGTCAACCCTATCTATAGCAGTTTGGTCAAGATAGTATTTGCTATGCTCCAGCTTTTATTTTCCAATATATAAAGACGTACCAGAAATCACCAGGTTCATATCTAGATTATGGCCTCGTTCGAGTGGCAGCATATCCAAACTTAAGTAAGATCACATATGGTGGGTAAGTTCAGGGTATAACTTCCTGGTTATGCAGATTAAAATCAAATATTTGCAGCCAGCATAATTTCATCTGAATGGCAGGTTGAAATAGCATGATTGCACACTAGAGCTATTGGTTTGCTATAACAGATGCTCAAAAGTTCGGTTTCTTATCCTTGTTACAAGATAATTCCTAAGCCAGTGTATTCTTATTTGAGAATTTAGCTGGAAACTGGTTAAATGAAGGTCAAAACTACAATAAAATAAAGGGAAATATGAAAAGTTTCCAGCTCAGATCTCACATATAAATGAAGCAAATCAAACCTTTGCTCCAGGTGCCCACTGCCTATGGGTAATACCTGTTCCACTGAAAAACAAACATGGATGAAAATTAGCAACTGCATATTGATCCAATCATGCAATCATTTTCTTAGAAAAATGGAGATAAACGGGGAAAAATTAAAATAAAATATTGGTTCACATATGCTCGAATCTTTTAGAAATAAGTACATGCTTACAGAGCAGAAAATTTCTACAAGGAAGAAGGAGATGAAGAGAACTTGGAAAGTTTCCCTCTTTCTACTTGCAGCCAAGATTGCTGATTTATAGCATTGAGATGTGGCTCTTTACAAGACTCAGATGGAAAGAATGTCCTCATAGGGCAGAGCATATGAAAAAGCTCCAAGATCTACACAGCAACCAAACTGCAAATCTCCAACCCAAAAAACGAAAATCGAAAACCCCAAAGGGTCACCAAGTTTTGAATTGAAAATCCCAAAGCTCAGGTCAAGAGCTTGCACATTACAAACACCAATTTGAAATAAACACATCAAACAATCACTCAAAGCCCCAAGTGTTTGGACTTTCTCTCTATGGTCTGCAGACAGAAATTCAGAGGAATAAATAAAAACAAATTAAAATCAAATGGGTTCTTTACATCTACATAATAACTACACAACTTTTTCAAATCAGTCAATGACAGTCCATCTAAAGTTACTCTCTTTCTTATAGTAGAGCATACAGATTGCTAAAACAGAGTTTCATACAGTTTTTAGCCCTAAAAATTGACAGATAACTGCAATCTGAATGCGACCCAATTCAGCTTTTATCCCAATCACTACAAAGAACTTAAAAAATATCTGTAACCTATTTAGATTAAAGAACAGCAAATCTATTTGAACTGTTGATCGCAAATCAATAGATGAAATCAAAATCAAACTTAAAACCAAATCAACTCGAATTTCTGGAAAACTAAATTTTCAAAATTTATGATGTTGGAAAAATGATAAAAGAAAAAGAAAATTAAGGGATTTACCTTTGATGTAAGCCCTTGCTTCTGCACTCATCTTCCTTAAATGAACTGTTGATCGCCAAAAGGACAACAGTCAAGTCCATGCATTTTCATCATGATCCTTAAATTCTGTTTCTTCTCATACACCAGAGACATTAATATAACCTGCATCATATTAACGATTATAAGACTTGAAGCAGTAAAAGGCGGAAAACTTGCTTTCTCAACAACAACAAAAAAAGCTTAATAGCTGCAGTCACATTTTGTGTAGAAAGAGCCCGTTTTCAGATACTGGCAAATAGTAAAAACACTTACAGGGAATAGTTGTTTAATGACCCATGTAAAGAAGAGTGGTCCAAGGAGAGAAGAGTAATCCAGCCTCAGTAGAGTTTCAGGCTTGGGCATTTCTTTTACAAAATCAAACTGCATTTTTGTTGGAGAGCCAAGTAGAAGTTGTAGGAAAGCATTTGATGCATGTATGCTTATTGCGCAGAAAAGTCAGCATTTATTTCTACAACGAATAGTCGAATATACAGCCATTTACCATATAACTCCTACGAGTGGAAAATACAAATCAATCATTAATCATAATAATATACTCTGACATAAACAAAACCATGATATCCATAAAGCTAGATTTTTTTTATTAATTTTTTTATTTTTGCTGCTTGTACGCAAATAGTCAAATATGAATATAAGTCAAGTTAGGAACTGATACCAAATTTACTGAGAGTGGAACCCGAGCCAATCCTATGGGATTCGATACACCGGGACTATTTTTGTAGATATCCTTATATGAAGAGTTGTACCATATGGTAACATTATAATTATTCATGTTCGATTTCATGAAGTCATAACCTGCAAGTAGAAATAATAATGATGTCAGATCACAACGTTAGTGCGTTATATAGTGCATAGCAACGCCAGTCAGATTCAACCAACCTGCTAATATCTCATTAATTTTTCCCTCAGAATTCCCTTTACGATACCCCTTATACAACTCATCATTAATATCAGAAGAGCTATTCCGCCATAAGTGTCGACCCTCAACACATCTAACCTCTGCATAGACACAAATGATAACTAAGTAACCAATCACATCAGTAAATATTAGAGAGAGAACAATGGCAAAAAGGCATAAATCTAAAATGTTTCAGTCAATATCGATTTATTGTCACTCTAAAAATTAAATATTGTGTTTCTGTAGTTTTTATTAAAGAAAAAAGAAAAAGGTAGGATAAGAGGTATATGATTCTCAATTGAAGACTAAAGTTAAATAACAAAAGAGGTATATGATTCTCAATTGAAGACTAAAGTTAAATAACAAAAGAAACAAAAAGGGAGTACTCACAATGATATTGAAATTGAAGCTGAAGGAATTTGCTCTGTGCACTGTGCAGAACCAAGAGTTTGGAAAAAGTGAGGGTGACCACCAGAATTTACCTTAACAACCCAATTACAGGTTGTAAAGCGCCAGCAAGTAGAACTTCTCTCTTGATGTTGGGGGAGGAGTGTACCAGATTTCCAATTACACCAACCTGCAAAGCAGAAAACATATATAAAGCAACTACCAGAGCAAGTAAAAGTACAACATTCCACTGTCAGCCTATATATAAGTTAATTACTTTTAAAATATAATTAATAAAACAACAAACAATTATTATTAGTTAGTTTTAGGACTAGAGTAGAGTACAGACTCTCTTGAACTTCTTTGCCCTTTTTCTAGGGATCTTCTTCTGCAGCAGAGACCCAATAATTATTATATATTAGTATTAGGGCAAGATTATAGAGCTCTTGAACAAACACAAAATATAAGACATAAATGGAGATAAAATTAGATAATTAATTTGTTTAGCAAAAGAACAAAGCTTAAAATGAAATATTTAAAAAAATACCTGTAAAGGGCACGTATGAGGTGAAACATAAGAGAGGAGAGAAGCCATTGATGTTGCCGAAGAAGATGGAATGGTTGTAGAATGGCTGTAGAATCAAAAATTAAAAACTTCCCTTCAACAACCCAAAAAAAATAAAAAAAATAGAAATTGAGGCCTGTAGAAAAGAGGAGAATTCAGAGTTAGAGTGAAGTATTACCTCTATGTTTAAAGGAGCAATTCCGGTGACCTGAGACCTAGAAGTGGAGCGAAAGTGAGTAACAAATTGCTGGAGATCGGACAAACAACGGGAGTTTTTGATGTAAGCCCTTGCTTCTGCACTCATCTTCCTCAAATGAACAGTTGATCGCAAAAAGAACAGTCAAGGCGGAAGAGAAAGGCGGAGGCGATGACGGCGGTGGCGATTGTAGCAGAGGTGTGATGATGTGTATCCGAAAATTTTCCCATTTTTATGTTTGGAAAAAATCAACGAAAACGGAGTCGCCACGCCATTTTAATTTTGAGGGCCAAAACTTTGAAAAAAGCCCGAGATCAGAGATTTAGGTTCGGAGGTCATGTTACGCGTCGGGAAGGACGTTAGTGTGCACCCGACGCGCCTCGTAAAACGAGTCTTCCAAGCTGAAAATCATTTGTGTGTGTGTGTGTGTGTTTTGGCCAAAATAAGTTGAAATTCAGAAAAGTAAAAATTGGGATATCTTTTTAAGACTTTAAACTGATCCCATGATTTTTTGGAAGATTTTTGGATTGAGATTTGGTATTCAAAAGACCTTTTGAAGTTGAGAGCCACTTCTGCCAGAATGAAAAAGGCAGTGGACCTTTGATTTTGAAATGGATTCAAGGGTCTTAAAACTTCATAATCTGGATAAACTCAGAGAATTAAAGTCGTTCCAGACACCTTAAATAAGATTTGTACGAAGGAATTTTCCATTTTGGAGAAGATTTGAGGGGTCAAAACCTTCTGGAAACCTCAGATATGAGATCTGGATTCCCAGAAGCTGATGAACTAGCCTCTGAAAGAAAATTTGAAAAGAGGATTTTTACTCACCCAAAAAATAAAGTAAAAATATGAATGGAAAGCTCTGGATGTTGGCTACAAAAAGTGTTTTGTAGTCAACACCAAATTCCAAGTTCATCTGTGTCCAAAAAATTAGACCATGGACTGAGGTCTGAGAAAATTGCTACTGGACAGCAACTTCTCAAGAAAGAAAATATGATTTTAAGGGGGGGTTTTGCATCCATGCTTGTCCCCATTTCCCTAGGTTTTGGTTAGTGATCACTAGACATTTTAGTGGTGAATCAACTATACCAAACCATCCTTGGGGTACATTAGGACTAAGCACTTCATTTGCTTGGGAAGGGGAATTTTATCCTTTGAAATCAAAATTTTATGCTTGAAAATGGTTTTTAGGGTTTTGAAAATGAGTTTTCTTTGCAAGAAAGTAAGTAAGCTTAAAAATAATTTTGATCTTTGTAGAAGATCATCCATGGAGATGGTCTTCCATGGTGATCTTCTTAGATTTAAAGCAAGAAGATGAAGGAACTACATTTTGTAGTTTGAAGATGCATGCATGGATGAGATTTAGGGTTAGGAGGAGGAGGGTTTACCAATCTTCCTTGTGTTCTTGAGTGTTTGGCTTGAGTGTATGAGTGTTTAGGGCTTTAATATGAGAGTGAGTGGATGAGTATGAGTTGGGAAAGATTGGAGAGAAAAAGGTGACAATTCTTGAAGAATTCTCACTGTTTTCTCTCTATATTTCGCCAGAGGTTCGGTGCAAAATGTGTTTTTCCTTTTTATTTTTGTGACTGGAGGGCTCAATTTATACCCCTCCAGAAAATGCAAACTCATCCGCGCGGACAAGTCCCCTCAGCGTGCACTGTTCATTAAATGCAGCTCCAGTTTTGGACAAGGGGAATATTTCTTTTCAAAATTCAAATTGACCAGCCAGATTATATTTCCAGCATTTCTATTTGTGGTTTTATTCTTTTGTTTTTCTTTTTTAAGATTCTTTTTAAGGTTTAACCTTAAATAACAATGCCCATTTTACCCTCACTTTGTTAGAAAAGTTAGGATTGTTAGGAATTGTTAGAAATGCTATAACTTTCGTTAATTTTTTAACGAAAATTCTAACAAGCTCAAATTGGAGCACTTACAGTAGCCCCTCGGCGACGGCGCTTTCGAAGGAAGCGGGGTCGTCGATAAGAGTAAGGCTCCATATTTGGCAGGATGATCGAGTGATCGGGTGGCTGAACCTAGCGATAGGCTACCTACGTATCCCGGGTGGGAATCAAGCCAGTCGTAGTTCGGGTCTTTGACCCGAGAGATGATGGCGTTTTAGGTGCCTCGAACCTGATGACCGAGTTCTACAGTCGTTTGCTGGAAAGAAACTCTGCTGGGGATAAGAGATGACCATTTTCGGTCTGATGGGTATCCGCTCTGCTGGGGATAGGGATGACCATTTTCGGTCTCTGCTGGGGATGATTGCGATTTATCGCTTTCCTAGTGATAGCGTCTTAGGTGCCTCAAACCTTGAAGATGGCGTTTTAGGTGCCTCGAACCTTGGAGATGGCTTTTTAGGTGCCTCGGATCTTGATGATGGCGTTTTAGGTGCCTCGAACCTTGATGATGATGGCTTTTTAGGCGCCTCGGACCTTAATTTGAAATGGCCTTTCGGTGGACTTTGTCTGCTGCCGAAGGATAGGGTGACCGTTCTGGTCGAGGGGCTGGACCTAATGATAGGCTACCTACGTATCCCTAGTGGGAATCAAGCCCTTTCGTAGTTCGAGATCTACTCGAGATTCCGTTGGCTTTTGGGATTCCGTTAACTTTGCTGGGGATTTCGTTAGCCTTTGCTGGGGAAAATCAGACGTATTCGTCTGGGGAATTGGTCTTACGTTTGACTGCCGTCGGATGATTTTGATGAAAGATACGGGATCTCGTTATCTTTCTCGGGGCACTCGGTCTTACGTTTGACTGCCGGGGAAGATTTTGATGAAAGATACGGGATCTCGTTATCTTTCTCAGGGAGATCGGACTTACGTTTGATCGTGGTGATTTTGATGAAAGATACGGATCTCGTTATCTTTCTCGTGGCACTCGGTCTTACGTTTGACTCGGGGGTAATTTTGATGAAAGATACGAGATCTCGTTATCTTTCTCGGGGCACTCGGTCTTACGTTTGCCTGCCGTAGAAGATTTTGATGAAAGATACGGGATCTCGTTATCTTTCTCGGGGCACTCGGTCTTACGTTTGACTGCCGGGGGTAATTTTGATGAAAGATACGGGATCTCGTTATCTTTCTCAGGGCACTCGGTCTTACGCTTTGATCCGGGAAGATTTTGATGAAAGATACGGGATCTCGTTATCTTTCTCGTGGCACTCGGTCTTACGTTTGACTCGCCGGAGTAATTTTGATGAAAGATACGGATCTCGTTATCTTTCTCGGGGCACTCGGTCTTACGTTTGACCGCCGGGTAATTTTGATGAAAGATACGGGATCTCGTTATCTTTCTCGGGGCACTCGGTCTTACGTTTGATCGCCGGGGTAATTTTGATGAAAGATACGGGATCTCGTTATCTTTCTCGGGGCACTCGGTCTTACGTTTGACTCCGCCGGGGTAATTTTGATGAAAGATACGGATCTCGTTATCTTTCTCGGGGCACTCGGTCTTACGTTTGACTCGCCGGGTAATTTTGATGAAAGATACGGGATCTCGTTATCTTTCTCGGGCACCTTGGCCTTACGCTTTGACTGCCGGGGAAGATTTTGATGAAAGATACGGGATCTCGTTATCTTTCTCGGGGCACTCGGTCTTACGTTTGACTGTCGGGGGTAATTTTCTTGACAAGGGGCTGACTTTGGTTAACTTTGGGTTAACTCTATCAAGTTGGGGACTGAATTGCAGAGTCCTGGAATTTTAAGGGGCAAAAGGGTCATTTTGACCCTTGCAATCCTATCCGCGCGGATAGGGTTTGAAAACCAGGAGTATTAATTAGGGCCAACGCCCTTTTCTTCTTCCCCATTCAGTTTTGAAATTGTCGAGAGCAGAGAGAGAGAGGCCGAGGAGAACCGCCATTGTTGCTCAAAAAGCTTCAAAAATCTTCCGTTTTTCTTCGATTTTCAAGCAATGGAACACGGGGAAGGCGCTTTTCAAGGCCAAGGACGTGGCCCGGTGGCGGAGAGACGATTGGAGCTCGTCCGGATGAGGAGGCATTACAATCTTTCGCAATCGGTTGCGGAGGAGCACTACCCCGATGCTTGGCAACATTGGGCTTCGGATTCGAATCTCCGAACGGTATACTTTGAAGCCCTTTGATCTCTTTGTTGATTTCTTGTTTGAAAATTGAATTTTGGGTGATTTTTGATTTTTTTTTTTTTTGAAAATTCGAATGATTGATGTTCTTGGCTTTGAATCTTGATTTTGATGCTTTGCATGTTGTAATGAGTATATGAGTAACCCAAAATGTGCATTTTGCTTGGGAAAAAGAATTGGCATTTTTGCCACATTTTTTTTTTAATTCGAAAATTACATGTGAAAATTCGAAGAATTGTGATTTTTTTTTTGAAATTGAATATTGCATGTTGATGATGATGATGATTTTTTTTTGAAATTGAATTTTGATATTGATGAATGATGATGCAATGCATGCATTTTGTTTGGAAAGAATGGGCATTTTGCCAATATGGGATGTATGTATGTTTAGGATATATATTTTTTGAAAAGTGGGACGGATTTTTCCTCCCGTCGCATGTAAGATGGATGATATGCATGTATGCAAAAAAAATTTTTTTTTTGAGATGATGCGTGTTATTTTATGAAAATGGGACGGAGTTTTTACTTCCGTAGGAATGCATCTTTTTTTTTGATGAATGCATTGGGACTTGCTGAAAACTGCTTTCTTTCATGCGAGAAAAATGGGGCTATGCTCATTGTATGCTGTTATGCTGTCGAAATTTCTCTCTTTTTTTTTTTAATGTAAATGCAAATGCAATCTTTTTGACATTTTCTCCTCCTTTTTTTTTTTTGCAGGGCGGAAACCGTTTTGTGACGGAGCAGCTGAACAAAATGAAGACTCGAGGATCGGTGGAGTCCGTGATTGACTTGTGGGACCGGCTTCCGGATGCGGGCCGAGGAGCTTTGCCGAGTCCGAGACAGATTGTTGTCGAGACGGGGCTCTGGGAGTTCGTCGAGTGCTTGAGGGGACTGGTCAAGTTCCCTAAGAGCAAGGGCTTGATGTTTGCTCTGGCGCAGCACTGGTGGGACGCGACCCACACCTTCCACTTCTTCTGGGGCGAGGCTACGGTTACGCCCTCCGACTATGCTGCGATTACGGGCCTGTCCTTTAATGGACGCATCATTGAGTGGCGGGATGGCTACAGCGATGCTGATCTGCAGGCTCTTCTGGGATTTTCCCCTATTCCCAAAAAGGGGATGGGGATGGAGTATGCCGTGGTCTACGGCAAGATCGTGGAGACCATTGGGAGCTATGAGGTCGGGAGGAGAGGATAGGCGCCAATCGATTGCCGTGGCCTTCTTGTGGTTTGCTTTCTCGAGCACGCCTTTGGACATGCCGAGGACGGCGCCTTGCCTTGTTGAGGTCCTTGGAGGACATGGAGACGGCTGGAGATGTCTCGTGGGGAGAGGCCGGGCTTGCAGAGCTTTATTTTGCTCTTGATAGGTACAGGGAAGGTCATGAGCTCCTTGTACGCTTTGAGTTTGCCCCCCGGAGGTATAAGCTCTCTTTTTGCTTTCCCTCTTTTTTTTTTTTTGAGCACGCACTTTTCTTTTGCACCGGATTGATTGGATTTTTACCTTTCGCAGTATGGGCGTAGGAGTTTTTTCACGTCACGGTGTGGCGACAGTGGCGGAGTACGTTGGGGCGTATCCGGCCATGCAGCCTTGGTCCAAGCATGCCCGGGAGAAGATAAGCTCCAGGGGGCGTACGACTCGTGTACGCGGATTGCCTTCCTTTGACGGAGGCCGAGACAGATGAGGGGATGATATTCTTCCCCGGGATCGCTTCGAGGTGGCGCACCGAAGGGCGCCGAGATCCGGACAAGGCAATGAGGATTTCGAGAGGTCCGACTCGCGATGCATATTATCTCGGGAGAGAGGGTGACGCGCCGCATGGCGTGAACTCGCCTTTGAGGACACCGGTGGAGCCTCCCGCCGATATGATGCACTCCGAGCGATCGGTCCGTGACTGGGATGATTACCGAGCAGCCAAGACTTCTCGGACTTTGTGGCGATTGAGCCATATGCAACATTCGTCTTGAGGAGGCTGAGGATGCCTCGAGTTTTGGATAGGGAGGGGCTTGGGATCCCGCGGTACCCTCGGACGGATTTTTCCTATATCCAGGATGGGGTCCGATTGAGGGTGCAGATCCCTCAGCCCGAGCGACTTCCACGAGCTTTCCGGCCTCGTCCGGGTATGAAGGTATAGCTTCACCTTTTCCCCTTCTTTTCTTTCCTTTGTTTCATCATCTTTAGCATCACTTTCTTTTTGACGCTTTTGCTTTTGTGCAGTTTTCGGAGGTGGTCGTCGAGAAGCTGACGAAGCAAGTGATCGGGGCCAAGAGATTCATCAGGAGGATGGTCGCTTGCGGGGCTCCTCAGGCTAGAGCGAGGCGACCACAGCCGGCGCCTGTCAGGCGGGAGGCTTCCCCTATTCGCTCAGAGACTTCTTCAGAGACTCCTCTGTCTCCTCTCCTTGATCATCGCGCAGTACTGCCTTCGGATCACGTCATTCTAGGGGATCCACACGGGCAGGGACACGTTTGGCAGCATGGCGGGTCGTCTTCGTACGTGCAGGAGTCCGACGCCTTCACCTTCGGATACGACTTTTTCGCAGATCTCGGCTTGCCCTATCAGAGCGTGCCGGTTGGTCCTGATGAGCCTCTTTCTGGAGACGAGGACGATTCTGAGCCCGAGATTTTCAGGGCTCCTGAGGAGGCGGGCCCGAGTCGCAAGAGGGGCCGGGGGGAGACATCGGGCGCTGGAGACTCCGATTGATTTTTTTTTTGAGATTTAGATTTGTACAGATTATGCACATTTTTTTTTGATGTAATAATTTAGGATTTTATTTTATGAATGCTTTTTTTTTTTTATGCACATTCTTTTTTTTTTTTTTTGGAATGTAATAGTTTAGGATTTTATTTTATGAATGCAATGCAGTGTTGCATGAGCCTTGGTTTTTTTTTTTTTGCAAGGGTGTTTGGTATATGGACTGGTTTGGGGAGTTTTTTTTTGCACAGGTTTCGAGCAACCGGGACGGAATATTCCTCTTTTGGTGTAGCAAACTTGACCGTTGCAGATTTTTTTTTGGGAAAGCAATCCCATCCGCGCGGATGGGGACTGCATCTGACATTGTCCTTTAATTTTGGTTCAGACCTGGTCTTGCTTTATTTCAAATTCAAATATCCTCTTCAACCTCCAGTCCCAACAGCCATTTTCGGGGAGAAAGAGAGAAAAACCATGGAAAACTTTAGAAAAGCTCCATCAAAATTGTCCCAAGAGTCCCAAATGTCATTCTTCAACAAGTTCAAAGATTGGTCCCGGGAGATCATGCATGAGAGGAGGTCATTCTTTGAAGAAAGGTACAAGATACGATGCTTGTGGTCTCTCAAAGAATTGGTTTCGGATTATGACCTCTTAAGAGCTTCTTCTTCGTTTTGGGATACTAGAAGGCATGTCTTTTGCCTTTCCTTCAACGAGATTGTTCCGACTGTCGAAGAATTTCGGGCCTTACTTGGAGGTCCGGAGGTGGAAGAGATAGCGGTTCCTTTGCCCGGAGGGGCTTCTTTTTGTCGACAGATTGTGCGTCCTCCTTCATCTTTCCCTGAGGAAGCGCAAGGTATGATCCGCGGTCCCGATCATTTCGATATTTCCGGTCTTCCCGATGCATTTAGGGGCCTAGGTTTGGTGGATGATGCCTATTGGGATGCCTTTGCACTTTGTATGTTTGGCACCCGTTCATGGTCTATTCCTTCGGGATCTCGCCATCGGTCTTTGCTGGATGTCGTCGTTCACCGTCGCCCGGCGTAGATGTCGTTCCTTTGATTCTCGGGGGAGACTTTTCATGCTCTCGACAGATTAGCTACCTAAGGCGGTATATGCACGGGGGCAGCCCGTTTCTCTTGACCCCGTGGGCCGATGGAGCGTTTGGGGGTTCTTCGGGAAACCTCTCGATATGATCGTGCCTTGGACTTTTGCCAGGAGGGTGTTGATGTAGATTTTGATGATCGTGGCTCGTGGGAGCGTTGGATGGCGGGTCGCTGCACCGAAGATATCGATGGTCGGTGCCTCATCACGGGTGGAGACTCGAAGAGTGCTTCAGATGGGTCTCCCGTGGTCATGCTTCCGGGCTTTCTTACCCAAATTTCTATATCCCGGCTTTAGTCCCGAGACAGCTTTGGCTTGGAGCAGTTCCCTTGGAGGGTTTTGATGATATAGCCACCAGGTGGTGGCTCCTGTTTCTATGGATGATCCCTCGGTGTTTCCATTTCTTTCCCGAGCATGGAGATATGATGCCTTTCCTCCTCGGGTCATTCTCAGCGTCCGAGACCGGTGTTCCCGACCACTTGGTACCTGGATTGGTATGAGAGGCATCCGGAAGAGACTCAGTGGCTATTTTCGTACTGGGCGTGAGGCCATTGTGGGTGCGGAGGTCCCGACTATTTCGAGAGGAGGAGGGCCGAGGCGAGGGTCAACCCTCATGACAGGAGCGGAGACGCCGTGACCGATTATGAGGCTTACGTCAAGAGACAGAGAGGAGGGCTCCTATGCTACCGCCTAGGCTACAGGAGATGAGGGATGACGCTAGGGCTACTAAGGCCCCGACAGAGGCCGGTTTGATAGACCCCGTCCCTATACCGTAGCTTGGTAGGAGGAACACCGACATTTTTCCCGTTCGTAAAAGAAGACTCCTGAGGGGGAAGAAAAAGGGAGAGGCCAAGACGAGTGGCTTGGAGTGACTCCGAGATTTCCGAGTATCCCTTTCTTGCCAGCGGCATACACATTAGTTTGATTATGTACCTTAGTTTTCCTTTAGCAAAGTTGTCGGTTGTAGGAATGAATCGGGCTTAGACTCATCAAAGAGCTTTTAACTTGTAATGAATATTTGAATTGCTTTAGAGTTTTTCGAGACGCTTTCATGGTCTCGATCAATTGTATTGATGCCAAAGTATGACTTTTATTTGTGTTTTAGACCGAACCGTTTCCGCCGCCTACGTTCCCTCATTTTGAGGAGCTCAGGTCTTCGTAGTTCAACCCGGTGAACTCTTTTTGTTTTTTTTTGTTTTTTTTTGGTGCAACCCTCGTTTTTACCTAGGCCGCCCTTTTCGGGTTTCTAACCTAGTTGGGTATTACTCTTTTAGCACTCTTTTTTTTTTTTTTTTTTTTTTTTTTTTGTTTTTTTTTTTTTTTTTTTGTTTTTTTTTTTTTTTTTTTTTTTTTTACGCGTAGTATCTCGCGCAGCCTTGTCACCATTCACCGGGTGTACAAAGGGATTCCCGTCGAGGTCCGCAAGTTGCATGGCTCCTCCGGAGAAGATCTTCCGGACGACATATGGCCCGACCCATACAGTTCCCATTTGCCGAGAGGGTTGATACGGATCGGGGCTTTTCTTTCGTAACGAGATCACCTTTCGGATCTCCCGATGCTTTACTTTCTTGTCGAAGGCTCGCCATTCTTCCTTGGTAGGCTCGGATGTGTTCCATGGCCTTCGCCGGCGTTCATCTAGTAGGGCCAATTCATCATGGCGACTCGGAGCCATTCGACCTCGTTGATCCGGCTTTCCAGCAAGATACGGAGCGAGGATTTCCACTCGATTGGGAGTACGGCTTCCATTCCGTATGTGAGGGCAAAAGGTGTTTCCCGCCTGCCGTTCGATCGATGTTCCGTAGCCCCGCAGTGCCAAGTGTAACTTCTCGGGCCAATCTCTCGCCTTGGACACCATTTTCCTGATGATATTTTCCAGAGTCTTGTTTGCCGCCTCGACGGCTCCGTTGGTTTGGGGCCTGTAGGGAGATGACTTGTGACGGGTTATTCGGAATTCTGCCAGCAATTTTTTCACATTCCCCTTCGAAGTGGGATCCATGATCTGAGATGATTTCGACTGGCAACCCGTATCTGATGAAGAGGGCAACTTTCTTTGAGTTGAGGATTTTGTAGGACTTTGCAGAGCATTCTTTCGATTCCTTCGAAGAAATCACCAATCTGCGTCTCTTTAGGCTCTTCTGCAGTTCCCAAATTCACACTCGTTAAAATCTCTTCAGCCAGCTGGGCTCGATTTTCCTCTTCCTGACATCCCGCTTAAAGATTTTTTTTTTTGTTTGATTTTTTTTTGTTTAATGTGTCTCGCTTCTTTATCTAATGAATTATTATTAAAAAAAAAAATTTTATTAATTCATCATTAGTTAAAGTGGCAATCAAGGGATACTCGTAAAGGTTCATCATTTCATTGAAGACGAAGGGGAATACAAGTGCTTGCTACACTCGTAGTCTTCAGCGTAAGGCCATCGGACGACCCTAGAGACTCGATCTTAACAGAGAGAGACTGGGAGGCCTTGTCCTAGATTGACACAAAGGGACGGGGGACCAATCCAAGCTTGGTGATCATTTCCTCCTTGGTCGCGGACGGGCCCGAGAGAGTTTCCCAATTCTTTAGCGGCATCGCCGTTGGTGGCCTCATGACTCGGAACCGTGGCCGTTTTTGTTTTCCTTTCTCAATTGCCACTATCATCTTTTGGACCGAGCCGAGATCAATCGTGTCCGGCACTGGACTTCTTCTTCGAACAATTGCCGCATAACCGAGACCATCCCAATCATCTCGAGGGAAATTTCGTGGCCTTAGCTTTTGGCACCGTCGGTTCGAATTCGGGTTTCGGATTTTCTGGGCGGCGTAGGAATAGTGGTTGTGAGCTTCTCGGCTGTTCCACCGAGTCGAGCACGCCTGCGAAGGTATACTCACTTTTCATGGCGGTGGTAGCCCCGGGTATCTTGGGTAGGTCCGGGAACATTCTACGGACCGGGTTAGCCTTGGTTCCTACGAACTTGTTGAGGTTATCTTGTAGCTTTAGCCATCACTGGAGTGGGCTTTGTGATGTTTCCTGGTTGTGTGGGACCCTTTACAAAGTAGTCGGCCAAATTAGGATTGAAGGGGAGAGATTTAGGGTTGTCGGCCAGGACCTTTCCAGTGGCGGCTTCAAATCTTTTTCCCTTTGCGGTGTCACTGAGGAGGCCTCATATCCCGGGCCGTGGCAAGTATTCGTCCTTTCACTTCGATGAGTTTGTGAGTTCCTTGTTGGTGCTTCCCAGGCCATCGAGGCCGAGGTAGATAGATCATTTTTCTCATCATTTTCAAGACCGGTGGGATTTTATCCCGAGTGACCGTCGAGATCTATGTTGCACACTTGGGCCTTGGGAGGCTCGGCCGTGAAGCCCGTTAGCATGTGACCTTCCTCGTCATGTTTGATTTCGAGAATAGGTATTCCGCCCGTATCTGTGCCTTCTAAAGTGACTAAATCTCAGTAAATGGTCGTCGGATCCCCATTCGAGGCGAATTTCACACCTTTGGTGGAGGCTTGAGGCGACCCCTTTGACTTGGTGCAGCCGAGGTCTTCCCAGCCGAGGGCATTGAAAGTAATCGGGATGTCGATAACCTGGAATTCCACAGTATCAATTTACATCCAAACCCGGAGGTCTAAAGTAGCAACTCAGGGATTTGCTCGGGATGTTGAGTCGTAAGCTTTGGCTGTGAGAGAAGAAGGCTTCAAGTACGTAGTCTTGATATCAAGCAAGCTCATGATCTTTCTTTGGAAGAATGTTCATTCCGGACCCATTATCAACCGGGACCCGAGGAGGCGTCGTTCATCCAGTTTGGGCGTGATGAAGAGAGGCTCATTATGATCGGCCCCAAATTGAGGGAGGTCGAGATACGTGAAAGTGATTATGTTCCCGTAGTGGATGTTTCCAATCAGTGTACCACATCATCGGGAGTAGCATCAATAGGCACGAGAGTGCGAGCCGGGCTTTCTTCCGGCTTCGGCTTATGGGGATAGGACGAGGTGAGTAGAGACCGAGAGGGAAATGTTGGCTGTGTTTGCTTCATTTGGGTGAGCACGGGATCCTCTTTTCGGGATCTGGAATTTGTTTGTCTTAGCATAGGGCGGCGATCTTCTTTTGGTGCTTGATCTCGTGGCCTTCTTATACGCCTTGGGATTTCCTTGGAAGATACGCCGGAGCGGGTCAACGATTAACTTCCTCATCGATCGTCTCTTGGCTGGATTTCTTCAATGCTTTGCTAGGGTCAATGGGGAGCCCTTTTGGCTATTGGCCATTGGTTACGACGGAGTCTAGTGACAGTGAGGGTGGCATCTTGGCTCCTTCTGGCGGCCCTTATAAGCTGCTTCCCAAGTCACGAGCTTTTGGGTTTGGGGTTGTGTTGTTGCCCCTTGGATGGCCCACAGAGCTAGGGCGTCCTCCGACTCACTCTCATGGCCGGTCTTGCTCAAAGTTATCATGCAACAAGAGTCGCTATTGTCGGGGCTCGGCGGCTTTTCGATTTCATCCCTCGGATGACCCACAGAGTTATGGCTATCAGCCTCCATTTCATCGTATATCCTTTTTCTTTCAATCTTGCAAGTAGGGCAGCCACAAGTGAAGGATAGGCAACGTTCCCCTTCGGAGTTTGATGTAGCGGCTCGATAGATGCGTGTCCAAATAAGGAGCACCCGGGGTCCATTGTCGGGCCTTGGAGCAATTAGGAAGGCGTCATGTGGATTCGTAGGTATGAAGGCCACCTGGGAGACGTTCGGATCGATAATCCTTTTCGGTGATTGCGGGCACTCGGCTGCGCTCGAGCGGCCCGGGCGCTGACCCTTACGGTTGTTATGCCATCCGCTCTCGGGAAAGAAGAAAAAGATCCGATAACGTTTACGAATTCTTCATCTTACGGTGGTTTGAAACCCTCCATTCTGACCGGTGCTTCAATAAACCCTTTCCATTCACCGGTCGAGGTTCTTATAAGGAATGTTGTGTTCTAGGATTTCGGATATGTACGGATGCAGGCGCGGGCTTTCTTTGTCCCTCATCCTCTGGAGTATCCGGGCATTGGCCACAAATGCATCTTACAAGTGACACCTCGTAGGGAGTCTGTCTCCATTGGTATCGATTCGCATTTCTGGCGGTCGCTTCGTCGTCACTGGCGACAACCAACCATTGTGCCTGGCTCCCACGGGCTCATTTAGGCATGATTGTTCCAGTTGTTTCCGGATCGGGGCCTCGGTTGACTCTTCACTCTCGTCATCATCATCATCATCGCTGTCATCGGAATCTTCTTCCCATACTACGGGATTTCGGGTGAGAGGAACGCCGATCAAACCCGTTGGGGGAATATGGGTGCGTGCAGCCGCAAAAGTTGTCATATGTTCCCATTCCCGGAAGTGGCAATTGTGACTCAGCTTCTCCTCCCAGAAATTGCGGGGGAAGAGTGAGAGGGGGTGGCACGTATTTGACACCAGGTAGGATATAGAAGGAATCCTCCTCTTCCGATTCTTCACTGTTCTCGGGATCATATTCGGGCTCTCCCAAAGCTAATTTGAAGAAGTGTACTAGCTCCGGACGCTCTTCGGCCTCTTTCTTTGATAAGCCCCAGTACAGGCGCCCGCCGAAAGCTTTCTTGTTCGATTCTTCTCGATTGTTCTAACCATCTTGTGTAAATGGTCCTCTCATATTTTGAACGGAACAGCCCCAGTTCTTCGGTATCGGCCTTCCTTTCATCCGAGAAATAGCGGGCCTCGTATTCTTGCAAGGAGTCTCTGACATGAGACCAAGATGGGTTGATTCGTTCGATATCCTCAAGGGCGAGGGGAATCCGGGTCGGGATCCTCGACGAGGTTGGCCACGGGTATTTGGGGACCTTCATCGGCATCTTCATGGTCATGCGAAGATTCTCCGCATTCAATCATATTCACACGATTATGGTTCCTTGGCGAGAGGATTCTTGAGCGTGTTAGGCCCTTCGGGGCCTTCCAACTTTCCTTGCTCTATTAGCCCCTGGATCGCCTTTTTGAGTGAAGCATTTGTCGATCGGATGCCGTGAGCTTGATGAAAGGCCTGATACTTTGTAGTATCCACGGGAGCATTCGGATTTACGGGTTGGAAATTTTCCAAAGGCCGCGGCAAGCCTTCTTTCACCGAGTCCCCTAAAGATGTCATTCGGGGGCATTCCAAAGTTTTCGAGATTTATGACCCGCGGTTTGGGCTCATTTGGTTTCACTGGGAGCAAAAGGAGTCGTGTTATTACATTCCTGTCCCGCATAGTTAATCATCTCTTTGCCTTTAGCGGGAGCCGAGGCGGTGTTTGCGGGAGGAGCCCGATATACGTGGCGGAGTGCGGCGGTCGGTTGCGGTGTAGGCCTTTTCAAACTTAGGCTGCGAGTTAACCATGGCCCGTAAGTCGAGTATGGGAAGTGAGCGAGGAGGCTCTCGAGATGTGGTTTCAAGCATGGCGGAAGATGTCCGATTGTTCCTCTTCGGAAGGAGGGATGGCCATTTCATGAGTTTCGAGATTCCACCGCTTGTAGAAGTCCCCAACATTCTCATCGGGGCCACTGCTTTGTTGTTTGTAGGTCAACCCTATTTGTTTCCCATTCCAAGTTGGCCTTATATTTTTACGTGAAGGCATTGGTAATCTGGTCCCATGTAGCCACGGCTTCGGGTTTCAAACGGAAGAACCACTTTAAGGCCTTTGGACTTGAGGATAGACTAAAATAGTCGGCCCAAGCTGGCGATTGGTACATCCTTTGGCTTTCATTGCCGGGGTATACGTGTCCAAATGGGTTTTCGGACACGCGGTCCCATCAAAGAGATCCAGTTAGGCATCACAAATTTGTGGGGCGAGAGGAACAATGGAGTCGGGTGCAGTAGGCGGAAGGCGGGACTTCTTGGCGATCGGTTCGGCGATACGCGCTTTCATTTCCTTGTGTTGTTCCATGAACCGGGCCGGATGAGGGTCTTGTGGCGGAACCATGGCATTCAAGCTAGTGGCCGAGCTAGAGAGAGAGGAGCTACCACTGGAGGCGGGCGGGTGGAGGGAACGGCCGATCAGGGGACGTAGGTGAAAACGTCACAGGGGTGAGTTACCACAGGGAGCATGAGTAGGAGCACGAGCAAAGGGTAGAACCTTGCGGCTTCTTTGTTGATTTTCAGCGGCAAAGTAGGTGGGGGCAGCCCCGATGTAGCCGGATAACTTGGATTTCAGTGGGGCCGTAAGTAGGCTTGAGTGCGGGCTGTTGTCCGGATTGTTAGAATTGCATGGTTTGCTTGTGGCGAAGGTGTGTAACACAGAATGCTGCGGTCTGGTGATTCGGATGACACGGGATGGAGGCTTGGTAACCCATAGAAGTCTGAGTGAGGAATGGATTTGTGTGAGGAGCTTGGTGAACTAGTGCGTTACGAGGAGGGGCTCTGGCGTGGCCCCGAGAACCAAGTTGTGGCGGCATTCCGAGCGTAGGTATTCTTTGTGAGGGTCGGATTGATCGGTTCCGGGCGAGGAGGGATCCCGATTAGGCGTGGCATTCGAGATAGCCCCAACCATGAGAAGACATTCCGTGCGATTTTGCCCCATTTGATTTGTGTCGTCGGGCTGCATGGATCCGGTGGTCGTGGTTGGGGAGGCTGTGACCCGAAAATCGAGGAGCATGGGTTACGGTAGTGGCACCATAGGAGGTGGGTGGCGGCATCTGGTGTAATCGGGCGGCGAGAGTGGGGTTGGCATCCTCGTCTTCTTCCACGGTGAAGGTGCCATCCGGATTGAGGTGGCGGCCAGCACCGTGACTCTTAATAGCTTCCATAAAATTTGTTTATTTGTGCTTCTTGTCGTAACCTCATACGTTACGCTAGCGGATTCCCTTTGTTGCTCTGTCGAGGGGTCCCGGGAGGCGGAGTGATGTTATCCCCATCATTACCGGGCTGATGCGAGACATTACGAAACCCGGAGTCGGAACAAACGGCGAAGGCGATGACGCGCTTGACTCTTCCCAGCGATCAAACGGTGACCCGGTGCAGAAACCAAGCTTTGTGCGGAGGCTGCGGGGAAAGGACATGAAGGTTCGGATGTGCAGGAATGGAAGGAGGGTAGGTGTTTGGGCTTTAGGCTCATGCAACATGCGATTATTTGTTCACGTTTACTTAAAACATGTTTTATTAACCTAATCGGTTGGAAAAGATTGCTCTTCTTTTTCGCAAACTACTACGATTCTGGATCGGTGGGCCCCGTCACTACGTCTATAAGCCCCTCGTATTCCACCTGTATTTCGACCTCCCGGGGTGGACGGCCCGGGCGAGGGTCCTATAGAGCAAGCGGGTCCCACCGACCAGAAAGAAAACGATCCTAAAAGTCGGCGGGTAATCGAGTCTTAACGAGCATTCGATGTAAATTACGGACAAAGGCGACGTCAAAAGTCAAGATCATGTCCGAGGGCTCGACGAAAAGTCGGCATGATTTGGGTGATAAGCGTCCACAATTGATCTTGACTTGTCGTCGGTTAAGCCGTAATTAGGCATGGAATATTCATTAATCCTTGATGACTCGGTGTCAATCTTTGGGAGTCGGTGTATAATTTGTGCCCGATCGAGCCGAAGTCAAGGCGCCGGTCAATATCTTGGTCAAAGTCCGCGGCGGAAAACCGGCGAGAACTTCGAGTGATAAGGGTCCCGAAAGATATTGAGTCGGTATGCCGACAAAGGCTTGAAAGGAAAGGTCTATACACGGACGGGGCATGACACGAGACCGGACTAAAAACCAACCGGGTCTCGGACAAAGTGTGTCACGGACAAGTGCATAGTCGACACGAGGCTCCGTGGGATGTTTGGGTAGTCTGTGCTCATCCGAGAGGCGTAATAAGACCAAACGGACCGCGACAAGGATTTCCCGGGTTAAGGGCGTAGTGTGCGGTGTACGGTCACGTGCGCGTAGTGTGCAAGCGATCTATATTCTTTTACGAGTAAAATAGATATTTTTTTTTATGAGTCTTAAAAATATGATGCATGATTTTTTTTTTTTTGAGAATTTTCTTCTTCTTTTTTTTTTTTTAATCTTTTTTTTTTTTTTGAAAATTTTAATGAGCACATAAGCACGTAAGCACGAAAATTCCGACAGTTAGGGACATTATTCCGACAGTCAAAATTTTGACTTTCTCCGAGGCGGACAAAATAACATGAAAACTGTGCAAAAATCAACACACACACGAAAATGATTTTCAAAGCCGGGACGGAAGCTTGACCCTCAAAAGCTTTTTTTTTTTTAAACGGTGATACCGGTACGTGGGATTGTTAGACCACACTTTATCCCCGACTCGTGTTAGGAGGCGATAACAGGAAATTTAGTGGTTTCCACCAATATACCAAATACCATTTTTTTTTAAAAAAAAGCTTAGTCCCCAGCGGAGTCTCCACTGTGATGATGTGTATCCGAAAATTTTCCCATTTTTATGTTTGGAAAAAATCAACGAAAACGGAGTCGCCACGCCATTTTAATTTTGAGGGCCAAAACTTTGAAAAAAGCCCGAGATCAGAGATTTAGGTTCGGAGGTCATGTTACGCGTCGGGAAGGACGTTAGTGTGCACCCGACGCGCCTCGTAAAACGAGTCTTCCAAGCTGAAAATCATTTGTGTCTGTGTGTGTGTGTGTGTTTTGGCCAAAATAAGTTGAAATTCAGAAAAGTAAAAATTGGGATATCTTTTTAAGACTTTAAAATGATCCCATGATTTTTTGGAAGATTTTTGGATTGAGATTTGGTATTCAAAAGACCTTTTGAAGTTGAGAGCCATTTCTGCCAGAATGAAAAAGACAGTGGACCTTTAATTTTGAAATGTATTCAAGGGTCTTAAAACTTCATAATCTGGATAAACTCAGAGAATGAAAGTTGTTCTAGACACCTTAAATAAGGTTTGTGCGAAGGAATTTTCCATTTTGGAGAAGATTTGAGGGGTCAAAACCTTCTGGAAACCTCAGATATGAGATCTGGATTCCCAGAAGCTGATGAACTAGCCTCTGAAAGAAAATTTGAAAAGAGGAGTTTTACTCACCCAAAAAATAAAGTAAAAATATGTCTGGAAAGCTCTGGATGTTGGCTACAAAAAGTGTTTTGTAGTCAACACCAAATTCCAAGTTCATCTGTGTCCAAAAATTAAGACCATGGACTGAGGTCTGAGAAAATTGCTACTGGACAGCAACTTCTCAAGAAAGAAAATATGATTTTAAGGGGTTTTGCATCCATGCTTGTCCCCATTTCCCTAGGTTTTGGTTAGTGATCACTAGACATTTTAGTGGTGAATCAACTATACCAAACCATTCTTGGGAGTACATTAGGACTAAGCACTTCATTTGCTTGGGAAGGGGAATTTTATCCTTTGAAATCAAGATTTTATGCTTGAAAATGGTTTTTAGGGTTTTGAAAATGAGTTTTCTTTGCAAGAAAGTAAGAAAGCTTAAAAATAATTTTGATCTTTGTAGAAGATCATCCATGGAGATGGTCTTCCATGGTGATCTTCTTAGATCTAAAGCAAGAAGATGAAGGAACTACATTTTGTAGTTTGAAGATGCATGCATGGATGAGATTTAGGGTTAGGAGGAGGAGGGTTTACCAATCTTCCTTGTGTTCTTGAGTGTTTGGCTTGAGTGTATGAGTGTTTAGGGCTTTAATATGAGAGTGAGTGGATGAGTATGAGTTGGGAAAGATTGGAGAGAAAAAGGTGACAATTCTTGAAGAATTCTCACTGTTTTCTCTCTATATTTCGCCAGAGGTTCGGTGCAAAATGTGTTTTTCCTTTTTATTTTTGTGACTGGAGGGCTCAATTTATAGCCCTCCTGAAAATGCAAACTCATCCGCGCGGACAAGTCCCCTCAGCGTGCACTGTTCATTAAATGCAGCTCCAGCTTTGGACAAAGGGAATATTTCTTTTCAAAATTCAAATTGACCAGCCAGATTATGTTTCCAGCATTTCTATTTGTGGTTTTATTCTTTTGTTTTTCTTTTTTAAGATTCTTTTTAAGGTTTAACCTTAAATAACAATGCCCATTTTACCCTCACTTTGTTAGAAAAGTTAGGATTGTTAGGAATTGTTAGAAATGTTATAACTTTCGTTAATTTTTTAACGAAAATTCTAACAAGCTCAAATTGGAGCACTTACAAGAGGGCATGGATGTTTTGGGAAAGAGGAGAGATGAAGTTCGCCGTTGATTTGGGGAAAGCGATTGGAGAGAGAGAGAATGAAATTGGGGAATTGGAAAGAAATCGGGGAAGAAGGGTTTTTGGATTATTGCAGTGACGAATGAAAGGGAGTAGATAGAGAGAAGAAGATGAGCGGGCAGAATACGAAAGGCTTGGCTTATCAAGGACGCTGCCCGTTTCCAGAATGTTCCAACTTTGAGCGGGAAAACGAAATTCCTTATTCACTTCAGCCATTATATAGTTATTGATTACTTAAATATTGAAGTTGATGCTTAGTAGTGAAAGATGAACATCACTAAATCTACTTCAATCGGTAGGAAGAGAAAATATTCATCAAGCATCTGAGGATGAAGGTATTTAAGTTATTTGTATTTCATTTTATATATTGTATTTCTTTATAGTTACAGTGAATATTCATTTAACATATAACATCAGTTAGGCATGTATTTACTCTATTTTTCTTCAGAAGGAACTTTTTTTTAATATTTGACTACATTTTTTGTGCATGTTGTTTTGATATGAAAAAAAATGCACTACACAAATAAGTGTTAAATAGATTGTGCAGACCATATATACTTTCAGTGTTTACCTTAGCATGCAGATTTTTTCCCATATATTCTTCTGTTGGTCCTTATGTTTTCCCAGTCCTATATACATAAAAGAAGATGGTACTTATGTTTTCCCAGTCCTATATACATAAAAGAAGATATATTAGAGTCGTGAATAATATTGTGATGATGTGCCCGATTTTTTTGAAAATCAACGGAGTCGCCACGCCGTTTTTTAGTTTAAAGGCCAAAACTTTGAAAAATGCCCAAAAATTAGAGAAGTGAGTTCGGAGGTTACGTTACACTTCGGGAAGAACGATTAGCACGTTCACCCGGAATGCCTCGTAAAATGAGTCTTCCAAACTTGAGACCATTTGTATGTGTGTGTGTGTATTTTGCAAAAGGGGTTTTCTGGAAATAAATAATTTGACTGGACAAGACTGAAATAGGTCAAAACAGTGTGCTTTTGTGAGTGAAAAAGGACTGGAAACAAAAATATTTGTCCATGACATTCATGTCCGCGCGGATCAGGATGAGGATCAATCCTGTCCGCGCGGATAGGACGGTAAGATTCTTTTTTTGCAGCTTTCCAGTCTGATTCTGTAATTTCCAGAATGTCAACTAGAATTACAGAATCAGAACTGGAGTTCGCAACAGAAAGTGTTATATAAAAACATTTTTGGATTTTGCATCCATGCTTGTCCCCACTTTCCTTAGGCTTTGATTAGTGATCACTAAACATGATTAGTGGTGATCTACTATATCAAGCCATCATTAGGGTACATTAGGACTTAGAAGCACTTCATTTGCTTGGGATGGGGGTTTAACATGAAATAAATTTGATAAAATAAGAAGTAGGTCAAGATGTATCAACTTTTAGAGGAAGATCTTTTAAGGTGGTCATTGAGATGACCATCCTTGAGATCTATACTCAAGTGTATCTCGTACATCTTGTGTGACCTAATTTGTGAGTCTTAAGGATGTTCATCCATGGAAATGGTTCCAAGGTGAACATCTTAGACTAGGGAAAAACATTTACAAGGAAGTAAACAATTTAGACCATTTGAAATGGTCATCCATGGAAATTTATTCCAAGATGACCCCATTTTAGGTCAAGTAGGAAAGTAAGAACTAATAACACAAAAGGAGGTAAAAAATAAGGATGTGGACCATTTAGTGTGATCATCCATGGAGATGAACTCCAAGGTGACCACATTTTAGGTCAAGAGATCAAATAACAAGCAAGAGCTAGTTAATGTAAAAAGGAAAAAGGGAACAACATATTAAAAGAATATGGATCCTTGTAGAGAATCATCCATGGAGATGATCTCCATGGAGATCCTCTTGGATCTAGGACAAAAAGAGAAAAGAAATGAGTAACAAGTAAGTAAACAAGTTACATCATTTTAAATATGAGATGTATGCATGGATGAAGGAGATTAAGGTAAGGAGAAGGAGGGTTTACCCATGGTTGTACCCTATCTTCCTTGGATTTGTGTTTAGGGTTTGAGAATCAATATGGGGAAGAGGGAACGGATCTTTCGGACAGGCCTTGTTCAAGTCTGTGAAGTCCACGCATACCCGCCACTTGCCGTTCTTCTTCTCTACCACCACAACATTAGCTAACCACCTTGGATATTGAACTTCCCTGATCATCTTGGACTTCAAAAGCCTCTCAACTTCATCCTTTATGATCTGGTTCCGCTCTTGGGCAAACTTTCTTCTTTTCTGGTGGACAGGACAGATGGTTGGATCGATGTTCAACTTATGAGTAATGATGTCCTTGCTTATTCCTGTCAAGTACTCATGCTTCCATGCAAAACAACATTTCTGACTTTTCAAGAACTCAATCAGCTCCTCCTCAACTTCGGATGGGAGGTCTACACCAACTTGTACTTGGGCCTCAGGATTTGACTCATCAACAGAAATGCTTTTCGTCTCATGCTCCACTGCTTCAAGAACATCCTGGACCTTTTTCTTTAATTGCTATGGTTGACGAGGGACTGAACTTGCCTTCATATTGACCTTATAGCATTCTTTAGAGACCTGCTGATTTCCCTTCAACTTGGCTACACCCCAAGGTGTTGGAAATTTGACACACTGGTGATAAGTTGACGGCACGGCCTTCATGTTGTGGATCCAAGGTCTTCCCAAAATGACATTGTACGAGGAAGAGCATTCGATCACACAGAACCTTTCCATAGAATTCATACCCTCCAAATAGATAGGCAACTTGATTTCTCCGACTGTTTGCTTTATTTCACCACTGAACCCTACCAGCACGGATGAATTCTTCACAACTTCAGATAAAGGAATGCACATATCTTCAAGAGCATGAGTGAAGATTATGTTGACTGAGCTACCGCCATCAATCAGAATTCTCTTGACCACACAATTAGCAATCTGCACCTGAACAACTAGACCATCATGATGAGGGTCCAACGTGTTGTCCTTATCTTCATCCTCAAAGGAGATAACTCGACCATCCTGTGAAGTCACGACGCCTTGAGGGCAATTCGGCGATCCTCCTTAGAACTCTTGGCATGACGCTTGGCTGCGAGTAAGTTGTTCCACAAATATGGGATCCACGAAATAACATTTACTACCTTGGTGGTTTGGAGGAGGTGCAACTTTCTCGGGTCCTGGACTGCTCCCGAATCGAGGGTTCTTTAGACTCACTTCTGACCCTCTTCTTACCCAACAAATCCTTAAGAAGACCCTTGGATAGTAAATGAGCAATCTCCTTCCTCAAGGCAAAACAATTCTCAGTGGTATGCCCAAAATCCTCATGAAATGCGCACTACTTGGACTTATCCTTCCAAGTTGTTGGCTGATCACTCTTCTTGGGCCATCTTGCTTTATCTCCAAGATTTCCCATGGGGCAAAGGATTCCTGCAATGTCCACAGAAAAGCAGTATTCAGAAATTTTAGGATAATCATTATCATCCCCATCTTGATCATCATCTACAAAATGAACTTTAGAAGATTCAGATTTAACAGGGGGTTTTCCCCTGTTGGACTTATAGTGATGGGAATCCGATTTTCTGTCAGAGGGCTCAAATAGAGGAGTAGGGGTTCTCCTAGTTGACTTCCCCATTGCCAGGCTGTCATCCTCCAATCTGATGAAAGGCAAGGCTCTGGTTCTGATTTCTTCAAGTTTTTTCGCAGGGGTCATCACCAACTCATTATAAAATAGAGAGCTCTTCTTCAAGCCTATACGGAATGCTTCCGTAGCTGTGGACACGTCCAAGTTGGGTATAGTCACTGCCTCCTTGTTAAACCTGTGCAAATATTCTTTAAGACTTTCGTTAGGCTGTTGCACAATTCTATAAAGGTCACTAGTCAACTTGTCAAATGCTCTATTGCACGAAAATTGATTAATAAACATATTGACAAGTTGAGCATAAGAAGAAATAGAATTTAGAGGAAGCCATGTTAGCCATTTTAAGGCCGGTCCTGACAAAGTTGAGCCAAAACACCTGCAAAAACATGCTTCTCTAAAAATAGGGGGGATACTTATAATATCCATTGATTCCTGATACAGCAACACATGCTCTGCCGGGTCGGTGCTCCCATCATACTTCTTCATATGAGGGACCGAAAACTTCTTCGGGATTTCCACGCTAGCTATTGCTGGAACAAAACGAGATTCGTTATAGCAAGTTGGAGAAACTTGATGGTATGTGAAATTACCCGGATCCGAGAAAGGCCTCGCGGCCCCGGCATCTGGCATCTTTCGCGTTGGAGGTGTCTCGCCGTTTGTTTTCGCATTTGTAGAGTCGCCACGCCGTTTTTATTAAGCCCAAAACATTGAAAAAGGGCATCAGTTTAAAGATAATTTTAAACTGTTTTTGTGTGATGAGATTTTGAGTTCGGAGGTCAGATGACTCCCCGGGAAGAGAATATTAGAATATTAGAGCTCACCCGAGTAGCCTCGTAAAACGAGTCTTTCGGATACCCCTAATATCCTTTAAATGTTGTGTGTGTGTATGTGTGTGTGCTTTTAAAAATGCATCTTTGTATCGGATGTCTACATTGTATGCTATGTATGGAAATGTATTGAAATAGTGTAGGAAGGAAGCCTTACCAATGTTGGTTCGTGTCTGTCTTCATTTGGGGAATAGTGTTTGAGGTCGGAGTAGCGTTCGGTGCGGATCGGGATTGCCCGGGAGATGCCGGTTGTCCGCGGACGAGAGTTTCGGCGTGAGTTGAGGTTGTAGGCTGCGTTCGGGCGAGAGGTTCGGCGTGCGTGGGGATCGTCGGGATCACTCGGGCGAGAGGTTCGGCGTGCGTTGTGGTGGCGGGAGTCACTCGGGCGGAGTTTCGGCGTGGTTTGGGATCGTCGGTTTGACTCGGAAAGAGCCGGGACACCGTGGAAAGACCGACGAGGCCTCGGAGTACCACGAGGGGCCTCGAGTACCTCGAGAGTGCCTCGGGGCAGCGCGGGAGCGTCTCGGGAGCGCTCGGGAGGCTTCGGAGCACCACAAGGGAGCTCGGGAAGGCCTCGGAAGGATCGAAAGGGCGGGAGTGCCTCGAGAGGACTTAGAGGAGCCGAGAAGGCTAAGGGAGGAAGAGAGAAGAGGGAGGTGTGTGAAAATGAGGAGGGAGCCCTCTATTTATAGTAAAAATTTCGGAGCAAAGAGGTCCGTACGGACCTTCTTGGTTATCGAGAATTTTGGATTTCCTCGATTTGAGGAATGCGCAATGATGGAGAATATTACGGAATGATGGTGTTCCCTGAGCAATAAGGTCCGTACGGACCATCTTGCATGCAAAGAGGTCGTACGGACCAACTCTGCAGGAAGTAATCATTTTCCCGGGATTTGAGGGAATATTGTGGACTTTAAGGGGATTTAGTAATCATTGAAACAAGAGAGGTCCGTACGGACCTTAATTGCCCTACGATTTCTGAAAATTCCCAAAAGGTCCTTTTGTCCCTTTTTATCCCAGGAAAGGCTCCTCCCTTGGTTTGGTTGGGGGTTTGAGAGGGTTTTGAGAGGGTTTTGAGTGAGAGAGGTCTCACGAGGCTGCGTTGATGAGTCAACGGAGTTTCCCGTGTGTTTGAAAGGGGGTGATCAGTTGGGGTACTTACGAAGCCCCTCGACGACGTCACTTATGAAAGAAGTGGGGTCGCCAGATAAGATAAGGGTCCTAATGCGGATCGCGTCTTTGGGAGAGGAAGTGGCCGTGAGGGTCAATGTGAGGACGTGGTGGTGTCCTTTTGTGTGACCGTTTAGGTCAATAAATTTGGACCACTGTGATAGGATTCCTACGTATCCACAGCGGGAATCAAGCACAGTCGTAGTTCGGGTGTGGGGTGAGTGTTTTGTGAATGCGGGCGTGGTGGTGCCACAGTAGTGTTGTGTGACCGCCGAGGTCGGTGGTGAGGACGTGGTGGTGTCTGGGTGACCGTATAGGTCGATGGGGAAGGACGTGGTAGGTGTCTATGGTATAGGTCGATGGGAATGGACTGTGGATAGGATTCCCTCTCGTATCCACAGTGAGAATCGAAATCTTGTGCAGTTGAGTACATTTGGGCTTTTTGAATTTGGTGTGCGCGACTGAAGTGTTGTGGTGCCCAGGAGGTGTGTAGAGGACGTGGTGATGTCATAGATGTAGTGACCGCGAGGTCAATTGTGAGCGTGGTGGTGTCTGGGAATTTTACGATTTTCCTAATCGGGTGGTTTAAGGCCTTAGGTGCCGGAGATAGTGATGGAGGACTTATACGGTCTTAGGACCAGGATTGGTTTAAAGCCTTAGGTGGAGATAGTTGTGAGGACTTTGAATCGTCTTACGGATTCGGCCCAGTTGAGTGCCCGCAGCCCAGAGGAGGACTTTGAATCGTCATACAGCGGCGGTTGGTGCCACGGGAGGACTTTGAATCGTCATCGCGGCGGTTGGTGCCACGGCCCAGAGGACTTTGAATCGTCATCTGGCGGCGGTTGGTGCCTGCACGCGAGGACTTTGAATCGTCTTACGCGGCGGTTTGGTGTTTATGCGCGAGGACTTTGAATCGTCTTCTAGCCGACTTTGAACTTCTGATGTAATGCGCGAGGACTTTGAATCGTCTTCTAGCCGGTTGGTGTGTGCGCGAGGACTTTGAATCGTCTTCTAGCGGCGGTTTGATGTAATGCGCGAGACTTTGAATCGTCTTCTAGCCGCGATTGTGGATGTAATGCGCGAGACTTTGAATCGTCTTCTAGCCGCGATTGTGGAAGGCATGGCGCCTTGTGCTTCGAGAGGCGTAGATGCCTTTGTGTTTTTGCATGTTGATGTAGAAGGTTGGACTTACGATGTGCCGGTGCTTATTTGCCGTTGAAGTGAGCGCAAGGATGATGGCCGATGATTGCTTCACCATTTGGCATTTTGGAGGCGCTTCGTGCCTTGGGACTTGTACTCGGAGAGTGTTGGCTCCTTCTTGTGCTTGTTTTGCCGTTGAGTGGGCAAGGATGATGGTCGGTCTTTGAGGATATGCGATCTTGCATGACTTCCCTTTGACTTGTTGAGGAGGAGCTCGGGCTTACTTTGATGGCCGGTGCTTGCAGCTGCCGTTGAAGTGGGCGAGATTCGGGCTTACATCGGCTTGCCGGTGCTTGAATTGCTTTGAGGATGCGTGACCTTGTAGGGGCCCTTTTCATTGAGGAAGATGACTTCGGACCTCCAGTGGATTTGAGTTGTCGTTGAGCGTTTGGAGCGTCTTGTGCCTTGATATTCGTCTTTGGGGAGGTGTTGGCTCCTTCTTGAATTGCCGTCGGGCGTCTTGGAGGCGTCTCGTGCCTTGGGATTTGTCTTTGGGAGGTGTTGGCTCCATCTTGGAATGCCGTCGGGCGTCTTGGGCGTCTCGTGCCTTGGGATCCCGTCTTGGGAGAGTGTTTGCTCCTTCTTGAATTGCCGTTGAGCGGGCGGTGGTTGAATTGCCGTTGAAGTGGCGAGGTCCGGTCTTACGCTTGACGGCCGGGGATTGGAATTGCCGTTGAAGTGGGCGAGACCGGTCTTACGCTTGGCTGGCCGGTGGTTGAATTGCCGTTGAAGTGGCGGAGGACCGGTCTTACGCTTGACGGCCGGGATTGAATTGCCGTTGAAGTGGGCGAGTCCGGTCTTACGGCGACGGTCGGTGGTTGAATTGCCGTTGAAGTGGGCGAGGACCGGTCTTCTGAGCTTGGCCGAGTGGTTGAATTGCCGTTGAAGTGGCGAGGTCCGGTCTTACGCTTGGCGGCCGGTGGTTAGATGCCGTTGGAGTGGCGAGTCCGGTCTTACGGCAACGGCCGTGGATTGAATTGCCGTTGAAGTGGCGAGAGGTCCGGTCTTACGCTTGACGGCCGGTGGTTGAATTGCCGTTGAAGTGGGCGAAGTCCGGTCTTACGCTTGACGGCGGTGGTTGAATTGCCGTTGAAGTGGCGAGAGTCCGGTCTTACGCTTGACGGCCGGTGGTTGAATTGCCGTTGAAGTGGCGAGTCCGGTCTTACGCTTGATGGCCGGTGGTTGAATTGCCGTTGAAGTGGCGAGACCGGTCTTACGATGACGGCCGGTGGTTGATTTGCCGTTGAAGTGGGCGAGACCGGTCTTACGGCGCGGCCGTGGTTGATTTGCCGTTGAAGTGGCGAGAGTCCGGTCTTACGCGACGGCGGTGGTTGAAGGGTTAGGACCATTACGCACTTAGATTCGAGAAAAGGCCTTAGGGCGGCCGTGCAAAGATTATAAGGGCAGGAAAGTAATTTGGCCCCCTCTTTTTTTCTTTTGAGAAAATGTGTACAGTGTGTGCCGTGTTTTTGTGACGGACTGCATGAGAAAGATTATATGCATGATATATGTGAAAATTATGTGCATTATATGTGCCGTGTTTTATGACGGGATACATGTGCCTTTATATTAAATCTTGCGGATTGACGTACCTTTCTTTGTGTTTACCGGGATGCGGGGCTTGAATGGCGGGGAAGGCCAAGAGGATGAACTCGGGGATCGCTCGAGAGGCTGTTGTGGAGCTATGGCGGCCGGTGCCCGTTGAATTTCCGTTGGACGGTAGGCGAGTCCCGGAGGCGGTTTACGCTTGGCCTAGGTGTGTTCGTTGAGAACACAGGTAGTGTCGACACGAGGAAGAACAAGAGTGTCTTCCTTGAGCCTTCTCGAGTATTGGGTGGGATACCACCCACACCTTCCACACAGCTGGGGGAGGTGACGGTGACGCCGCCCATTTCTTTGCCGCTATTACCAGACTCTCCTTCAAAGGGGGCTCATGAGGTGGAGAGGACATGATCTACGATGATGTGTTGACCTTGAGAGTCTGCTTTGGGCTTTGAGCCTCGTCCTCGCGAGGGGCACAGGCATGTTGTATAGCGACGTGGAGGCGAGATCACGTCCGGCATTGGGGCCTACATCAGGGTACCGGCCGGAGTGGCGACGGAGCGATTGCGCGCTCCTTCTTGTGGTATGCCTGTCAGAGACTTTGTTCTCGAACCACGCGACCGCGGCTCCCTTTGCTGTTGGAGAGCTTGATTGACTGGATAGGGTCTGCGACATTGCTTAGAGCGGCGAGCTTGGGCCGAGCTCTACTTCTCCTTGGACCGGTTTAAGCCCAGGTGTGGCTTGATTCGTTGGCTGTTTTGACTTTGCTCTGGAGGTATGCGTTTATTCTTTGTTTTCTTGATTTAGCGATCTGTCATTTCTCCATTGTCTTTTGCTGAGCCTTCTCTGTTTTGTCACGAGTGTGGTTTTATGAGGTTTTCCAGTGCTTCCAGTGGGATAGGGATCCACAGAGTACATTGCTTTGCGTACCACCTGCTATCTTTGGGATGGGCTCGTACGGCGAGGAAGAGGAGGACCGGCGGGGAAGCTCACCATCGCCTACGGGGATGTGCGGGAGCGTACGGAGAGAGATAGCCGTGAGGGTTTGTCTTGTTCCCGTGGACTCGGTATGAGGGAGATGAGTTTGAGGGGCTCCAGGTGACGGCGCGGCGGAAGATGCTTTGCGGGGCTTGACTTGTGATGTCATGTACTTGGGAGCGGGTCTTACAGCGGCATGGCCGGTGTGCTTCCCGTGGCTCAGAGGACCCTCCCTTTGGGATGCTTGACTCCGGGATATGGATGTGCTTGACTTCGAGAGGTACCTTGGCGGTGTCGGCGCAGGGAGTTCATTTTATACGGAGAGGAGTACGGGGCCTTCGTGAGGAGGAAGGCGAGGACGCCGCAGTGCGCGCGGGAGAGAGAGGGCCCCGCGAGCTCCCGAGAGGTTCCGTGCCTGGGACCGGATTTCACGTACGTCCGCGGGGACGGATCGAGGAGGAGGTATGCATGCCGTTCCGGAGCTTGAGCTCTAGCTGCATCTGAGTGGATCCCAGATAGATCGGTGAGTGTGCTTGACTCTTTTCCATCTTGGCATCTTTTACGCATTTTCTCTTTTTGTTGTTGAGTATAAGCGCATTTGATGAGCGTTTCCTTGGCTTCTTGTTGGTGCGAGTCCGGGGAGAGCCTACGATATCTTGACTCGCCGTTACGTGGCGATGAGGTCCTTTGCTAAGAAGATGGCGTCGAAGATATCTTGCCGGTCTTCGCGTCGTGTGCGGCGTACGAGCCTATGCCTTCGAGGCACTCGTGGGCGTTCCTCCGCCTAGGCCGGCCGGAGCCGCAGCGGGGAGGACCTTTGAGGGGCGGCATAGCATGGATGCCGGGACATCTTCGGGAGGCTGCGGGGCCTTCGAGGAGCGGCCCTTTTATCGGTTCATGCCTCCGCATGGCGCGCGGGGTGAGGGTTCCTCGAGCCTTCTTTCTTTGATCCTTTCGCCGGATTTGATCCTTGAGTACTTTTCGTGGGAGCCTCGGGCGGGTGCTCGGTATTCGGCAGCGAGGATGTGACGGGCGGGATTCTTTGGGATGCCCGACTTTTCTTTGGAGGACCTCGGCGAGGATGATGATCTTTGAGGATTCGATTAGTATTCATTTGCTTTCCCTCTTTTCATATCCCTCTTTTTTGTTTAGCAACGAGACATTTTTGGGTACTGTAATAAAACACATGTATTTGCATGGCAAAAGCAGTATTTTATTTTAAGATGTAATGTCATTTTTGTGATTCAGGATTTGTCCTAGAAATTGTTGCTATTATTATTTTTTATTTTGTACATGCCACGTGGTGAGAGTGTGTTTGTGGGTAGTGTATGTTTGCGGGAATGGCTTTGGCCGGTGTTTGGGCGGTTTGGAGCAAGGTTTCTTGAGGACGGTGGTTTTATCTTGTTTCTTTGGGGAAATGGGTTACATTTGCAAGGAGGTCCGTACGGACATACTTAGCATGCAAAAAGAGGTCGTGCGGACCAACCTTGCTTTGGGAAGGACATAAATGCTTTCCGGTTAATCTGGTTCTTCCTCATTTCCCCATTTGCGGCCATTTTCGAGCTTTCTTCCCCATTTTCTCTAGGAACCTCCATTTTTGCCATGGATTCTTCGTACGTCCCTAGAATTTTGCCGAGGCTTTCGCGGGAGAGGCAAGCACACTTCCTTGAGCGGTTGAAAACGTGGATGCGGCGCCGTATGAGGCATCGAGAGACGGGCTTTCGAGGTAAGGTTTCGTCTTTGCTCGGTTTGGTCTTTTAAGGAGTTGGTTCTGATTGGGATTTGTTGCGGGCTGCCGCGAAGTTGCAGGATGTTAGGAGGCACGTGTGTGTTTCTCCTACAATGAAATGGTGCCCACTTTTGAGGATTTTCGGGCTTTGATTGGAGGGACCGGAGGTGGAGGCCATCTCGCTTCCTTTGATTGGTGGTCTTTGCGGTGAGCGTGAAGCTTGCGGACTTTCTTCGTGCTTCGTTGGAAGAAGTGCGGGGCATGATCCTTGATTCGGGTCATATCGACATTTACGAGGCTGCCGGAGCGGTTCATGGTTGATGATGAGTGACGTCTCTTGGGATGTATTTGCCTTGTGCGTGATGGCGGCGCTTTTACGAGTCGGTTCCTTGGCATTTGTGATGGCGCTTTGCTAGATGTGGTAGGAGCCTTTGCGGAGGCTGGAGAAGGATATTGTCCCGTTGGTCTTTGGGGAGACTCTTCATGGTATCGACCGTCTGGCGGCGGGGATCGTTTTATGAGAGGAAGCCCCGCTTTGCTCACCTTGTGGCTGCGAGAGAGACTTCGAGCCATGCCAGAGCTCAGGCGTCGTTTAGCCGTGGTCATTTGCTCGGCGACCTCTTGTGTTGGATATGGATCGATCCGCACAGGAGAGATGGATGGCACGGCTTAGTACGCATCGAGATCATTTGGTGGGTTCCGCCTTTGGAGGATTGAGACCGGGAGGATCTTGCGGGAAGGGTCCTACGTTGTCGAGTTCCGGGTTTGTCTTGGTCCTCCTTCTATATTCCGTCGCTTGTTTCCGGCGGTTTGGGATGAAGCGAGGAGCCTTTGTTGGGCTGGGATGACCTTGCTCTTTGCGGAGGTAGTTCCTCTTTGTATGGCGGCTCCGGGTGCCTTCTTGTATTTTACGAGGGTATGGAAGTATTCCGCTTTCCCTCTGTGGTACTCCTTAGACGTCGGGGAGCGTTGTATTGACGACTCGGTATACGGCTTTGGTATGAAGCGGCGTGTTGGGCGATCCCAGTGGTCTTGGAGAAGCGAGGCGTGTAGCGGTGCAGGACCCGGTTGCCGTAGTAGCTATTGCCTTAGGAGTGCCGAAGCACAGTCGACCCTTTGGATGTGACGGGAGACACTTTGTTTGACTACGAGACTAGAGTTGACCGGCGACGGGGAGAGGTCCTCTTTACGGACTCGCGGGGAGGAGATCCGAGCGAAGCACGGGCGAATGAAGCCACGAGAGCTCTTGGATTGTTTGACTCTGAGGAGGACCCCGGATCTCGGAGCGAGAGACGCGAGTTGGTTCACGTGGAGCGAAAGAAGACTCGCGGGGACGAGGGAAGAAAGGAAAGAATGGCGAGGGGACAAGCGCGAGATGGCGCGGAATGACCTCCTAGGTATCCATTCATTGCATTGCAAACACATTATTAGTTAAATGTATTAAAATTTGTCTTTTAGCATGTTGTGAACTTGAGAGTAGACCGTGCTTGAACTCATCAAGAAATGTTGTAACCGTTAGTGATTTGTGATTTACTTTTAAAGCTTTGTCGAGACGCAAGATCTTTTGTTTGCCTTTGCTTACATTTGTGCACTTTGTCGGCGTCCATCTTTGGACTTTTACATTGCATTCGCGGGTGAAGCGATGCAGGCCACTGACGGCAATCCCCTTTCTTTGAGGCTTTGTGCTTGGGCGAGAGGTTGAATGCTCCCTTGACAAGTCGTTTTGACGGTCTTTTTCGTAGCTTCCTTGCCTCTTGTTGGCGTCGGGCTCTTGACCTCAATTTCGCGGCTTACGCTTGAGCTTCTTTTGTTTTTTGTGAGCCCTTGCTCGAGCTCTCTTTTTGTGAGCCCTTGCTCGAGCTCTCTTTTTTTATTTTTTTTGTGAGCCCTTGCTCGAGCTCTTTTTTTTTTTTTTGAAGCGCGTGAGGCGAAGACAAGCCCTGGCTTGGAAGCGATCATGAGTCGGTCGTTTGATCTTTGAGTGACCCTCGGATGTCCTTTGATGTTGCCGCCGTCGTTTGACTTGGTCAAGGTGGCTGGCAGGCGTGTTCTTGAAAAGTGCGTAGCTTGATGGAGGTCTTGATTGACATTCAAACTTTTGACTTTTTGTGTATTTTTAGGCGGACCAATTAAGGTTGCCTACGTTCCCCGGACTAGAGGGCTCGGAGTGCACGTAGTTCGACACTACATGGAGTGCCAAGAGATGCACGTTGTTCTTCTTGGGCGAAGTATCTGCGAAGTTTGCTTCCGTTATTTGGATTCATGAAGGGATTGCCGTCTAGGTACGTAGCTTCATGGCGCCTCCAGGAGAAGATCTTTTGAACCACGAAAGGGCCGATCCATGTGGGTTCCCATTTTCCCGGTGGGTTGGTTCGAGTGGGAGGCTTTTCTTTGAGTACAAGGTCACCTTCCACGATGTCTCGGGATTTGACTTTCTTGTCGAAAGCTCTAGCCATCTGCTTTGATAGGCTCGGGCGTGTTCCATGGCCTTTAGTCGTCGCTCGTCTAGCGAGCCAATTCGTCATGTCGGCTTCGGAGCCATTCGACTTCGTTGATGTCATTTTCCGGCGGCACTCGGAGTGAGGGAATTTCTAGCTCGATGGGAAGGGCTGCTTCCATCCCGTATGTCGGGGCAAATGGGGTTTCTCCCGTGGGCATTACGGCCCGATGTGCGGTAGCCCCAAAGTGCAAGGTGCGGCTTCTCGGGCCAATCTCGTCCTCGGGTGGTCATTTTCGGATGATCCGTTCGAGGGTTTTGTTTCTTTGCTTCCACGGCGCCGTTTGTTTGTGGCCGGTAGGGAGAAGATTTGTGACGTGTGATCTTGAATTCGGCCCGGCGATGCAGCCGAATTCCCCTTGAAGTGTGAGCCGTTGTACGATATGACCTCATTTGGGATGCCGTATCGGCGAGATGATGTTTTCCTTGAGGAAATGCGCGACCTTCTTGGAGGTGAGTACCTTGTAGGACTTGGCTTCGACCCATTTGGTGAAGTAGTCGATGGCTACTAAGATGAACTCGTGGCCAGATTCTTTGCACAGCGGAGCGATTTTCCCGATGACGTCAATTCCCCAGTGGCGAAGGGCGAGTGTAGTCATGCGGTAGAGATCGTGGGGTGGTAGATGATTGAGGTTGGAGAACCGTTGGCACTTGTCGCGGCTTCGGACAAAGTGGATGCAATCTGCCTCCATGGAGATCCGGTAGTAGCCCATCACGAGAATGATTTGCATCGGGGCTCACGGCGTTCATGTGGGGACCGCAAGCCCCATTGTGGACTTCGTTCATGAACTTGCTTGCTTCTTCTTGGGCGATGCGGCGTAGGAGTGGCCCGTGGTAGCGTTTCTTGTATAGCATGTCCCGAGGATGACGAAGTGAGAGGCGAGGCGTTTTAGGGCCATGATGCTCTTGGTTTTGACCCCTTACGTGTGTGGGTCTTCCTTGTTCATGAAGGTGGTTTCCCGCTCTTGAGGTATTGGAAAATACTGGTTTGTCTTTGGAAATGGCGTCGGACTTGCGTCTCTTTGGCTCTTCGGCAATCTTGCAAATCGTTGTGATTAAAACCTTCTCGGCGGCTTGGGCCCGGTTTTCTCTCGTTTGACAAACATGCTTAAATGTTTGCTTGATGCATTTATTTAATTAATGTGTTTGCCTTTTGTATAGATGAATTGTTATTAACTTGTTTTGATTAGTTAATATCATCATTTGTTAAAGATGCAATGAAATGATTTTTTTTTTTTTTTAGGAAGGTCGGACCTTTTATTGAAAGCGTGAAAGGCGTACATTGTTGATCAGATTCACAATCGTCGGGCGTAAAGCCGTCAAAGACTCGAAAGATGTGAATACACGAGACAACAAGACTCGAAGCTAGACTATAGGCGACGAGGGATTGGACCGAGCTTCATTACTCTCGGATGGCTGTAGCTCTAGAGGGAGTGGTCTTTGGTTCGGGTGGCCAATCTTCCCTTGGCATGAGTCCGGAAAGTAGCTTGCATGCGGTTCGATTTCAAACCGGATCGCGGAGGTTTTTGGCTGCTCCCCTGATGATGTCCCTCCATTAGTGTTGCCACCGAGTCCTTGGGGGTTTTTGATGATAGAAGTCGGCGAGGGCTACTTCTAGGAGGGCGAAGCATTCGGCGGTCGGAGTGGATTCTTGCGATGTTGATCACTTTCATAGAATGCGCTTCTTTATGCAGGATCTTTGCTTGGACGACGTTTACAATGTACGATTCGACGGACATGCTATATCTCCTTCCACGATTAAGCCTTGGAGGAGGTTGCGCCATTGTTCGTCCGGGTCGGACAGGAATGTTGAATTGAACTAGGCTGTGATGGCTGTCCCGTAAGATCCGAGAGTGTCGGCTAGAGGGTTGTCTTGTATCGGGGGATCGGTGATGAGCCGGTTGCGAGGGTTTTCGGCGAAGTAAGGGTCTACTCCTCGATCAATCTCCATTAGGGCATCCATCTCTTGATCCTCTCTCAAGCATTCTTCACGATCGCATATATCGAGTTGTCATCTGACCCATGAGTTCTTCAATTTCCGGCTCGTCGCGGCTTAGAGCGTGGATGTGAGATCCGCTTCGTAGCGGGACGGGGTAGGAGAATCATGCAGGAGAAGAGTATTCGGTCATGTCGGGACCTTCTTACAGGTCATAACTTGCGGCCAAGCACTTGCCATTACTGCTGCTTCCGCGGATCACTTCGATCGCTCCATTGGCATTGATGAATTTCACGCATTGGTGAAGAGTAGATGATCTTGCTTTCATCGATGTATCGAGCCGTCCCAACAAAGCGAGAGAAGGTTGGTTTGATTTCCACGACTTGGAACTCTACAGGCTCCGGTTGTACGTCGAATTGGATCCTCAAATTGATGACTCCTACGATTGGTCGTGCGGTGGAGTCGTAGGCTCGGATTACCCGAGGTGAAGGCCTTATCGAGAGAACGGTCGATGCGGAGTCGTTTCAATGTGCTTAAGCGATGATGTTGGCTGCGGAGCCGTTATCAATCAAGGCGTTCGGGAGGAAGAACATCTCTATCTTTATGAGGATGAGGAGGGCTTCGTTGTGCCGATTCTCACATATTGGCAAGTCATCGTGCATGAAGGCTAAACCGCTTCCCGTGCTACCGTTGGACTCGGTCTCGTGCAGGAACGTTCGATCCATCCATTTGTATGCCTTGGGTGGGGCAAAGATCGTAGGGAGACGGTGGCCCTTGGGCGTTCTTGTCGGAATTCCCGGTCACGAGACCTTTTGACTCTTGTTTCACGCTCCCGATCATAGCGGGACGGCATGCGACGGTTTCGGAAATTGCGAGTGCGCTCTCGCTTGGAGTTTCGTCAAGGCTATTGAGTTTACCACTGTCGTTACGGGGAATGGATTTCCAATGGTATTGGGACCACGAGGGCGTTCCAATTTTCCCTCCTCAATGAGCCTGGACCACTGCTTGAGTACGAAGCAATTGTCGGTGGTGTGGCCGGGGTAGTTGTGGAAGGCGCGGTGCTTGCTCATATCCATGTTGGGTTTGAGGGTCTTCGGTTGGAAATTCTCGAGTGGTTTGAGAAGATTTCGCTTCACCAAAGCTTGAATACTTGACCCGAGGGCATTTCCGGGTTATCTAAATCTTTGGAGCTGTGGGAAGCGAGGGGGTTGCTATTCTTTGGGGCTGCTTGATCGCGGTTTACTTGAGCTCCGTTACGAATGTAGTGCCTTGTTCCATTTGCTTCCTTTCCTTTGGTCGGGCGGGAGTTGAAGTTGCCGGAGTTTGTTCGATAGCGGTAAGATGAGGCGGGGGTTCTTTGTTGCCTTTTGAAGACTCGAGTCTTTTCAAACTTTGTCCGGCGTTGACCATGGCACGGAGATCCGGATAGAAATGGTGGGCGATCAAGGTCCTCAAAGATGGTTTGAGGCGGGAATGGAAGATGTCCATCTGCTCTTCTTTGGAAAGTGGATCCATTATCTCGCTTAGCTTCGGTTCCATCTTTTGTAGAATTCGCCCTTTGGTTCGTCATCCTTTTGTTCGGTGGCTTGCGGGTCATGGCGGTTTGTTTCCCATTCAAGATTGGCGCGGTACTTCTCCGGGGAAGATTTCAACGATCGATCCCACGTGGAGCGGTTTTACGCCTTCACATTGAGGAACCACCTTAGTGCTTTGTGGATTTGAGGAATGCGAAAATGATGCGCCATCTGTTGAGGGTTGCCCCTTTGGCTCTCATACCCGGGACGTAGGTGTCGATGTGGGTTTTGGGCATTACATTCCGTCAAACTTTTCCATTTCCGGCATCTGAACTTTGGAGGGAGAGGGACCACTTTGTTCGGATCGGTAGGCGGGGAGGGAGTCCTTCCGAGAACTAGCTAGCTTGCCTTGCATGTCTTTCATTTGTTCAATCGGCCGGGCCATGTGGGGATCGGTATGCGAGGTGGGTTACCGTTTTCGGGGACGGACAGAAGATGGAGGTGGATTGGGCGATGGGATCGCCATTCGGGAGTCTTGGGGAGGTAGTTGAGTGTATACCAACCCATACCACTGGGGTGTTGAAGTTGAGGCGTGATTGCCGGGTCGGCTAAGGGTTGTGTTTGGGAAGCTGGGGAAACGATTCGTTAGCCCCAATTGGCGGACTAGCGGTGGCAAACTTGAGATGTCGGGATATCCGCTCGGGATACTGTCCACTGGTAAGAATGGGGACTTTTGATTGTGGTTGCGAGGCTCGTATAGAGGCAAAGGATTGAATCTGGGGATCTAGAGATGCATTGGGATACGCGGAGCGAGCACGTATGTGTCTTTGTTGGTAATGAGCTTGATGTGCGGGCAAGGCGGCGTCGAGGCGGGCATGTCGGGCTTGGCCCGATGCGCTGAGGAGCTTTGAGCGAAGGCTGCTTTGCGTTCTTTGGGATCTCGTAGCTTGGCGGAGCGGGACTGCTTGATAGCTTTGAGAAAGGGGGAGCCGGTATATCTTCGTCCTCTATGAGAACAAAGGTTCCGTCGGGTTGGGAAGCTGCAAGCTGTTCCTCGAAGACGCAAGGTGTCGGCGATCCGAGGCTTCTTTGTTCCTCTTGGCGCTTCTTGATGGTTTCGAAGGCTCGCGGCACCTCCTCCATTGTCTGGAGGTTCCTTAGTGGCGGGGTTCCGTTTCCCTCAACTGTTATACGGTGATCCGTCATGGGGAGTATTGGACGGTGCGGACCGTTGAAGCTGGAAGGGCTATCGGACCTTGTGACCTCGATGCGAAAAGGCGGCTTCCGGGTATTCTCGGCCACTCTCGGTTATTTGGAGGGTGACGGGCAAGGTTTAGACACGGGAATGGCCTAACGGGATAAAGGGGAAAGCTCACGTGGCATGCGGTTTCCGTTTCTTTTATTTTTGATTTTTTTTTTGTTGTTTTAATTTACTTAAAACATGTTTTCTCGAGAATCCTAGGTAGGTTGGAAAAGATTGCTCTTCTTTTTCGCAACTATGCTAGATCTGGGTCGATGGAGACCATACGTGCGGCTATAAGCCCCTCGTTTTGCACACGTATTTCGACATCCCGGGGTGGGACGGCCCGGGCGAGGGTCCTATAGTGCAAGCGGTTTCCACCGGCCTAAAGAAAAATCGAACCTAAGGACCGAGCTTTGTCATGTTCGTTTTGATGCGTTAGCCATGTGAATAGTGAACCGAGCCGGCCCTGAGTCAAGATCGAGGTCAAGAGTTCGGCATGACCTCTCTTTACCTTGCTTGCGCAAGGGATGCGCGTGACGTTAGGCGTTGGCTGGGTCATATCGTCATGGGCGACGTATCAAAGGCGTGATGACATGGTGTCATGCGGCATGGATGTATATCGGGACGGAACATCGTGCAGGTGTAGCCGGAAATCAAGATCGGGTCAAGATTTTAGCATGACCTTTCATCGCTTTGCTTGCGCAAGGATCTTGAGTTAGAGCCTTGACTCGAGAAAATGGCCGGCATGGTATATGTATCAGTGTATGACACGGGCCCAGGTAAAAACCAGCAGAGTGCGGACGAGTGTGACTCAAGACTCAAACGTGCGGGGTTGACGCTTGGCTAGGATGGGATGTTTGGAATGATCCCGTGCGCGCCCAAGAGGCCTAGGAAGACCAAACGGACTGCAAGCGAGACCACTCCGGGTTAAGGGTTGTAGTGTGCGGTGTATCAGGCGGCCGGTGCGCGTAGTGTGCGGTGTAACCGAGGCGGCGGTGTGAGTAGAGTGCGGTGTAACCGAGGCGGCGGTGCGCGTAGTGTGCGGTCTCTAAAATTCTTTTACGAGTAAACGAGGAGTTTTTTTTTTTTGAAGAATTTTAAATGTATGCACGAGATGTATATTGATGCATTTTTTTGTATTTTTATTTTTTTTGTAAAATAAAAACGAAGCACGTGCACACACACACGATTAAAGGAAGGGGTAAAATGAAAGTTTGACCCTCATCATCGTTTTAAAAATCTTTTGTTTTGTTTAAAAGTTTTTAAAACAAAATGTCCCAGCGGTCGCCAGCCCAAGAAATTACCGGATCAGCCGGGCCTCGCGGCCCGGCATCTGGCATCTTTCGCGTTGGTTGGAGGTGTCTCGCCGTTTGTTTCGCATTTGTAGAGTCGCCACGCCGTTTTTATTAAGCCCAGAAACATTGAAAAAGGGCATCGGTTTAAAGATAATTTTAAAGCTGTTTTTGTGTGATGAGATTTTGAGTTCGGAGGTCGAGATGACTCCCAGGGAAGAGAATATTAGAATATTAGAGCTCACCAGAAGTAGCCTCGTAAAACGAGTCTTTCGGATACCTAATATCCTTTAAATGTTGTGTGTGTGTGTGTGTGCTTTTAAAAATGCATCTTTGTATCGGATGTCTACATTGTATGCTATGTATGGAAATGTATTGAAATAGTATAGGAAGGAAGCCTTACCAATGTTGGTTCGTGTACATCTTCCGTGGGAATAGTGTTTGAGGTCGGAGTAGCGTTCGGTACGGATCGGGATTGCTTCGGGAGATGCCGGTTGTCCGCGGACGAGTTTCGGCGTGAGTTGAGGTTGTAGGCTGCGTTCGGGCGAGAGGTTCGGCGTGCGTGGGGATCGTCGGGATCACTCGGGCGAGGTTCGGCGTGCGTTGTGGTGGCGGGAGTCACTCGGGCGAGTTTCGGCGTGGTTTGGGATCGTCGGTTTGACTCGGAAAGAGCCGGGACACCGTGGAAAGACCGAGCGAGGCCTCGGAGTACCACGAGGGGCCTCGGAGTACCTCGAGAGTGCCTCGGGGCAGCGCGGGAGCGTCTCGGGAGCGCTCGGGAGGCCGGAGCACCACGAGGGAGCTCGGAAGGCCTCGGAAGGATCCGAAAGGGGCCGGGAGTGCCTCGAGAGGACTTAGAGGGGAGCCGAAGGCTAAGGGAGGAAGAGAGAAGAGGGAGGTGTGTGAAAATGAGGAGGGAGCCCTCTATTTATAGTAAAAATTTCGGAGCAAAGAGGTCCGTACGGACCTTCTTGGTTATCCGAGAATTTTGGATTTCCTCGATTTGAGGGAATACGCAATGATGGAGAATATTACGGAATGATGGTGTTCCCGAGCAATAAGGTCCGTACGGACCATCTTGCATGCAAAGAGGTCCGTACGGACCAACTCTGCGAGGAAGTAATCATTTCTTCGGGATTTGAGGGAATATTGTGGACTTTAAGGGGATTTAGTAATCATTGAAACAAAGAGGTCCGTACGGACCTTAATTGCTTTCGATTTCTGAAAATTCCCAAAAGGTCCTTTTGTCCCTTTTTATCCCGGAAAGGCTCCTCCCTTGGTTTGGTTGGGGGTTTGAGAGGGTTTTGAGAGGGTTTTGAGTGAGAGGTCTCAGAAGCTGCGTTGATGAGTGCGGTGTTTCCGTGTGTTTGAAAGGGGTGATCCAGTTGGGGTACTTACAGGTTCCTACGTCACCATCTACAAGTCTCAACCACTTTACAAAGTGGAGTAACACAATTCAAACAATATTGGACGGCTCTCCAAAATTTATCATCATAAAGTAGTGTAGACCTCAGTTTTGGTTCATCACCCTTAGAAGCATAAGGTCCCTTAAGCCACTCTTCCGACAAAAACATTTTTCTTAGAGTGTGCTTATTATCCGTAAAGCCCTTTAAAGTGAGAAAAGACGTAGCAAATCGTGTCACCCCCAGTCTAGTCAATTCCCTTTTCTTAGAGAACTTTCTAAACATATCAAGTACCCAATTATGCCGATAAATATAGTTTGTTACTTCCTTGGCTTTCTTGATTGTATCTAAGAATATTGGAAGCGTGTCAATATCTTCCAACATCAAATCAATGCAATGAGCGGCACAAGGAGACCAAAATAATCTCGACCTCTTCTCCTCTAACAATCTTCCGGCGAGCACATAGGCGGAAGCACTATCCGTCACAACTTGAACCACATTTTTCTCCCCGATTTCATCAACCATTGAGTCAAGCATATCAAACAACTTTTGCCCATCCTTAATAATAGATGAAGTATCAATAGATTTGATGAAAACCGTTCCACTTGGACTATTAACAAGAAAGTTAGTCAAGTGTCTTGACTTTCCATCCGTCCACCCATCGGACATAAGTGTGCAACCCGTTTTCCTCCACTTTTTTATATACTTCGCTAAGTCTCCATGCACATGCTCAATCTCTTTTTTCAAGTAAGTCACCCTAACCTCATGATAACTAGAACCTTTCAATCCTCTTCTATACTACCGGACCTTTTCTAGCATCTCTTTCCATAATGGACACTTCACCAAATTAAAAGGCAAAGCATTTTTGTAAAGCATCCTACAAATAGATCTAACTACGGGATCCCTCTTCTTAACCATTTCATTCATTGTTTATTGCCTTACTTTCCCCCCACCCTTGTTTTTCTCAACATAATAATCCATTTTTCTCTTATCTCTCACATTCACATCTTCTTTCTCATCAAAACATTCCTCATCTCCTTTAATAACAACAACATCATGCTCATCATCTAAACCCCTCTCCTTCAAAAAAAGTCTTCTAACCTCATCGGGACACATTTCACATTTACTCACATTACTATGTGAGCGGCAAGATGATGTTTCATACGAAGTAATTCCACCCCAAAATCCTTTACCACAGTGATTACATGACAGATGCATCCTATTTCCATCAATTTTCTGACAATGTTGGTAAGCAATATCTTCTTTCTTTTTTCCCATTTTTCAAGAACCTAAATATTAAAAAAAACAGCAAATATTTTTTAAAAAAATGATATTTTTCAAAAACCTAAATATTAAAAAAACATAGCAAATTTATTCAAGAAAATGATATTTTTCAAAAACCTAAATATATTACAAACTTACTGCCCAAATGTTTTCTTATCAAAAAAACAGCAAATATAAATCCTTTACCACAGTGATATTTTTCAAAAAACAGACTGGATATCTTTTCTTATCAAAACAAAAAATTACATATAAAAGCAAATAATAGAAAATGATAAGTCAAAATAAAATTAGAGAGAAAGAAATGGAAACTTACGGCTCAAATGTCGGCGTGGACAAGGATGACAATGGAGAGAGAACAGAACCAGGTGTAACCGACGATGAAGAAGGAAGCTCCCGGCGGTCGGCGGTTGAAGAAGATGAAGTGGTGACCGCGAGCGATGAAGGAGGAGTGGCGACCGCGAGCGATGAAGGAGGAGTGGCGGCCGCGGCGATGAAGGAGGAGGAAGAAGAAGCGTACGTCGTGGCTTTTGAATCGTCGTGACTCGTGACTGCATGCGGTATATAAATGGTCAAACCCTAAACCCGACTCAAATCGGCCCTGACCCGGACCCGGCCCAAACCCTTTTTAACCGTATCGCCCGTATCGTTCGTATCGGTGATACGCGCTGATACGATACGCGATACGTACGATACGGAGGAAAATCGATACACCCTACGCGATACGTATCGAAACTATACGTATCACGTATCGTATCGCCGATACCTATCGCGTATTGCGATATTTAACAACTATGCGTATGAATTAAACATACGAGGCAGCGTATGAGTTGATATACGGTGTGGCGGGTAGAACAATAACCACGTACCTATAAAGTATTTAGTCAACACTTACTATTCAAAAAGTCAGAATTTCTTTTGCCTCGTATGTATACTTGTACTATGTAGGAAATAATGAATATAGAAAAAACACAGTTTACAAAAAAAAATGATTATTAATTACCAACCTTGATATTGAAATAAATAGATGGATTCCTTCATTGATCCTGGGCCTATCGTGCCTCTCGTTACGACCCAGGATGAGAACCATAGAGCTCGGTTTATTTGGTGATGTGGACATTGCTAGTCCCTGTCTTTTCATCGTGGTGCCTCCTTGCCGGTCGTATTAGCTCCTAGGATATTGTCCTGGCCGAGTGCGACTTTAGTGGAGTTCACTACATAGGGAGAGTTCACTACGATTATGGGTTGCTGGAGGCTTTGATCGAGAGATGGCGTTCGGAGACCCATACATTCCACCTCCCGGTTGGTGAGATGACGATCACCACTAGAGGATATCCACATGATTTTCGGGTTCTTATTGATGGGGATGTTATTGCGATCTTTGGCATCCCGGCCATTTAGGCTGCGAGCTATACGTCGGCTGGCTTTTAGGGGTTGTCCCTGATCCCGAAAATATAGATGGGAGTAGTCTGAAGCTCAGGTGGATTACGAGCCACTTTCCACACTTTCATGACCTCGTTGATGATACTGCTCTAGAGATTGTGGATATGTACGTACGAGCATATATCATGCTCGCCTTGGGTTCTACGGTCATGCCTAATCATACGAACAACAAGGTTAAGTTGTGTTATCTCCCTCTGCTTGTGGATGTTTCTAGGGTCTGCCAGTACAGTTGGGGAAGTGCATCGCTCGCTTTCCTATATTGAGAGATGTGTAGTGCGACTAACCCTATGACGAAATAGTTCGGAGGATTTCTCAACGTTCTACATGTATGTTTATCTCATTTTAATGTTCATTATATTGTTGTTTTTAAGTTTGATTTCAAATTAGCGGCATTATTTATAGTATTTGATATATATTTAATTGATACAGATTTGGGCTTAGGAGCGGTTGAGATGTGTGCAACCGCAGATCCGTAGTCGATTCAGAGATCCGGACTACGTGCTCATGCCCCTCGAATGCAGGTATACAAATATCATATGTTATTTTTTTTATTTTTTTTTTAACTTTTTCTTATAATTATTCTGTTTATGAAATTTCAGGTGGACCTAGTCATCCATGTATGCGAAGGAGGTTCTGCACATTACTGTGAGGCTATCGTGATCAGCTGGCCAAGCTAACCGATGATCAGGTTGTTTGGCAGCCTTATGCAGAGAGATACGCTCCATCTCTGCACTCGGGGTCGGGGCGTATGGTTGGCGCAGGTCCCTCTTGTATGCTTTGAGAGAATCGAGTGGCATCTGCCGGATCGCGTTATGAGGCAGTTTGGCCTGCTGCAGGGGGTCCCAGAACCGTGCAACACTCGCCTGGACTTGCACAGTTGTGATCGGTGGGGAAACAATACCGTGATTTGGAGCGACCGCCATCGACTGACATATTGCACTCTGGAGCAGCTTGGCGACAATTTCTGGTTTCCGGGGTCTTAGGCATTCACGATATGCTTTACACCAATCCACATATGATATGGTATCGGAGCATAAAGTGTATGTTTGTGCAGAACCTCACTCATATAGAGAAGGCTGGATACCGGTCGGTTGGCCCTTACCTAGAGTTTATGGTAAGTTTTTATATTTTTCAAGTTATTATTTCTAGTTTTTTTTTTTAACAAAACTTCAATTTATTAAATTATGTCTCTCATACTTATTTATTTTTGATATAAAAACGGTGCGGACCCTTCGGGCGCTTGCATAGTCGACAATGAGGCGGAGGCAGCATCCCCAGGACAAGCTTTAATGCGGGGCGGCTATTACACGCGGGCTCGCGGGAGTTAGGGAGCAGCAACGCCTTTCCGGTCTGGCTGCGACGCCTCCCCACATGTAGATCGCGCGCGGGGGTACGAACAACCTCGGCAGGCAATGATCGGGTTAGGCGTCGTGCCACCGGGCACATCCACAACCCCAAATGGACTTGCACGACGAGGCTGAGCTCAAGCCCGAGCCTCGAAGCCCGAGACCCGGACCCAGGATGATGGACAATATGAATGGCGATCCATGATCATGCAGTGGACTCGAGACTCGAGTCAATTTTATGGTAGTGGGAGTGGGGGTGGGAGGTGTGTTGGGGAGATGGGAGTGGGTGAGTGGGAGTGGGAGTGGGAGTGGGGAGTGGGAGTGGGAGTGGGAGTAAGGTGGAATGCATGGAGTGCCCGGCCGGACCCTTCCCCTGAGATCCAGCCTATGGGCTTCGGACTATATTCGAGTGGAAGTGGCTTTAGGCTTCCTTCTTCTCACATCACCGCAGCAGGATCCGCCCCTTCTCGGAATTCGTTGCTGACTACATCTAGTGGGGTACAACTTACCCACGCTCAGCCAGGAGAAGTTCATTAGAAGAGGGTCTCGGCGACGAAATCCAAGCGACGAGTAAGTTTTCACCCGGGATCGACTACGAGGAAGGGAGGAATAGGTGAAACTTTTTTTTATTTATTTGTACCTTGAAACTTTGTACTATTAGTTGTTATTTGGATATTTTTATTTGTAATAACTTAAACTATGATTTTTTAGTTTTTATTTGGATATTTGTATTTTATTTTTTACAATGTCTACACATTACTTATGTAGGTATGTGTAGGTGCTGCTGCTTATGGTATATTGTACGGGTTTAGCTGTTTCATAATATATTGGATATTGGAGATGTTTGTATTGGATAATGGAATTTTGTTTTGCGAGGTTGTTTGGTTTGGATTGTTTGCGGCAGGTTTTTTGTTTTGGTTGTTTGCAGGGTAGGTTGGCTTTGAAGATTGTTGCTTCTAGCTGTGGAAACAAGTTCAAGTGAAAATTGCTACACCGTGTAGCGATTTCGCTAAACTCAGCCATTACACCGTGTAGCGATTTCACTTGAACTTGTTTTTTGGCCGTAGGAGATTAGAGGCGACCGCACAAACTTGGCCGAGTGTTTGAGCGGCCGCACTAACTCCCCCCGGCCTAACAATGAGAAATCAAACCAATAACTTACTCCTTCTATTCGAAAAAGCATTAAAAAGAATCTAAATTTTACTTTTAACTAACAAACTCGAAACTTAAATAGAAAAAAATCAACTCAAATATAAATTACATTCAACTTTTCAAGTTTAATGAAAATTACATAAAAATGAAATTGCAACCGAAACTCGAATCCAATTCAAATTAAACATAAATTACATGAAAACATTACGCTACTCCCTAATGTTCGGGCATCTACAAAGATTGTGCCCTTTCCTTCGATGGCATGATGAACACAGTAGAAGTCTTCCCATTTATACGCTTGAAAGTCCATAAAATTTCGGAAGCGCTCTTGATCTAGAGGAGTCGCTTGGACTTCGCAGAACGTCTGAAGTAGGGGATTAGGGAAAAAACTTGGCACCAAACCATCCACACCCCAATAGTCCTCATGCTCGATTGGATTTCGAATGTCCCCTTCCCACGTGTCTTTGTAGTATTCCACTAATGGTGTAAAATCGAGAAAAGCAGAAATCTCGACCATCGAAGTATGTTGTGCGAGAACAACATGCAAGAAAGATAGGAACAAGGCATGCGATAGGCAACCCATTTTACCACGTAATGCGCAGTACGCTCATTAAAGTGGGACAATACGGATATTTCCTCCCTTGTCACCCCCGACGTGCGGTTGTCTACTTGATACACCCCTTTACATTTCGTGATTGTTGAACCTCGCTTACCGATGTGTTTCCCGCTGGCGCGGTGCTCTTCAAGTAGTGGTAATGAACCTTACTGGCTGAATTTGTGTAGGGGATTGATGCTAGAGGTTATTAGGATTACCTCCTAAGGCATTAAGTGTTAATCAATGCTTTACTGGAAAATACTCCACACACATGGTAGAAGGCAATTTCAACGAATTGCTTTGTGATTGGCATCCCACAGGCTCCTTCATCACACCATTGAAAACCTCGAGACATGTTGGTAGCTCATGATGCCATATGCGTAACCACCATCGTGTGCCAATGTCCATTTTCCTGGCATCCAAATTCCCGAAACCATGCAATTGCCTCGGGGTTAATTCCACGGGATACTCTCTAAGATAGATTTCAATTTTCTATCTTGAGTTGCTCTACCCGCTCTCCAAAACGAGTATACTTCAACCCTTCCCTCAGGCTTAGTCCAAAAAATTTGCTCGCATATATATCTCAAGCAAAATCGATGATGCACATTTGGCCACCACGTATCTTCGCTTATAGTCTTAAGAATGCCGTGATTGACGGTTAGATATCAAACATACTTCACGACTCTTAATAATATTCTTGCAAAGCAGTATACTAAGAACCAACGCCGGTTCGTCTAGTTATCCTTTTCAACAACGGCAAATGCAAGAGGAAGTATACGTCACAGGCATCAACACCCATGGCAATCGGTATTACCCCTTTATATCTACCATGCATGAATGTTCCATCACCGTAAATGACAGCCGACAATGAGAAAAAACTTCAATGCAAGGCCCGAATGCCCAGAATACACCGTCGAAACATGTGTAAACTCACACTACCTAGCGGGAGGAGGAGGATGAGAATACTCAACAATTGTCAGGCTCGAGTTGTATTTTTGAATAGTCGCTAGAGATGCTTCGGGTAACCTTATATAAGATTCCTTCCAATCTTCAAAAATCTCTACTTGCAATGCCCTTCTGTTTTCCACATCCATGCCTTCTTTGTAGGTAATTTCCTTTCCAAAGCTCTTAGATATGTGTGCAACAACGAGCTCCCAACCTTGACATCCGAATCAGCCTTAATAAGTACCAACAACTTCCCGATCGATAAACTTGGCATCTAGGTCGGAAGTGATCTCGACTTTCTCCGTAATATAAGCAAGAGCTGGGAGCCTTATACTTGGCCGGCCTCAATAGCCAAACTTCCTCCTACTCACACGAACATAAAAATTGTATGGATAATTTTTCAATAGATACTCAATTACTCCATGTGCGTGTGCTCTTTCTTACCCTCAACCGCCGATTCGTGCCACATGGTACCTTTTATATCAAATCGTGCCTCGTTCTCGCCGTAAAACCGTATCCCTTTAGCAATTGCCTCGTTATAATGGATCCCTAAATTGGAAAAACTATGTGAATTATCGTAATCAATGAAGCCTTGTTCTTTGCCGGTGGTGTAAGTACAAATATCACTATGGGGCAAAGTGATAAACCGCTCTGCTCATCTCTTCGATTTTCCGGCACTTAATAATGAACAAGAGGTGTTTCCACATCATCATCAATCATCCCATCATCACCGCCTCCCAAATCGACATCGAATCACTACTACCCTCCTCATATTCATCATCAACATCCTCTAGCATCACATCTACATCATTGCAGTACTCCTTCTTCTTCATAATCTTACATCATCTTCCGAATTATCTTCATTAACATGATCATTATGCTCCAAATGCCCCATCATCATGATTTGGCGTTCGCTGATACAAGTGTTCGGGAACTCGGGACCAACCCCGCATCACTCTGCTATCACTTGGTGAATACCCATAAATGGTCTTTGTGGTGTCGTGTTTCAAACTCGGATTTGGGTCAATTTTCAATCAATTTTACAACCACATACAAATGCAAATTTCCCATCTCCCCAAATTCTAGTAAAATGATAGAACATTATATCCATACATGCATCATCTTCAATACTGTAAGGCAGTACTCACTAATCTCGCTATCAAAAGAATGAGGACCTGTCCGTAAATGACTTCCAAATCAAAATTGAGACCGATCTAAGTCTCTGCCTTTTTATATAACTCATCAATCAACTTCATTTGCAGATCTTCATCGGCAATTGTCCCCAATTGCACATTTTGGTCCTTTTTTTACCGAGGACCATCAAACTGCTTGTTCATCATCACCTCCTCAAGAATTAATGAAAATGATTCGACCCCCCCCGTTCATCTTTAACCCTACATTACGTAAATCAAAGTGTTAAAACCTACATAACAAAACTCTAACATTTATATCTACAATATACTAAAACACAAAGCTTAAATACTTAAAATTTATATCTAAACACAAGTGAAAACAATGATTAAGATGATGTTAATTTACCTTGATTCTTGATCTTCAACAATTTTGATGAAATAAAATGATGTCAAGAAGATTCGGGGTAATTTTTATTTTGAGAGAGTTTCAATGAGAGATAAGGAGAGGAAGATATACGAGAGTGAAGAAAATGAATCTATTGATCGGAAACCGAACCTTGCGTGCCGAAAAGGAAATTAAAGGTGAAATCGCTACACCATGTAGCGATTTTCATTAAAGGTGAAATCGCTAAGCATGGTGTAGCGATTTTTATGTCGACCTTGTCTCCACCCCATTTCTACTTTAATTCACTTCAATTCAATTTCTTATTTTCATTTTTTTTTATGTTAGTTACGAAGGTATTTTGAGTAATAAATATAGGTTAATTTAGTTATCCTAACTAATATCTAAAACCGTTATTTGTAGTACACATAATGGTGTATCACTAACAAGTTTTAAATTTTCATTTGGATAATTAAATTAGTTTCAAATGATTGCTCAAAATACCTTCGTGATAACATAAAAAAGATATGACCCTTCAAGTGGGACTCCGATAAAGTAACATATTCAACGTCAACTCTTCTTCATGAATTATTATGTTTTTGTTTACAAACTTTTTTTTTGTTTTACATGTGTTGTCGAATTATGTTTTTGTTTTAATTTTTTTTTTTTACATGTGTTAAAAAATAATGATATGTTGCCGAATAATGTTTTTGTTTAATTTTTTTTTACATGTGTTAAAAAAATACTATACAAGTTGCCGAATTACGTTTTTGTTAATTTTTTTTTACATGTGTTAAAAAAAATGATAGTTGTGAAAATTGCAAACGGAACCAAAACACAAACCGTACTAAATAATTTTAAAAAACTAAAATAACATCAAAATAAATATAATCAAGTTAGCGACTACATCCCGATCACATGTAAAATCTTACATTAATTAATTCAAAACATTTAGGAAATTCAAGTAAATCAAATGCGGCTTCAAGCATTCATTCACTTAACTTCATTATTCTTAGGAAATACCTACAAAACAAATGAGCTTAACATCATTTACTATATGATTCCCAAACAATTCAAAGAAAATAAGAAAATACGTACCTTCAAGACATTAGGGAGTGTGATGTTAAGATAACGCGCTTATCGTGACGGGTCAGCCCAAACAACAACCTAAATATTTCAAAACAAACAATTAGATGGAAATATTAATGACGATCTGTAAAGTGTACCGACTTCCACTATTTAATATATCATACCTTCGATGTATCGAGTATCAGAACCACCGACAAATATGGTTATTTGCAAATTCACTCTCGCTGACACTTTTCGACGAATGGAAAGATCTACGGTATCCGGTAGGATCCTAATACCGTAGTCCCAAGCTAAGTAACTCCCCAAAACACATTTCACCCATGATGTAAAGCATACTAAGCTCATATCCTAACCTTTAAAGTCACCTTAGATCACCACGACCATTCGTGTGTGTGCAGTGACTTGATAACGCAACAACCTAATGTGAACATACATAAATGTAAAAGATGAATTATCTTTACACACATTCGACTACAATTAATCTTGATATTATACCCGATCTACCCTTGGCCAACATTATGTCATTTCTTCTTGAGCAGAGCTCAACGGATAATAAGTACCGCCACTTCTGAGAAATTCCATCGTTGCAGAGCCAACGACCATCTTGGAAATCTTCATCCTTCACTTCTGATCTTCAATCGCTCTCCGTATATACTGGGGTTGCAATCGGACGGTTTCTTGCGAAGATGTTCTCCGACTGCCGACATTTTTCTTCGCGAGCATGGCGGACTTTCACCCGCACCGCGGGACTAGGAATAACACGCGATGAAGAGTATGACCGAGAATAATGATATGATTGAGGGGCGAAGGATTCACCTAGAGGAATTGGGACTACAAAAAAACGCCGCTCTCTCGGGATCCATTTTTTGTGCTTAATCGAACTTTGATCGAGAAGATTTGAGGGGTTGCGAGGAGGATATGAGAATGAATGAACGAGGGATCGGAAAGATAATGAATCGGGAAAACCTTGGCCTAGAAAAAAAGAAAAGTGGAAATTCTTCTGCTACACCGTGTGGGCCGAATTTTGATCAGATGACAGTCAAACTCAAGTACACTAAGTAGAAGATTTTTCCTTTAATTAATCGACCCACTAATCACAAACCCAAGAAACCTAATTATTTGGAACTCGCTACACCGTGTAATAGTTTAATCGGGACAAAGTGAATCCTGCTACACAAGTGTAGCGAGAAGCTTCAAAAAGTGGGACATTTTTGGAAAAATGTTTGAACAAAAAATATATCACTTGGGTAAATAAAATTTAAAAAGTGAATTAATTGAGAAAAAAATCGTTATATTTGCAATTAAAATTTTATATAGAGTAAAAATGTAAATATCTTAAAGTCTAACCCCCTTTGAAGAAAGAAAATTTGGACTATATTTTTAATTTGGACTCCCGTAAAACGTATTTGAAGTTACTTCTTCTTCCATCCCATAATAAATGCACAAAATCTAGGGAGAAACGCGTTTTTCATGATTTATGGAGAAATGTGCTTTTTCAATTACCTTGGCTTCGCTTCCAAGGCCGCCTTCTTCAACGGAACTCACCTCTCTCAAGCGCTGTCTTCTTCAACCCAAGCTCTCCTCACCGGAAAACAAACCCAACCTCAACCTCTATCACCGGCGACCTCCCTCTAACTCACAATTAGCTTCCTCACCGATCCAATTTCTCCTCATTTTCATAGATCGGTAAATGTGTTTAGCGAACAAGTGGATCGGGTCGCCGAGCCAGCGGTTGGAGCCGAGGGATTAGATCGCAGGATTTAGAGAGAGAACTCGAAAGTGAAGCTCGTCTGAGTAGGACGGGGTCACGCATGCGAGGGTGAGACCAAAGCGGTTATGGACGCAGGAGACTCCGCGGCAATGGCGAAATCCGGGCACCGCCTTTCGGCTGTTCTCGTCCGTCTTTTTGCTGGTTCTGGATATTTATTAAATAGGTTCTCGGATATCAAATATAAAGTTTACGGATATCAATTAAAAAGGGTTTGGTTCGGATATCAATTAAAAAGCTTCGAATATCAATTATAAAGCTTCGGATATCAATTATAAAGCTTTTGGATATCCAGAACTCTTTGAAAGGATATCCAGAACCTTTTGTAAGTGATAACCAGAAATTTAGAATTGGCTTCTGGATATAAGTTTTAAGGCTTCTGGATATCCATATTCAATGTTCTGGATATCCAGAACATTGTGAAAGTGATATCCAGATCAGAAATTTGGTCTTGGTCTTGGATTTGGTCTCAAATATTTTTTCTGGATATCCGTCCCAAAGCTTCTGGATATCAGTCCCAAAGCTTCGGATATCCAAAAACCCGTTTCTCCATAACTTATGGAGAAACGCGTTTCTCCCTAGACCTACTCTAATAAATGTTACACTTTTTATTTTGATTTGCATCAAAATAAATATTATGTTTCTAAAAAAGAAAATAGCTTAAGTACAATTTTAGTATTGTACAAATAATATCCAACGTAAGGTACATTCACTATAAATATTGACAAGTCAAATATAACATTATGATTCACTATAAATATTGATGACAAGTCAAATATAACATTATGACTACGAGAGAGTATTTGATTTTT
>JAFEMH010003737.1:0-248682 GCA_022495995.1 Adenophora triphylla var. japonica
AAAAGAAAACAAATAATGGCCGCACCAAGTGATTGCCTATGTGTCTCCCAATTTAGGAAGACTCAGGCCGTCGTAGTTCCACTTAATGAGAGAGAGAGAGAGAGAAAGAAATAACTTAAATTACAACTCCCGAATTCCCATTGGACCGGATTTTAATTTAAAAACCCAATTACACGCATTTATAAATAATAATCAATTATTTAAACAAGATACGGATTCGAGTTCTACATCTTAAGGGAGACCCTAAGATGAAAGAACTCTGCAAATAATGTAATTTGGAATTTCCTTTACGTGTTCGTCTCTTATCTCGGATCTCGAGACGAACGGGAAAACCAGAGCACAAATAGAATACCGAAGCATTGTCTCGCGCGAGACAAAGTGTTGTCTCGTGCGAGACTAGCCTGAACTGAATAAAAAATGATTTTTATTTGAAAACCCTTCTTATTAATGCAAGTTTAAGCCACTATAAATTTATAAGTCCCCAGCAAAGTCGCAAAGTTGTAGCGATGCGCGTAAAAACTCCGATTTCCCAAACTATTTGTTTTTGTTTTGAGAATCGCCACCTATATTATTGATTGAAAATATAGAAAAATCATTTAAAGGGGGTTTTCAAAGGGGGTTTTCAAATACGGAGATTGGTCTATACCACTCTAACAATCAATTAGAAAGGGAAGGAAGATTACCTTTTTTGAGAAGGGATTCAGACAGAGTTTCGACTCAATCCTAGGTTTGAATCTTGACGCGGACAGAGCTTTGCCTCAATCCTTGATTCGGACTTCGATGTTTGTTGATCAACAAGGTTGATAAACAAACTTTAGGTGATTTAGGGTGATTTTGTAGGAATATTTCAGGGAGAGAAACCCACAAAATGTGTGTGTTGTGTTCTTTGGATCAGGGATTCGGAATTGTCAACCTCTGAAATACTGGAAGTCATCAAGTATTTGTAGGAGGTAGGAGAGGTAAAGGTGGAGAGGGAAATCACCCTAGGAAGGTTCCAGAACTCAACTGCTATTGGAGAACCGAATGATGATAAGATTTATCAAGAAAGAGGTTGAAATTGACAAGGAAACTGGTTTCTGCACGTCTGCAGGAGCTTTGTCTCTCGCGAGACACGCCATGTCTCGCGCGGGACAAGGCTGCTCTGGACAATTTTGTCCTTCCCTCGTTATCTCGTATGCAGTTTAGTCCAAACTAACGGTCGGTAGTCAAAACTTAACGAAACATGACGAAATGGTAGATTTCTACTCTTGACTCAAGGCGAGACTTAGAGTGGTATTACTCTGCTCCGATGGATTCAGAATGGGGTGTCTACATTCGGTAATAGGTATTAGGTAATTTTTTATGCTCTACCTCTCTTTGCCGAGGAAGGTCGTTCGGTCATAGGCTTTAGGTAAATTGGTGGGAATTTATCCCTTGAATGCCGAGGAAGGAGCTCCTCGTCTTTTGTCTTGCTAGTCCTTTGGCCTTGATGAAACTGAATATTTATTAACTGAAACTGATTATATAAAACTGCAATCCTATTTTTCTTGAAAATAAAGGAAAATACTAACAAGTACTAATCTATTAAATCAAAATAAACTAAAACTAATGATAGTATTTTCGTAGATGATCAGAATGCCACGGATGTATCAGCTCTTGTCCATCTAGAGTCTTCATTCTGTAGGTCCCTTCTATGATAACTTGAGTGTTGATTTAGGGGTCTTCCCAGTTTGGGGAGAGCTTGTTTTGTTCTGCCTTTCTGCCAGCTGCTTTAATTTTTCTAAGTAACCAATCTCTGACTTGGAATACTCTCTTGTTAACCCTTTTGTCATGATAGGCTTTGTTCCTCTCCTTGTAATTCACTATCCTCATCTGAGCAACTAGTCTTCTTTCATCTACTAGGTCTAGAAGCCTGTTGACCTTGTTGACTTTCTCATCATAGTTAGAGTTTCTCGTTGTAGGGATAGCCATCTCAGCTGGTGCCATGTCCTCAGAACCGAAGGTTAGTGCGAATGGAGTTTCCCCGATTGGCCTCCGGGTGGTTGTGCGAACTGCCCACAAGGCTAAGGGAAGTTCGTCCAACCATCTACCATCACTCCCTTCAAGGCTCTTGGTTAGGGCTATAAGCATCAACATATTGGCTGCTTTCGCTTGTCCGTTGCATTGAGGTCTGCTCACTGATGACCTGATGTGTCTGACACCAAGTTTGTTCAGCTCTGCTGTAAATGCCTTTGAAAACTGAAAACCATGATCTGATATAATGGTGTGTGGAACTCCAAAGCGACATCAAATGAGTCATGGACGAAGTTGATTGCATTTTACTCTATTATTTTGGCTAGGGCTTTTTCCTATATCCACTTGGAGAAGTAGTCGACTACCACGATCACATACTTGCAATTACCTCGAGCGGGGGGGGGGGGAGGGGGGGAAAGGGTTCGATGATGTCGATTCCCCACATGTGAAATGGACATGTAGGTATTATGAGAGTCTCTTCCACTGCTGGAAGTCAAGGAATATCAACATATCTTTGACACTTTTCACACTTTCTTACATAGCCTTGCGCGTCATCTCTCAGGTTTGGCCAGTAGTAACCTAGCATGATAATTTTATCAGCTAAGGTTCTTGCCCCCGGGTGACCTCCACAAATGCCTACGTGGACTTCTTCTAAGAGATTTTATATTTCCTTGGGATAGACTCACCTTCGAAGGGGCTTTGTAAATGATCTTCTGTAAACAATTCTGTTTATCACTGTGAACCTTACTGACTTTTTCTTAATAAGTCTAGCAAGAGCTTCCTCTTCTGGGAGTTAGTTATTTTCAATGAAGTCCTTGTAGTCATCTATCAAACACTTTTCCTCCCCATTTAGAAGCATTACTCATTTAGTAGACAGGTTCTTCGGCAAAGACTGTGAGTGGGTTAAAATCAGGATCTGCACGTCAATAGTTGCATGTTTAGATAGATTATCTGCCACTTGATTATCCTCCCTTCCTATCTGACTTATTTCAAAAAATTCCAGCTTTTTCATCATGTCTAGGACGAGGTCCTTATACTTTGTAAGTATGGGATGTTGAGTGTTATATTCCCCTTTTATCTACTTGACTACGAGCTGGTAGTCACAAAAGGCGGCGATTTTGGTTGCTCCATAGAAGGAAGCCAACTCTATGCCAAATATCAGAGCCTCATACTCTTCTTGATTGTTTGAGGCAGGGAACTTTAATCTGATTATGTCTTGTATGTTATGATCCCATCGGGACTTGCTAGTACAATTCCAGTTGCGCTTCTTTCCTTAGTGGCTGAACCATCTTTGTATATGATCCAGCAGTTGGATGGGCGCTTGATGGTCGATTCTTCCCTCGCATATTTTTTGCCCTTATAGGAGGTGGGGTCGTGCTCACCTATGAAGACGGTTTCAACCATAAAATCGACCAGAGGCTGAGCCATGAGTGTCTTCCTAGGTTGGTATCTAATATTAAACTCATTGAGCTCGATAGACCAATTAAGGAAACGTCCTGAGTAGTCTAACTTATGCAAGATTTTCTTCAACGGTGCATTCGTATACACAGTTATGGGATGTGTAGAAAAGTATGCTCGTAGCTTTCTTGCTGCTATTACTAGGGCGTAGGCTATTTTTCCGCGTTGATGTATTTGCTCTCCACATCTGATAACGCCTTACTCACATAGTAGATAGGCTTCCTAGTGTTTCCTTCATTCTAGATTAGTACCACAGCTATAGCATTGTCTGCATTCTTTGCTAGAAAGACATATATCATTTCTCCCATGGGCGACAGCCGTCAACAAAGGAGGGGTCCCCAAGTACTTTTTCAACTGTTTGAATGATTCTGAGCATTCATATGTCCAAGAGAAGCTTTTGATCCCTTTTAATACTTTGAAGAAAGGCAACAATTTTTTTGCAAACTTTTCAATGAATCTTCCAAGGGAAACTATTATTCCGTTCAGCCTTTGAACCTCCTTGATGCTGGTAGGTTCTTTCATGTCAATCAAGGCTTTGATTTTCTCCGAATTCGCTTCAATTCCTTTTTGTGATACCAGAAAGCCTAGAAACTTTCCGGCTGTCACACCGAACACACACTTACTTGGGTTTAATTTCATGTTGTTAGCAAGTAGGTTGTCAAAAGTTTCCTCCAAGTCTAGGGCGTGACTACCATTCCTAGTCTGATGACCTTGTCATATATGTAGGCTTCCATGTTAGGGCCTATCTGTTCCCCAGATACTTTGTTGACCATACGCTGGTAGGTTACTCCCGCATTCTTGAGCTCGAAGTGCATCATGGTGTAACAATAAACTTCTCTAGCCGCCTGGAAAGCTGTTTTTTCAAAGTCAATCCTGGGGAGAGTGTAACTGTCTTTCGAGCAGGCCTTGTTGATATCTGTGAAGTTTACACACATTCGCCATTTCCCATTATGTTTCTTGACCATCACAACATTGGCCAACCAAATAGGGTATATTGCTTCCCTGATGATTCCATCACTTAGTAATTTCTGCACCTCTTCCTTGATTGCATCTTTCTTATCGTTTGCAAAAATTATCCTTGTCTGCTTGATAGGTTTAGCAGACGGGTCAACTTCCAATTTGTGGACAGATACCTCTTCCTTTATCCCTCTCATATCCTCAACTTTTCAGGCAAAGACATCTAGATTATTTTTTAGAAGGGTGACAATTTCCTCCCTTTCTTCCGGGGAGAGCTGGCCCCCTATTTTTATTTTCTGCTCTAGAAAGTGAGGATTGAGCATAATTACCTCCAATTCGTCTACAGGCTCCATTTATGGACCGTCTTGAAATTGCAAAGTTTCAATGATTATTTCTCTAATCCTTCTATCTTCCTCACCATTTATAGTCTATGCCCGGCAGCTCTCCTTGTCTTAAGTCAGGGTTCGCCCCTAAGTTTTGGCCGCTGACGAGATGAGGGGGGGTTGTATCCGGGATGGACAAAACTGTGTCATAGTTTTCGTGGATATCTAGTATCATGTGTTCCTAGTTCTCTACTTCAAAAAATCAGATTGAGCCTAGAACTGGTGCTGGTATTCTTTACAGACTTATAGATTTTCAGATTTCGTCTGGTATGTCTACCTCCACCTTTCTGGATGTTTTTTTGCTCCTCATCACGTGCTCCAATAAGTCTTTATGGGTCGCCCTCACGCATCCGACTTCAGCACGAGTATGGAATTTAACTCGTTAGTGAGGGAGGGAGGCGACCAACCCAAGTTTGCCTTGACTCGGAATGCCTATGATGGCATGGTAGTCACTTGCCAGATCTATGACCACGAATGTTACTGTGGCATCTGCTCGAAAGAGATGTTCTCCCACTTCTAGCAATAAGTCAATAGTCCCCACTGCGTTGACTTTATGGTTGGTGATGCCTTCTAGTCTTCCAGAGTATGACTCCAGCATACTATCCTTCAAATTCATTTTTTGGAAGGTAGAGTAATACAGAATATCTTGGGAGGCCCCCGAGTCTATGAGGAGTCTCTCGGATTCACCGTTGTCAATCCTTCCTTTGATCACCAAGGGTTTTTCGTAAGACGCGCGACTTTCGGCTAGTTCATTAGGGGAGAAGCTGATGACTTACTCTTCCTTATAAATTCAGGTGGGGTTGTGATAGACCTTACTTAGCTCGTGTATCTAGTCTTTCAATTTTTTGTTGGAAACAGTCTCCTCTCTTATAATATTTAGCTTGGCCCTAGGAGGTCTGTCTTCCCTTTCATCATCTTTGTCATTATCATCGTCATCCTTTCTTTTTCACTTGTTATCCTTTCTTATAACGTAGCAATCAAGCTTTGCCTCGTCTACCCATCTCTAGATCATTCTCTTGAGGGAGATGCAATTCTCCGTGTCGTGTCTGTGGTCCTTGTGGAAGGCACAATACTTGGAGCTGTCATGGGTGTATTTTGTTATTTCATCAAGTGGTCGAGGACTTGGTAGATTTACCGACTGCATGATCTTTGTGAGAGGTTTGGTGAGGGGAGTAAAAATCTCAGCTTTTTCACTAGCTCGAGTTTTATTCTTCCCCTTGTAACCACTTCTATTCGAATCCTGGTTGGCGCCCAGTGCGTACATCTACGGTTTTCATACATTTTCTTACTTTTCTCTTCTACAGTTAGACTGTCTAACTTTGCAGTTAGACTGTAACTCATTAAGTTCATCTTCATATTTAACTCCTCTTTAAGTAAATCAATCTCAAATTGGAGGCTAGTTTCCATGGAATCCAGAACAGATCTGATATCAGAATCTGGTTGCGGTCTGGCATTAATAGCATTGAGAATTCCAGTCAGGAAAGTTTCAAGGGCAGTTTTTGAGGAGTTGATGAAGGCATTGGAAAGTTGATTGAGCATCTCATGCAGTTGGGTTTTGGAAATCATATCTCCTAGGGTTTGAAGGACTCCATCTGCCAGGTCCTTTCTGAATTCACCAAAGCATTTTTCGGCTGAGATTTGGACAATGTTTGCGGTTGAACTCTTCCCCTTAATGGCATCAAGCTTTAAGAGTAAACTCTTCATGGAAGATTTGTGTGCTGCCATTTCCAGGGTTTGAGTATTTAAGAGGTGAGACTGAGTGTCAATCTGATCTTGAAGGAGTAGTTGGAGGCAGCCAGGGTGAGCATATGGCCTTGGTTTGTATGCAGCTGCCCCTGAATTATGTGCAAGGCAGTGAGAAGTTGGGAGTATTCGGTTGGGGGTGCGGTTGAAGAGGTGGGAATAGGTGAGACAGGTGGGGGCGGTTGAGGAAAGGTTTTAGTTATGGGAGGGGTCTGGGTAGGTGGTGCAGTTTGAGGGAGTTGGGTGTGGAGTGTTTGGAATATATGAGTGATTAGAATGGTGTGGGGCTGAGGTTGTGTTGTAGTGGTAGGGATCGGAGGTGTTTGGGTGGGTGCGGTTTTTTTAGGTAGAGTTTAAGGGGCAGTATGGGCGGGTAGAGTAATTATGGAAGAGGTAAGGATGGAGGTTTGAGGAGGGGATTTTGAGGGTGAAGTGGATGGGGTAGTTATATGAACAGAAAGATGAGAATGTTGCGGTTTTGGGGAAGGATGCAGTCAAGGTGAAGGTGGAGGGGTAGGAGTTTTTGTGTGAGGTGGAGTTTTATTGCTGTATGAATGAGGAGGAGTTGAAGGTGTTTTGGCTGGCTCATCATCATCACTAGGATCTCTCCTAGTAGATGTGGAAATTGCTTGGCCTTGGGAAGGTTTTGGGGTCCATTCTTGGTAGGCTTTAGAATTTGGGGTATGGTAGGATTGGTTAAGGTCAGACTCAGAGGAAGAGGGTGAGAAGGAATCATGGTCAGAGGAAGGAGGTGATTCAACAGCCATTTGCTTAGCAACTTTAGCCACCCTTTTAAGAAACCGCTGAGGCCCTTTCCTGGAGGATTTTTTGGCAATCATTTTAAATCTCCTTTTTGGGGTCTCCCCCGGAGCGGTTGCATTATCTTGCAGTTTTTGGGAGGTTTGAGGTTTGGGAGAAGAGGATTTGAATTGAGGTTGGATAGGTGATTGAGGTTGGATTTGGATGGGAGAGTAAGGTTTTGATGGTTGTTGAGGTTGAGGAGGATGTTGCGGTTTAGGGTTAGGCTGCAGTTGAGGTGGGGAAACAGGTTGTTTTCCTTTAGCTGCCCTCCTTTCAGCAGCCCTCTTTTCTAATCTTTCCATTTCATCCTTATGAAATTGGAGTAGCTCCTCATCATTTAAGATTTTCTCTTGAGCCTTCTTCATAGCAGAAGCATGAGTTGGAATTTCATCAACATCTTCCTCTTCCATAGCATCAGCCATCCTCTCAACTTCTTCAATATCCTCCTCATCAACTAGCATTTTCTTCTTCTTTAATGTCTTAGCCCTACTAGGCTCAGCAACCGTAGCAGCACGCGGTGTGGAGGCTGGTGCGGTTTTAGCCTTCTTCATAGGCGGTTCAGCCTTGCTCTTTCCTTTCTTGGTAGCCCTGACCGCTTTGCCAATCCCCTTATCTGCGATTTCAGGGTTTATGGGGACATAGGGTTCCTTGGAGGGGAGGGAGTCAGCATAACAAATCGCTTTGTATTGATTATCACCATTCATTGGTATGGAGTAAGCCACATTGTACATATCAAACTTTGATTTAGACTCTCTAGCAGAAAGTTCATAGATTAATTGTCCAGATCTTAGTTCGGGGTTAAAACAAACTATCACCTCCCGATTAGTTAGGCTTTCCTCTACCTGGTCAGCCATGGCTCTGAATCTATTATAATAACTCAGAGTTGTTTCATTCTTCCCTTGCTCAATGTTAGCAAGATTTGTCAGTGTTTTCTTTCTCTTTCCTACTGTTACAAAATGGTCCAGGAACCTCTTTCTCATGATTTTCCAGCTATCGATACTTCCCTTCTTTTGCTCACGGAACTAGGACAAAGCTGTTCTAGAGAAGGTACTTGTGAAGGCCTTTTAAAGAATATCATCTGCCTTAGTGAGCAGGGTCATTGTGAATTCAAAACTTTGCACATGGTCCCGTGTATCTTTGATTCCCGCATATTTTTCAAAACTTGAGATTTTAATAGCAGGATTGGGAGGTAGATCAATAAACCGCTGGGAGAAAGGACGAGTGGCACTAGTATCATCATCATCCACTTCCTTCTTCCCCATTTCCATATCATCTAGTCTCTTCTTTAAGATGAGAATATCTCTTGCATCGATCCCCAAGCTAAAATGAGAACTACAGTGGGTCCTTTCTTTCTGTGCCCATTCACTCTACTATGTCCCACATGTTCCTGGTGATTGTCCCCATGTCCAGATGGTGCTCAGTCCCTTCTAGGTGCCATTTCTGGATAGGGTGGGGTACTATGACGAGGAGGGCTCATAGGCTGAGGAGGGTTGCTATGACGAGGAGGGCTCCTGTGTCGAGTAGGACTCCTATATCGAGGAGAGGGGTTATGACGAGAAGGGGATTTTTGCCTTGCCTGACTAAGCCTTGCTCTCAAGTCAGCAGAATCAACCTCCTGTTCTATTTGGTGGTTCAAATGACTTCTCAAGTCTACCTCGTTTCTCATGTTACCATGTCCAGGAGCCTTATGACTAGGAGAGACATATTAGGGGGTTTTGCTTGGATCTACCAGTAATGCCATGATGAGGGGGATGTTGGCCAAGAGGAAGATTTTCTCTATTCCCCCGACTACCATGCATGTCAAGATGACTCTCCCCTCCAAGGGAATTTCCAGTACTCGTAGGCCTAATGAATTCATCCAGGGAGTGCTCAGGATCCAATTGTAGCAAGGCATTCTGTGTCTCATAAATGCGTTGTAGAGTTTCCATCTTTTGATGCAGGAGAGTTTTGCAGTCAATCTGTTGGGGGGGGAGCTCTAGTTCCCCCTTGGGCGGCGTTCCTCCCCGTCTGGCTGCCAACAGGTCTCCCTCAGCGCCGACGACGAGGAGGGTTTGGCAATGCTCCGTCGATTATTGGTTGTCCTCTAGAACGCAGATTCATTAATAGGGGCGGCAACCCATATATCAATGGTGGAGGAGGAGACAGTTCCCCATTGGCAAGAGGAAAAGAAGTCCTAGTGTTGCCATGAGTCTGCTCCACATGAATATTATTCGGATCAGAAGTAATACTATCAGTATGTCCGTTTTTCATTAGGATTATGAGAGTGAAGCAGAATTTTTCAAACTATTCAATGGATGATACGAATCGTTTCTCGGCAATGGAACCAAACTGATGATGGCAAAAACGTTCGAATCAGCCCAAATCTAGGGGCAGGTTGTACTCGATATGATTGAATAGCCTGAAATAGAAGAACAAACCCGTAAACTAAGTCGGGACTTCAACGGCGAAGGCCCTCCGATGTGAGAGTAAGTATTTGTGTTTAGAGAGATAAATCAATTGATAAGAGTTTAGACTCAAAAGATGTGTTATCAAAATAATACGAATTATGGCATGTATTTATAGTTGTAGGATTGTAGAGTACATATTGAATAGGAATTTGTGTGCGAGGAGGTTATAATCCTAATGAGATTATAACTTCACACAATCCTTGTTTGAGTATGATTAGGTAATATCATTCTACACGTGTGCCTAGGAAGCACGCTACTCGGCATGTGATACTTGGTCGGCCTGAGTTTACGGCGAGTAAGAGAGGAGTAAGAATAGAGATGTCCATTTCCTTAAATATTTTCTCCGTCGACCTTAGCTTAATTTATAGTTTTAAGGTTTTAATCAAAAATAATTTAAGGAATGTGTGTAATATTAAAGTGTTATGAGTAAAGATATTAGGGTAGGAGAAAGAAAATAAGGTTAAAAATACAAAATGGGCACTTATTTGTTATAAATTATGACAAGTGATTTCCGTTGCTTAAAAATATTAATAAACTTTTTTTTTGTTGACTTTGTAACTTTGAGAGAGATGTAAATATGATTTTTTTTGTTTAACAAAAAAATTAGATGGGATGAAGAAGTCAGTACTTATTTTGAAGACAAACTACTCCCTCCGTCCCAAAATGTTTATCCCATTTGACTTTTTTGTTGAACTTTGATCACAAATATATGACAATTTAATTATGTTCATGAAATTCTAAAAATTCCTATTGATTCATCATTAATAATATTATCAACAACAACTTTTAGAATTTCATGAACATAATTAATTTCTCATAAATTTATTGTCAAAGTTCAACAAAAAAGTCAAATTGAACAAATATTTTGGGACGGAAGGAGTATAAAATAGAGTTATCGTGCCATAATATACTCCTACTCTTATCCTAATCTAAAAAAAATAAAAAAATCATTTTTTTGGTGTTATACTCAAAGTTACAAAGTTTCAAAATAGAAATACCATTTTTAACATTTTTAAATAGAATTCACTGTTAGAATATGGATTGCAAAATATGTATACTTAATAAATATATGTGACATGTAGACGTACATGTACAAATCATAAATATAATGTTATTGTAAAGTGTAGAATATTAATTAAATGTGTAGAGTTCCTTAGGTGGAAATTACTTATTTATAATGGGCAGAATGGTAATTTCACACCGCTTAAGTGAAAGGGTGTAGTCCCTAGATGAGGTGCCATTATTTTCCTATATATATAGGTATACCATTAGCCTAGAAAATACTACATATTCTTTCTATACTCTCTACATAATCTGAGCACAAAAGAAGGCATTAATCATCTAGAAGATCTACATCTCCCTCCTTCATTTTCTTCTTCTTCTCTACCTTCCTTGCAAGAACAACATAAAGATACAAGATGGATTCATCAGGTATACGCTTCCGCCTTCATCTTTTATTTTCTTCTTAATCTAGGCTTGAGTGCTTTGGAATTAATGGAATAGAAATGCTCCAACAATTGGTATCAGAGCCTCTCAAGTTCTGAATTAAGTTTGAATTCATTAACATATGTTTGCTTTACATTGATTCATAATTCTGTTGAAATCCTTCATTATGATGTTGTTCAAATGCTCTAATTCGTTGATGTAATTATTACTTAATTAAAATTCTGGAATGGATTGACGTTTTACTCGAAAGGACTGTGAATATTGAAAGATTATTCCATTGACACAACAGAGCGTTTTATGTCGCACAACCGTGTTGGATCTACTTGTGTATTCATGTCTTGGTTAAGCGTTAATTTTTGCTTGCCATTCATCTCTTGTGAATAATTTTTTTTCTGGTAACAGTGTGTGCACGGCCGTGCACTTTCCTTGACCCGGCCGTGCACTCATGAACAGGTACGATCGAAAAGGCACAAACAGCCAGTGAACGGTCGTGCACTTCTCTTGGTGCGGCCGTGCACCTTGGTTCGGCCGTGCACTTCATTTGATTTGGCCGAGCACCACCTCCTTGCTCGACCGATCACTTTATTGCCTCGGTCGAGCACCTTTGGACAAAATGTTGTGTTTGTGGATTAGGTCTCACTACTAGAAAAACAAAAATTAGAGACGATGGATTTGGTTTCTAAATGACAAAAATCGTCTCCAATTTACAATTTGGAGACCATTATGGTGGTTGCGAATATCTGGTAGCTAAAGGCGACCAAACAGAGTGGTCTCCAATTTGCTACCATTCAGTCGTCTCCAAAAAAAAATGTGGGTCTCCAAAATCTGTGGTCTCCACGCATACTACGTGGTCGCGATTTTAATGGAGACCAACGCTGACGTGGTCTCCACTTTTGGAGACCAATGACATGGTCGCCAAGTTTGAAAATTAGCAACCACATAGTAGTCTCCAAACTTCTGTTTTTTTTTTTAAATATTCAAATAAATTTAATTTTTTTCTGCAGAAACATTAAAATTATATTTATAAAAGTAATTTTAAAAAATTATCAAAATACATCAATTAAAATTATCAAAATACATCAATTAAATTATAAAAATACATCCATTAAAATTATATTCTTTTTTTTTCAAATTATCAAAAATACATCCATTAAAATTATCAAAATACATCAATTAAAAATGTCAAAATACATAAATTACAATCACATTTTACTAATTAAAATCCTTCAAAAAAAAAATTAAAAAAAATTACATTCCTTGAGTTCAGCTTCTAAACCAACATTTCAACCCTTGTTCTTCAATCTCGCCTCCATTTCCTTCCCCCAGACTCGTTATATTGTGCCAGTTTGTCAAGACAGGAAGAGAGAAATACAAAAATATCACAGGTTCAACCAATATTCCTTGAGTTCAGCTGGTAACACAAGTGATATGGCGTAGATTCCAAACCAACATTTCAACCCTTGTTCTTCATACCCAATCATATTACCACCACAAATCACCGCCATCACCACCGCTGCAAAACACCACAGATATCACCACCGCTGCAAGCCACCACAGCCATCACCGCCACTGCAACCACCACAGTCCACCACTACAGCCCAAATTTAACAAAGAAACACAAAAATATCACAGGTTCAACCAATATATGATTTCAAAAAAAATATATACATAAATCTAACATAGATCTAACAAAAAGAGAGAGAAAGAGAGAAATAGAGATGAAGATGAAACCAACTCCCTCGTTTGTTTAAGCAAATACGGCCCTAAATACGCACCATTTTCTCCTCCTAAAGGAGAATTTTTCTCGTTTTTCTTCAAAATCTTCCCCGTTTTCTTCCCACTTGGAAGTCTATTATCATGAAAAGACTTGCTTCTCGGACTTGGTTTAGGCGATTTGGATGTGGGAAGACATTTTGCACTTGAAGAATGGGTGATTTTCTTGTTCCGTTAAGAGAGAGAGAGAAAGAAGATGAGGGAGACGGTAGAGGGAGAAGGTGGGAGGACGGAGAAGATGAGGGAGGCGACATATGGGGTAAAAGATGATGTGGGTTAGGTTTTGTTTGTGAGATAAAATGGGTGAGGGATTTGGGCCATTGATTTAAATTGAAATGAGTGGTTGGGATGGTTATCCGAGTGAAATGGTTTATTAATATGTGGTTGAGATAATAATGCTTATTATCAATAAATATTTTGACATTTTTTAGTATTGAAGTTTTTTTCAAAAAGTTATATAAAAAAAGTTAGAAAAAAACTAAACAAATGAAAGTATAATAAAAAATCAGGGACGGGTAAAATTCTTTAAATTTTATTTATAAATGTATAGTCTTTTTTTTATTTTTATAAATAAAAATAAATATTTTGGACATTTTTTAGTATTGAAGTTTTTTTTCAAAAAAAATTATATAAATACCATATACCCTATATATTATGCCCTCTATACTGTACCCTATACCCCATACCTTATACCCTATACCCTACTCCCTCCGTCCCAGAGAACCTTACCCAGTTGTTCTGAACTCAGTCAACCGAGGGCTTCATACCTTGAAGGCTTTCTGAGAATTTGAGCACCTTCTGATGCTGGCTCTTCGGCTTCATTCGATGCACAACAAAGGGAAAAGAAGCCCCGAGCTTAACATCAAAATGAGAACAATTACTTAGTGATGAAGCGACCGCAGGTCTTAAGTAATGCAAGTGATCACATAGAATATAACCGTTTCATTAAATGTAATGTAGATGTGCAAATAACATCTCAAGTCTAGATTCTAAATGGTATACGGCTACCTTTTTTTTAAATTTTTTTTCTAGATTCTAAATGACATTTAAAGTGTTTTTCATTAGTATGACTTTCCTCAAAATCGAAACGACAATTGAGTTAGAAATTTGTGTCATTTTTCAGGGTTTTAAGGAATATGTCCCGATGTTGTGAAAATGGTATAAGGCTACCTATTTATTTTTATTTTTTAATTTTTTTCTAGATTCTAAATGACATTAAAGTGTTTTTCATTAGTATGACTTTCCTCAAAATCCAAATGGAAATTGAGTTAGAAATTTGTGCCATTTTTAAAGGTTTTAAGGAATATGTCCCGATGTTGTGAAAATGGTATACGGCTACCTATTTATTTATTTTTTAATTTTTTTCTAGATTCTAAATGACATTTAAAGTGTTTTTCATTAGTATGACTTTCCTCAAAATTCAAATGGAAATTGAGTTAGAAATTTGTGTCATTTTTCAAGGTTTTTAGGAATATGTCCCGATGTTGTGAAAATGGTATACGCCTACCTAGTTTTTTTTTTTAATTTTTAGTGATTTACATATAATGTTTAGGGTATATGGTATAGGGTATAGGTTATATGGTTAAAGCAGATGAATTAGAGTTTCAGTTAAAAATTCCATTTCTTTAAAAATTCTTAACTTTTTTTATATAACTTTTTTCAAAAAAAAAAAAAAACCACTACTAACTAACATCTCAAAATAGTTCTTTTTTTAATTCAATTTTTATTTTTTTTAAAAAAAGGGCATATAGAGTATACAAGTTAACAGAAATTGTTAAAAATTTAACTGCTTTTTTTTTTTTCAAAATTTGTTAAAAATTTAATTGTTTTCTTCAAAAAATGTTAAAAACTGTTTTTAAAAGAAATATTCTACTGACCATAATCTCAAATAGCTTTCTTTATCCAAAAAAAAAAAAAATTAAAAATCTGTTAAAAAGTCTGTTAAACACACTTTCCGTTAAAAAATTAATTTCTTTAAAAATTCTTAACTTTTTTTATATAACTTTTTTCAAAAAAATTCACCACTAACTAACATCTCAAATAATTTTATTTATTCAAAAAAAAATGGCATATAAAGTATACAAGTTAACAGAAACTGTTAAAAATTTAATTGATTTTTCAAAATCTGTTAAAAAGTTAACTATTTTCTTCAAGAAATGTAAAAAAACAGTTTTTAAAAGAACAGGGACCACATAGTGGTCTCCAAAATAGGGACCACATAGTGGTCTCCAATTATTTGCAACCATTAAAAGAACAGGGACCACATAGTGGTCTCCAAAATACGGACCACATAGTGGTCTCCAATTATTTGCAACCATTAAAAGAACAGGGACCACATAGTGGTCTCCAAAATAGGGACCACACAGTGGTCTCCAAAATAGGGACCACACAATGGTCTCCAATTAAATGAGTGGTCGCCATATCAAAATAGGGACCACACAGTGGTCTCCAATTAGTTGCAACCATTTGTTGGTCGCAACATTTAAAATTTTTGGTCTCTACTTTGCATCCATTCTTTTGGTCTCCAAATTTAGTCTCCAAATTTGTTTATTCTAGTAGTGTCTTGCACGGCTGTGCAAGTTATACGGCACGGCCGTGCACCTGCAGATTCAACTTTTTCTTCATTTTTTGAGTAAAACATGCATTGTCAATCTTAAACTTGTGATTAATTATATGCTTGACAATTTCATACATTTCTAAACAATATTGTCGCCAAAGTGATTTACGTTGTTTAGATCTGAAGTTGTAAAGTGTTGAATGTATACTTTAATATGTGAATAAATTGAATTTTCCAAAGAAGATCGTTTATTTGATTAAATTTATACATTCATTTGGTAACAAGTAAAGAAAATATTAGGTTGTCTTTTAAAGTACTTAAATCGGCCCAAAGGAAAGTTAGGTATTTAATTAAGACATTGTTTAATTTTCTTGGTTACCTTAAGATAATCATTTATGAGTCAATTCATAGTCCAAAGATTAGTTTTGATGTCATGTTAATTATCTTTTTGATGGAATTCATTGATATAGTTAATCACTTTATTCATTATGTAATTTTTAATACATGTTTTGTATTCATTCTTCGTTCTTACCCAACAAATTTAGTAAATGCTTCGTCTTTGACTGCTGCAATGAACAATGTTTCGATGCTTAATGGGACTAATTTTAAAACTTGGAAAAAACAAAATAACTATGATCTTAGGATGTATGGACATTGATCTCGCATTAAGGGAACCGAGTCCTGCTCCTCACACTGATAAAAGCACACAGGAAGATCGCTTGAGTGTTGAGAAATAGAACCGTTCCAACCGCGTGAGTCTAATGATCATGTCGTCCCGAAAATATTCTTGAACAGTGTTTCTGAGGACGTTAATGCTAAGGGTTTTCTGAATACCCTTGAAGAACGCTTTGCTAAAAGCGAGAAATCGGAAACAAGTGCTTCCTTAAGGAAACTTGTTTCCATGAGGTACAAGGGTAACGGAAACTTAAGGGAGTACATACTTGAGATGTTCCATATCAACAAAACTAAGGGCATTTAAGTTAAAGATTTCGAAAAATTTATTCGTGCACTTAGTTTTGATCTCTCTTCCTCCTCAATTTGATCATTTTGAAGTGACCTATAATTGTCAAAAGGATAATTGAAATATTAATGAATTAATTTCACATGTGACACAAGAGGAGGATAGTATGAAACAAATCAAATCAGAAAGTGCTCACTTAGCATCTACTTCTTCTCGTGGGACTAAGAAAAGAGGAAAAGAAATTGCAGTTGTGTAGACACCCCATTCTAAACCAATTAATACATGATTACACTACTCTTCGTCTCTCTTTTATGTTTTGATGAAGGCATATCAGTTTCGGCATGTTTCGTTAAGTTTTTAACTAACCTCGTTAGTTTTGGACTTAACTGACTAACGGAATAACTGAAGAGGACAAAATAGTCAACCGACTAGTTATCTCGCACGAGACATACGTGTCTCGCGCGAGACATCCCCTCGACAGGATGTGCAGAATCACAATCCTTCTCCGTTTCAAACTCTTTTCTTGATAAAATCTTATCCCATCCGGTTCTCCAATCATATCGGAGTTCTGGAACCTTTCTAGGAGTGTTTTACCTCTCCACCTTTACCTCTTAAACCCCTATAAATACCTGATGACTTTCAGTATTCAGGCTAACAATTTTAGATTGAGAGGTCCCCGATTCACGATCGAAAACACACAACACACACATTTTGTTGGTTTTTCTCCCTGAAAGATTCCTACAAAATCACCCTAAAATCACCTAAAGTTTGTTTATCAACCTTGTTGATCAACAAACATCAAAGCCCGAATCAAGGACCGAGGCAAAGCTCTGTCCGCATCAAGATTTGACTCTCATATTGAGTCGAAATTCTGCCCGAATCACTTCTCGACCGAGAAGGCATCTTAGAACCACGTTCTAAATCAAATATTCCCTAAACGCTAGGTAAATTTCTATACTTTTACTCTCTTCTTCTCAATCTCTCTCTATTGACTTTTAGAGTGGTGTAATCCCATCAAAAGGATTAACCAAGAGTCCCTTCAATCGATGAAGGCGATCTCGAAGCATATAATCCAACATTCCTAATCAAGAAATTGATTAGGGTTTACTTGTTCTTCTTTAATTATTTTATTAAAAAGATTGATAATATTTGATTGACAAGACCGATCTTCGGATCGGGTGGAATGGATGCTCCTCGACCTACCCATTCTATAACTTAACCCCCGAACCCTCAAATCTCTTTTAAAATCAAAAAGATTTTTCTCATTGTTTTCCTAAATAAATAATAAGTGGCGACTCTGTTATTAAAAATTCACGCATCGCTACAGTGGCGACTCCGCTGGGGATAATTAATTAAGAGGGTTAGACTTGCGCATAATTGAGTATTATCAATCTTTTTATTTTTCTATAAAAATTTAATTTTTCTGAATTTTTTCGAATTTTTCTGTAATATTTTCGTCAAAAAAAAAATTACTGTGCGACAGTTTATCCAGCGCAGATAACTTATCTCGCGCCAACGCAGGATAACTTATCTCGCGCGGGATAATTATACGGCGTTAAGAAAAAAAATTCCTCCATTTAAGCTGTTTGGCGGCGCAGTACACTGAAAAAAAAAAAGGTTTTAAACCTTGGTTTGGTTTGTTGACTTTTTCTTCCACGTTGGACCTTACCAGAAACTTGTTTGGCAGTTGACTTTTTATTAAAAAGTCTTACTGCACCAATAAAAAAAAAAAAATTCTTTCTCTTTTGTCCTGTTTGACGGCTGGAAAACAGTTTCAAAAAAAAAAAACAAACAAACAAAGAGAAAAAAAAACAGTTTTAAGAAAAACTTCAAAAAAAAAAAATCAGAAAAGTCAAAATAAATTATTTCTATTTTACTTGTGCTAACTTTATTTTGCAGGGTAGAATAATTAATTTATACTCGAACTATATAACTGCATGCGATTGAATTATTTTAATTTTTTACCGGTCATCGGTTGACTCGGGCTTTGTAATTAATTAATTAAATTCTCTTTCTCTACCTCTTTAAGTGGAACTACGACGGCCTGAGTCTTCCTAATTTGGGAGAAACGTAGGCAACCACTTGGTGCGGCCATTGCTTGCTTTTATTTCGTTTTCAAAAAAAAAAAACTCTCTATTTTACTCTATCACCTAGATTGACTATCACACACGCGCACTCATGCTTATATCTGTCATTGCGCTACATACCCTAATTAACCCGGGACCCACACTAAGGACGGATGACGGTAACCACCTAGTCGCTGGTCTCTCCGAAGTTGGATCATCCCACTCCGCGTATTCAATCCACCTAGATTGTCATATCGCGGGGAGCCTAGTCTTCCAGCCCTGCATCGCCACATATCATGTAGATTGACTTTTTAAGACACTCCGTGACCAGTCAATTTGATCTTAGAGTCCTTGTAATCCCTTGTCAAGATCGTTTTGTGCAATAATTCATGGAAAAGAAATCAAAAAAAAAAAAAATTATTGCTTCGGAATTGTCCCTTCGGAAATGTCCCTATGATTGTCCCTACGGATTTGCCCCTAAAGAGAAAAATTTCTCACCAAACTTATTGCACAAAACATGATGTTACTTGGGATGACTTCGACCCCTAGGTCCCTAGGTTTGGATTTCGAATGTTAGAAACCCCCAAAACGGATTTTCCGTCCGACCAAAATTAGGATTAAAATCAAGAAAATTGTGACTTTTCGTGGTATTGTCTCGCTCGAGACTGCTTATCCCGTGCAAGATAAGTGTTCGATCTTTTCGTATTTTAGCCAAAATCTTCAAACCTTCAAGCCTTCATAAACCCTATTCAGCCGACTTGTTGGGACTCGATCATTGTTTAACATGGTTGCTACACGTCTAGGTTATTCGCCAAAGCTCGACACGATGTCTGCTTCTCCTTCTACCACCGAGGCCGATTTCAACAATGCTAAGGCCCAACTCATCGAAACCATGCTTAGGTTGGATGAACAAAGTAAGCAAATGGCTGAGCAGAATGCCCAAATGGCCGCCCTCATGAAAGAACTCAACGATTTGAAAGCCAAGAAGGGCAGAAAGCAAAAGCAGAAAGAGGAATCCTCCTCCGATGAAGAGGAATCCTACACCAAAATGAGTAGAAAAACCAAGAAGTCAAGTAAGAAAAAGGAAGAATCCGATTCATCCTCTTCCTCATCCTCCTCCGATGATGAGGAGCATACCTCTAAGGGTACTAAGACTAAGAAGGAAGGTAGCGACGAAACTACCAAACTTGGTGACCATGTTACTAAGAACTACCTCGAGAAGAAACTTGCTACCCTTGACACTTCAAAAGGGTCATTCGTTCCATTTGATCCCGATGCTTTTCAACAATCCATCACCAAGTTTCCTCGCAAGTACAAGACACCCGATATTGCCAAGTTCAATGGTACTACCTGTCCTCGAGCTCATGTTGATATCTACACTTGGGCTATGATTCCTATGGGCGTTGATAACACAATCTTGGCCCAATGCTTTCCTCAAACCTTGGAAGGTGCTGCAAGGGATTGGTACATGTCTCTTTCTACAACTACAAGGCTTGATTGGTCATCTGCATGTTTAGTCTTCCAAAGGCAGTTTGAGGATAACTCCACCTACCGCCCTACTAGGAGGGATCTTGAACAAACCAAGCAACATGCCAATGAATCCTTTGCTGAATTTGCTAGAAGATGGAGGCTCAAACTCACTGAAATTGTCGAAAGGCCTACTCTCAAAGAGCAAATCCACATCTTCCTTCAATGCCTCCGTGATGAATTTCAAGAGAAGCTCGCCGGCAATTACTTTCCTAGTTTCAATTAACTCCACGAGTCCGGAATTAAGATTGATGACTTCCTAAAAAGCAAAAAGAAAGAAAGCACTTTCCGCTTCAACAAGCCTACCACAAGTAAAGATACTTCGGTCAACGCTATTGCATTCAACCGCCCTAATACCGGCAAGTATTCTGCTGTTCCTCCTCCCGAAAAGAAAAAGAGACACTATGACAAAATTGAAGGAATCACTCAAGAAGAACTCTTCGATGTGATTGTCAAGAATGAAAAGATCAAGCCAAGAGAAGGTGGTCCTCCTAAGGATATGGGTCCAAATCATGCTCATCACTTATTCTGCAAGTACCACAACTTCACCGGCCACGACACCAACACTTGCCACCACTTGAAGGACAACATCCAAAACCTCTTTGACAATGGAGATCTAGAACGTCCCAACGTTATCACCAATCCTCTCCCTCGTACTCCATGAAAAAGATGAAGCTCCAAGAAGAAATCTACACTTATCACTTTGGGGCTACAACTATCCTCTCCCTTTCTCCTTTGATAGAAGTAGATTAGGTTTTAAATTTCCAAGTATGAACTCGAAGAGTCGTTCTGTCTTTCTAGTACTTCTCACCTCCTCTAGTTTGTGTCATCTAAACTATCGAGTCTGTTTTAAATTTCTCCGATTAATCAAAGTAATTTTCTTTTCCTAAACACTTTCCCTAAGGTTGTTATACCTCACGAATATCATTCTAATTTATTCAAAATAATGGACCCTCCATTCCCAAAATCATCGCAAAAAATAAAAGCTTCTAAGCGAGTTTAAGAATAAAGCTATCATTAGAAGGTTTAAGGACTAAACATTACCCCTACTGAAAGTCAAAGGTCAACAAACGAAGAAAGCCAAAGATGCTGCTGTCAACCTTCAGCCAATGAAGAGTGGGGCTACTCAATTCAAAGCTTTGAGAGTACAAAAAAAGAAAAAAGAAAAAAAAACTATCAAGCTTTCATCACCCCCACAACAAAGGTGAAAATTCAAATGCATGAAGGACTCTCCCACAAAGAAGAGGAGTCAAGTGATATCAACAAAAGAAATGAAGATTACTCAATATCCTCTTACCACAAGTGAAGAAGACTTTCAGTATCAAGAAAAATGTTTACCCTTAAGTCATACTAATGATTGGCTTTCTTCTCAAACTTATTTAGAAACTTCTAGATGATGCACGGTTCATTAAAAGGTAGAACAACTTTTCTAGATCCTTGAGCCAAATAGCGTTTCTTGTCGAGTCTAGGGACTTTCGATTAGCCGCTCTCATACACACTCTTGAAATCCAAGCATCAAAGCTGGGGCTTCCTAACCTTTCTTCCCCCAGTCAATCTCTACTTCAACTCTTCAAAATAATTAAATCTGAATTAGGAGCTTTCCTCTTTGCTTCTCACTCTCATCATTAGAGGATACACTTCTCCAAAGAGTCAATACTTGAATCACCTTCCAAAAAATAAAGTCCGTCTCTCCTCAACTAACTTGAGATCTCATCTCTCTCTCCTCAATAAGATTCTCTACTGAGTTCTCTTCGAGTTATCATATTTCCAAAAGAAAAAGAAAAAAAAAAGAAGACGCAAAAGAGATGCCCGCTAGATTGAAAACCCGAAAGGGTGGTCTAGGCAAAAACCAGGGTGCGTCACAAAAAAAAATCAAGGACAAAGGGAGAGTATTCTTCAGCCTTCTTCATCGAACATCATTTGATCTTCTTCAAACCAAATCAACAAGGAGAGCCTTCTTCAATCATCTTCAAATCAAGAGAGCAGACTCACAAGCCTGTTCACAAAGTCACTTCCATGCAACTTGGGGCTTGAGACAGCAAAGGGCCTTGGACATAAAGTCATTACGAAAGTCGACAGATTTGTAGTTGTTTGCCTCCTAGAGACACGACTCAAGGGAGAATTAAGAATGAAGATTCGCAACAAGCCTAGATGTGTTCACAAAATGTTACTTATCAAAATCCTACAACAATGAAGAAACTGTACAGCCTCGCTGACTAGCAACAGATTCTCCAAAACCTGATTTGGTCCCAACTTGTCAAACACAAGTTCACTCATATAGGTCCCCCCTCTCAAATATAAACCCATACAAATGTCCCTACATTTCCATATACCATATACTCATACATAAACTCATCACCAAAATGACCGACCGGCCATTACACGAACAGACGTGAGCACCACCACGTAAGTCCAATCAAACAACTAAAATCTGAAAAATCTACTTGGAATCTTTATGTGCTAACAGGTGCGAAAAGGTAAGAATCTTTCTGGTCCATTCGAGACCAGCATGCATATGTCCTTGCATTACAGGGGCCGACAGAAACTCCATCCCAACCGACAACTTCAAGTCCGAGACCTCGACAACATCTTCAAAGTCTGTGACGGCAGCAAACTTCAAGTCCGTGACCTCGGCAACAACTTCAAAGTCTGTGACGGCAGCAAACTTCAAGTCCGTGACCTCGGCAACAACTTCAAAGTCTGTGACGGCAGCAAACTTCAAAGTCCATGACCTCGGCAACATCAACAAAGTCTGTGATGGCAGCAAACTTCAAGTCCGTGACCTCGGCAACCTCAACAAAGTCTGTGATGACAGCAAACTTCAAGTCCGTGACCTCGGCAACCACAACAAAGTCCGTGACCTCAGCAACGACAACAAAGTTCGTGACCTCGGCAACAACAATGAAAACGTCAGTAACTTCGGGCGGCGCACTTCAAAATGGGTATCATCAGAATTGGGTCAAGTCCTTGATTCCTCAGTATGATTTTACCTTTTCAAAAAAATCCCTCTTCAAATTTTCAAAAATGCTTTTCAAAATACCTAAAATAGCCTTTTTAGTGTTTTGGAGTCGAACTACGTTTGATCTGATTCTTTCTTAGAGATACGTAGGCAGCCGTGCTGCACGACCATCCCAATGTTCAGAATGATGTCTTTTCTATCGACGACACTTTTTCTTTCATAAGACCTGTCACCGAGGGGCTTTGTAGACACCCCATTCTGAACCAATAAATACATGATTACACTACTCTTTGTCTCTCTTTTATGTTTTGATGAAAGCATATTAGTTTCAGCATGTTTCGTTAAGTTTCTAACTAACCTCGTTAGTTTTGGACTTAACTGACTAACGGAATAACTGAAAAGGACAAAATAGTCAACCGACTAGTTGTCTCGCACGAGACATACGTGTCTCGCGCGAGACATCCCCTCGACAGGATGTGCAGAATCACAATCCTTCTCCGTTTCAAACTATTTTCTTGATAAAATCTTATCACATCCGGTTCTCCAATCATATCTGAGTTTTGAAACCTTCCTAGGAGTGTTTTACCTTTTCACCTTTACCTCTTAAACCCCTATAAATACCTGATGACTTTTAGTATTTTAGGCTAACAGTTTTAGATTGAGAGGTCCCCGATCCACGATCGAAAACACACAACACACACATTTTGTTGGTTTTTCTCCCTGAAGATTCCTACAAAATCACTCTAAAATCACCCTAAAATCACCTAAAGTTTGTTTATCAACCTTGTTGATCAACAAACATCAAAGCCCGAATCAAGGACCGAGGCGAAGCTCTGTCCGCATCAAGATTTGACTCTCATATTGAGTCGAAACTCTGTCCGAATCACTTCTCGACCGAGAAGGCATCTTAGAACCACGTTCTAAATCAAATATTCCCTAAACGCTAGGTAAATTCCTATACTTTTACTCTCTTCTTCTCAATCTCTCTCTATTGGCTTTTAGAGTGGTGTAATCTCATCAAAAGGATCAGCCTAGAGTCCCTTCAATCGATGAAGGCGATCTCGAAGCATATAATCCAACATTCCAAATCAAGAAATTGATTAGGGTTTACTTGTTCTTCTTTAATTATTGTATTAAAAAGATTGATAATACTTGATTGGCAAGATCGATCTTCGGATCGGGTGGAATGGATGCTCCTCGACCTACCCATTCCATAACTTAACCCCCGAACCCTCAAATCTCTTTTAAAATCAAAAATGTTTTTCTTATTGTTTTCCTAAATAAATAATAAGTGGCGACTCTGTTATTAAAAATTCACGCATCGCTACAAGTTGCGGTTGCAAATAAGAAGCATAAGGGATCATCGAATGATCATAAAGTTAAGAAGTGCTTCTTTTGCAAGGACCTTACTCACATGAAGAACGACTTTCCTAAGCATCGCGAATGGCGAATTAAGAAAGGTATGTCATTTGGTCTTGTTTGTTCTGAGGCAAATTCGGTTTCAATTTCTTCATATACATGGTGGTTGGATTCTGGTGCAACAACTCACATTAGTTCATGTATGCAGGGTTGTCTGAACTACCGAACCCCCAGTGAAGATGAGAGATACATCTATATAGGCCCTGAAAATCCGGTTGAAGTTATAGGCAAGGGACTTTTAGATTAATGTTAAGTACTGGCTATTATTTTGTATTAAATAATACATTCATTGTACCGTCCTTTAGACGGAATTTAATATCTATCACAGTTTTAGACAAGGAAGGTTACTCTTGTTCTTTTGGTAATAATAAATGTGATCTTTATTTTAATTCCAAGATTGTCGGTACTAGTACTTTGTCATATATCGATAATCTTTATTTACTTGACACATTCAAGAAAATAAATGAATCCCATAATAATGAAACCAAAACTAGAGGCACAAAACGAAAGTTTTCAAGTGAAAATTCTTATACCTTATGCATAGACGTTTGGGTAATATCTCCAAAAGGAGAATTGACAAGCTTGTGTCGAAGGGGATCTTAAACAAACTTGATACTCTGGATAGAAACTTTTATATTGAATGCTTAAAAGAAAAATTTACAAACTCCAAAGGAAAATTTGAATCATTGAGAGCATTAAATGTCTTAGAACTAATTCATACGTATATTTGTGGACCATTCATTGCCCTTTCATGGAATGGTCAACAATATTTCATCACGTTCATTGACGATTTCTCTCGTTATGGATACATTTATTTACTACATGAAAAGTATCAATCATTGGAAGTTTTCAAGCTTTCAAAGCTGAAGTTGAAAATCAACTTGGAAAGACTATTAAGAACGTTAGATCCGATCGTGGTGGTGAATACTACGGTCGAAATGACGGTTCAGGTGAACAACGTCCAGGTCCTTTTGCTCGCTATTTAGAAGAGTGTGGGATAGTCCCTCACTACACCATGTCGGGTAAATCTAGCATGAATGGTGTAGCTGAGAGATGTAATAGAACCCTTAAGGATATGGTAAGAAGTATGGTCTCTTGTACTTCTTTACCTCACTCATTATGGGGCGATGCATTAAACATCGCAGCTTATATTCTCAATAGAGCACCTTCAAACGCCACCGATAAAACTCCTTATGAATTATGGAAGAATAAGAAACCGTCCTTAAATCATTTTCATGTATGGGGTTGTCCAGCAGAAGCTAGGCCTTATAAGGATAATGAGGGCAAACTGGACCCTAAAATCGTTAGTAGCTATTTTGTAGGGTATGCTGAGAGATCTAGGAGATATAAATTTTATGACCCGAAAACTAGAATTTTTTTCAAAACGGGTAATGCTAGGTTCCTTGAGAATGTTGAATTTAGTGGGAAAATTGGGAATAATAGTTTTGAATTTAAGGAGGAGGAGGAATACATCTATATGCCTCTCCCTATACTTCCTATTGAAAATCAAGTACTTGTACCTGAAATTCAACAAGAACATATAATTCAAAACAATGTAGATCCTCCTATAAATGTTGAACAACATGAAAATGTTGATGAGAAAATTCAACAACCTCAAAATCAAGATGAACGCGGTGCCCTTAAGGAGATCTAATAGAGCAAGAAGGAGCGCAATTCCGGATTATTATGATGTGTATCTTACCGAGAATGAGGAACCGTTAGGTTTAGTAGGAGATGAACCGCTCACTTTCCATGAAGCCGTTAATAGTCCTAATTCTCATAAATGAATCGATGCCATAAATGAAGAGTTAAAATCAATGAAAGATAATGACGTTTGAGATCTTGTCCCATTACCTAAAAATGTGAAGCCCATTGGGTGTGAATGACGTTTAAGACCAAAAGGGATTCATAAGGTAATGTGGAAAGATATAAGGCTCGTCTTGTGGCTAAGGGATTTACTCAAAAGGAAGGCATTGATTATAAAAAAACATTTTCTCCGGTATTCTCTGAAAATGCTTTTAGGATCATTATGGCACTAGTAGCACATTATGACCTTGAGCTTCATCAAATGGATGTAAAGACGGCTTTTCTCAATGGAGACATTGAGGAAACCATCTATATGAAGAAACCAGAAATGGTAACTGATTTAGATCAAACTAATCAATTAGTTTGTAAACTTAAGAAATCCATTTATGGTCTCAAGCAAGCTTCTCGTCAATGGTATTTAAAATTTAATCAAGTTATTCTTTCATTTGGTTTTGAAACGAATCTTGGTGAAGATTGTGTATACCATAAGTTCAGTGAGAGTAGATTTATATTTTTGATCTTATATGTGAATGATATTTTACTTGCTAGTAATGATAAGAACATTCTAAAGGAAACTAAGAAATTTCTCTCAAACAAATTTGAGATGAAAGATCTTGACGGGGCATCTTTTGTATTGAAAATTCAAATTCATTGTGATCGTTCACGAGGTTTTTTGGGATTATCGCAAAAGAGCTATATAGAGAAGGTATTACAAAGGTTTAGCATGGAAAATTGTAAATCACATGACACCCCTGTCTCTAAATGAGATAAATTCAGTTTAAAGCAATGTCCTAAAAATAATTTTGAATCCAAGTATATGAAAAGTATCTCTTATGCATCGGCGGTAGGAAGCTTAATGTATGCGCAAGTCTGTACTCGTCCAGACCTTGCATTTATTGTTGGGATGCTTGGTCGATACCAAAGCAATCCGAAAAAAAAATATTGGGTTGCAGCCAAAAGAGTGATGAGATACCTACAAAAAACTAAGGACTACATGCTTACATATACAAAATCGGATCATCTTGAGATCGTTGGGTATTTCGATTTCGATTTTGCCGGATGCCAAGATAGTCGAAAATCGACATCCGGTTACGTCTTCACATTAGGCAGTGGAGCAATATCTTGGAGAAGTGCCAAGCAAACACTTGTGACTTTCTCTACCACGAAAGCTGAGTTTGTTTCCTGCTACGAAGCTTCAAATCAAGATATATGGCTGCGTAAATTTATTGAGGGACTGCAAATTGTCAAAGGTGTTGAAAGACCGCTCAAGTTATATTGTGACAATCAGGCAGCAGTGTTGTATTCTAACAACAACAAGAGTTCATCTAAATCTAAGCATATAGATATTAAATTTCTTGTTGTAAGAGAAAGAGTACAAAATGAACAAATATATATACAACTTATAGGAACAAATTCCATGTTAGCGAATCCGTTTACTAAAGTGTTATCTCCTTTAGTGTTTCACGAGCACATTGCTCATATGGGTGTAACGACTTTTGATAATGCTTAATACAGTGGGCGTTTGTGTTGTGCTTTATTTACTATTTGTTTTATTCAAATTGATCTCATTCGATTAAATAATACTAGTTGGTAGAATATATATACATGCTTTAATATATTCATTAAGTTTTCCATGCTACACATCTAGACTTAATCTATGTCATTTAGTTGAACATATATATGTGATTAATGTGGGTTTAGTTGCGAATCAATTACAACGACTGCCCCTTTAGACCATATACTTGTAAGACTAATGGACGAGATTGTTTTTTATGACAATAAAGTGCACATGTGGATTGTCATTTACATTGTAAATATGATTTTATGAGGATTTGTTAAAGTAAAAACACATGTTTGGGCAATCGAAGTGGGAGATTGTTAGAACATGAATTGCAAAATATGTATACTTAATAAATATATGTGACATGTAGACGTACATGTATAAATCATAAATATAATGTTATTGTAAAGTATAGAATATTAATTAAATGTGTAGATTTTCTTAGGTGGAAATTACTTATTTATGATAGGCAAAATGATAATTTCACACCGCTTAAGTGAAAGGGTGTAGTCCTTAGATGAGGTGACATTGTTTTCCTATATATATAGGCATACCATCAGCCTAGAAAATACTACATATTCTTTCTATACTTTCTACATAATCTGAGCACAAAAGAAGGTATTAATCATCTAGAAGATCTACATCTCCCTCCTTCATTTTCTTCTTCTTCTCTACCTTCTTTGCAAAAACAATATAAAGATACAAGATGGATTCATCAGGTATACGCTTTCGCCTTCATCTTTTATTTTCTTCTTAATCTAGGCTAAAGTGCTTTGAAATTAATGGAATAGAAATATTTCAACATTCACTTGTTATATTTACAACAAATATCCACTTTACAATTCTTTACACAAGTGACCATGGCATACATATGTGTGTGCATGATAAATACTCTTTCCATCTTGCAGTAATATAAAAAATGGAATAAGTATAAAAATTAAGGAAAAAAATTAGAAAAAGTGATATATTGTGAATATATATACTTAGGAAGTGGAGAGAAAACGGGATAAGCGTTGTTGAACGTAGGGAGTAGATAGTAATAAATTATGAAATTATGAAATTTTGCATATTATTGTGGTACACTCAAAAATATTCTTTTTTTGCAAATTAATTTTTATTTTTAAAGTAAAGAATGACTTAAGCTATTACATATTGCAGATTAGCGTGAAACGAAGGAAGTAGATAGTTATAAATCATAGTTCACCATAAATAAAATTTATTTTTCCATAATTGCAGTTAACTTGTGTATAATAAAAATCATACAATATACTCCCTCCGTCCCATTACAAGCAATACACTTTCCTTTTTGGGCGTCCCATTACAAGCAACACACTTCCTAAAAAGGAAAGTTTTTATCACTATTCCCTCCACTCATTCTCTCTCCTACATTATTTTAATACTCACAACACCATTATAATTTACTATTCCCTCCACTCATTCTCTCTCCTATTTTACTTTTACACTCACAACATTTATATCATTATTTTTTTTCTTAATTTACGCATGAACAGTAACTTTCCACTTTGTAATGGAACGGAGGAAGTATGTTACTTTACTATAAATTGTCTGTACTATACTACGACTAAAATAACACTATTAATATTTTATTGATTGACAGTGTAATGTATAATCCCTTCATCATCATCTTCTGTCCCAACAAAAACTTTATAATTTTTTAAAAGGGCTTTTCGTTAGAAGCTTTTCTTTTTAAAAAATGGCAAAGAATCTTTATTATTTTACCCACTCATTTTCTCTTCTATTTTACTATTACATTCACAATATTTTTTAAATTTACTATTTCCTCCACTCATTCTCTCTCCTATTTTACTATTATACTCACAACATTTTTTCCATCCTTAATTGCACGCCAAACCAAAATGATGAAACATTTATCGAAACGGAGGGACTATTTGGGAATGAATAAAAAAAACATGACATTAGTATTAAGGAAGGGAGTACCTAACAAAGTAAAATCGAGAGGAAAAATTCTTGTTTAAAATAAGTGAACCATCATAATTATACCACTAAAATGCATGAATAGTCATTTGCTACAAACATAAATCTTAATTTAATTAAGAATAACAATGGAAAGAGAATACCACTAATTTACCATTGAATTTTTAAATAAGAACCTATTTATTAAATATAGTAAAAATATAAAAAATGTGAAAAAACAAATTATGAGGGCTCAATATAATATGAATGAGGGAATAAGAAGGCCCCTTAAAATTATGAAAGAAAAATTATGCACAATAAACTTGAAAAATATGAAGAAAAGAAATATCAGACCCAAAAAATTATAAAAATTATATTGTATTATATACAATAAAAATATAAGAAATATATAAGATTATGATTTATTTTCAATAATATGAGGATCCCCTATTTTTTGATTGAAAATATTTGTAAAATGGAGAATTTGAACCTTATCTATTTATTTACTGAAAATGTGTATAACCAACAGGCAATAACTGTAATCACATTATTAGTAATTACTAGTGCTACACTCGTGCGTTAAACGTACGGATAAAAAACTATTTCAAAGAAAGTTAGAAATTATAGGAGAAGTTGATCTTCATAGTGCATGTCACACATCTATCCCTTTTATTTTCCCCTTTTTCTTTATAGCAAGTCACTATCTTACGAATGTGAAATGACAAAATCGATCAAGTTTCCAATTCTAAAACTGGTTGTGAGCTGAAAACGAAAATGGAAAATTTTCTTGAGAAAATAAGGAGCTATGAAAAGTGAAATTAAGGAGCTATGAAAAGTCTTAGTTAAGGAGCCACTTGGCGGTGATTAGGCGCCCTAGGCGTGACCTTAGCGCCTTAGGCGTGACCTAGGCGCACCCAACGCTAAGAAAGCTAGTGTTCATAAAGGAGCCAAAGGCCCCAAAATTTATACTATTTCATTTCCTAGAACTATGCTAAGGCTTCTCAATATATACTACTCAATTTTCTAGCATTTCAATTCCTAGACGATGTTGGATTAATATCCCATTTGGGTTTCAAATGCTAAGGCCTCTCAATATATACTACTACATTTTTTAGCATTTCAATCCCTAAACGATGTGAGATTAATGTCCAATTTGGTTTTCAAATGCTAAGGCCTCTCAATATATACTACTCCATTTCCTGACATTTCAATTTCTAGACGATGTGGGATTAATATCCCATTTGATTTTCAAATGCTAATGCCTTTCAATATATACTAAATTGAAAGCTTTCTTGAGAAATTAAGGAGCTATGAAAAGTCTTAGTTAAGGAGCCATTTGGCGGTGATTAGGTGTCATACTTAGGCGCGTCCAACACCAAGAAAGCTGGTGTTCACTAAGGAGCCCCAAAATTTATACGATTCCATTTTCTAGCACTTCAATTCCTAGACGATGTGGGATTAATATACCATTTGGTTTTCAAATGCTAAGACCTCTCGATATATATATACTACTCCATTTTCTAGCATTTCAATTCCTAGACAATGTGTGATTAATATCCCATTTGGTTTTCAAATGTTAAGGCCTCTCAATATATACTACTCTATTTTCTAGCATTTTAATTCCTAAACAATGTGGGATTAATATCTCATTTGGTTTTCAAATGCTAAGGCCTCTTAATATATACTATTCCATTTCCTAGACGATGTATGATTAATATCTCATTTGGTTTTCATATGCTAAGGTCTCTCAATAAATGGAAAGCTCTCTTGAGAAATTAAGAAGCTATGAAAAATCTTAGTTAAGGAGCCATTTGGCGGTGATTAAGCACCCTAAGCGTGCCAAACACAAAGAAAACTAGTGTTCACTAAGGAGCCAAAGGTCCCAAAATTTATACTACTTCATTTTCTAGCATTTTAATTCCTAGATGATGTGGGATTAATATCCCTCAGATTTTTCAAATTTTTTTTCGGGTTATTAAAATGGGTGTGTTTAATAAATGAGTAATAAAACTAGCCTATATTTAGTCTCGATTTTAATTTGAGTGGAAAAATGAAAGTTTACATTTCGACCTTTATATACTCCCTCCGTCCCACAACAAGTGACACAGTTACTGTTTCGCACGGAAATTAAGGAAAAAGTGAAAAGATTGATGTGTTGTGAGTGTAGATAGTTGAGTAGGAGAGAGAATGAGTGGAGAGAATAGTAAATTATAATGGTGTTGTGAGTATTAAAATAATGTAGGAGAGAGAATGAGTGGAGAGAATAGTAAAGATTCTTTGCCATTTTAGGAAGTGTGACTTATAAGTGGGACGCCCAAAATAGCAAAGTGTGTCACTTGTTGTGGGACGGAGGGAGTATATAGTTATAGATTAGTATATAAAATACTCCCTCCGTCCCATGTGAATGTAAACCATTTTCTTTGGCACGATAACTAAGAAATATTATTAAGATAATGAAAATGTGTGGTAGGAAATGAAGAGAGAGAATGAGTGGAGTTAATAGTAGGTTGGTTGAATAAATTGTACGGTGGAAAATGAAGAGAGAGAATGAGTGGGTGGGGTATGGTGAATATAAAATAATAAATTTGTTTTCATTTTGAACAGTTTGCATTTACATGAGACGAACCAAAATAGAAATAAGTTTGCATTCACGGGGGACGGAGGAAGTATATATTTTAGCGTTGTTGGATCCCTACCAAATAAGTATGATATAAATTCTGGACAGATATCCTTCTTGACCCATCCTTGCCCGCCCCGATTACATTGATCATCATTTTCGTAGAGGTGCGCTGAAAAAGATGCCCATTACTTGGGACCTAAGTTTTAACCATATTTTTGCTTTAGAGATTCACTAGATATCTTTTTCTCCCTCTCTCTTCTTCTTTTTTTTTTTTTTTTTTTTTGAAATTCGGTGCTTTGCCTTCGTCGGACTAATCCTGGACCCCCAAGCTCCGGCCCCTCAAAGTGATGAGGGAGGTAAATTGCGGGATATGCCCGAGGTAGTCAGGGTGGCAGCACCTCTTATATTCCTGGCCCCAAGAGAGCCCTCCTACAAAGCATCACTCTTACATCACCAATAAATTGGCTGTTCCAGCTTCTCTTGCCAAGATTCGAACTCCCCACACTGAGGTTGCAAGCCCAGTAATGCTGCTTCCTTAACCGCTCGGATGTGCCCCGTGGACTCCAAAGGCTCCTGAAACTCATGGCATAAATATTTTACACAAAGATCCCCAGAGAGATCGAACCCATAACCTCATGATAGGAAGGCTGATTAACATACCACCCAGGAGGCCTTAGGTTCTTTTTTTTTTCTCTCTCTCACACACACACACACACAATGTGACAAAAGAAACTTCATTTACAATTCTCAAAACTCATCCTTATATATATTTCCTATGTTCCATTTATAAGTTTATTTTTTGGTTTGACACAAGTATTAAAAAAAAATGAAAAAAGTGATGTGTTGTATGTATAGATATAATTGGGTAGAAGAGAAAAAATAAAGTAAGTAGATAATTGTTGTTAGTGTGATAAATGAGACTTATTCCCATTTTAGAAAAATTAAACTTTTAAATAAAATATCCATTTGAATAATAAGTGAACTTATAAATGAGACGAATGGAATATATATATTTTATCATTTCAATTGTAAATTACAAACATGAGAAGAAGTGTCCGGTAGAGAAGTCAAATTTTTTTGAGATTGGAGTAGAGATTGCTTTAGAGATGAATATTAAAGTTAGGGTATCAAGATTTTGCATACAATGGGGTCAAAAAAATAATTTAATTCAAACTTTATTTTGTTACAGATCAAAACTCCTCTCCTCTATGCGATGCGCCCGCCCCACCAAAGCCAGGCGTCCGCCTCAACTAGCTCCTGCCTTTCCCTCCATCGCTCACAGCGCTCGCTCACTCCACGCATGCGCCCGCCTTGCTCGCCGTTGCCGAAGCTCGCCTTGCCGCTCCCTGTGCGGCCGCTCCCCTCCACATGGGCGCGCCCGCCTACGCCACATCCAACAAAACCAAAGTCTCTTCCACTTCAGTTCTCTTTTATATTTAAATCAATGTATTCTAGAATTAGAAAAGCCTTGAATGTTTGTATATATATCTTAGTTATTCATTTGAAATAAATAACTTTTGATCAAACATTTACATGGTATCAAAGCATAACCGATCATCTCTATAAAAACACCAGTCCACCACCGCACCACCCGTCTGTTGTCATGGCAAACCCATCTTCCTCCACCATTCCAAACTTGGCCGAGCCCAACAAACCAATCCTCTTGGTAAACTTGTCTCAGTGCAAAATTCTCACACCACTCACATACCTCTGTTGGTCATCCCAAGTCGAGTCACTACTCTTCGGTCTTGATTTGTTAGGTTTCGTTGATGGCTCCCACCCTCCCCCAACAGCCACCATCAAGTTCGATGGTAAAGACATCCCTAATCCAGCCCTAACCACTTGGAATAGGCAAGACCGCCTTATCCTTATCGCCCTTCTTGGAACCTTAGACACTGCCGTCGCACCACTAGTTTATCATGCCAAAACCTCCAACGAAGCTTGGACCACTCTCAAAAACACCTACGCCAACCCTTCTAGAGGCTATATTCTCCAACTTAAGGATCACCTAGACTCCATTACCAAATCATCCTTAACCATAACCGAGTATATGCAATCCATCAAGTCATGTACGGACAAACTTGCTATCCTTGGCAAACCCATGGACACTGAAGATGTCATTGCCAAAATCCTAAAGGGCCTTGATTATGAAGCTTATAAACCCATCATAGACTCTGTCCGTGCCCGAGATAATCCCATCTCTTTCGAAGCCCACCACGAGAAGCTCATTCACCATGAACTCACCCTTAAACAAAACTCTGCAACCTCCAGCTTCCCTATTTCCGCCCATGTCGCCCACACCCACAACTCCTCCACCTCTCGGCCCTTCCCTCATCAGCCAACTCCCTCCTTATTGCCCACTCCACCACCTACTGCCCGAAACCCCTCAGCCGCACCCTTCAAAGGCAAATGCCAATATTGCCGAAACATCGGTCACGTAATATCCCAATGTCGCCAATTTAAACGCGACTACCCCCATGTGACCTTTCCTCCTCCCTCCTTTTTCAATCGCTCAACCCGCCAAAACACTACCCAACCCCAAGCCCACACTGCTGCCGCCCGTCACCCCACTACCCAAACATCTTGGCTCGTTGATAGCGGTGCCACCCACCACATCACCAACGATCTTTCCACCCTCTCTCTCCACCACCCTTATGATGGCAGTGACGATGTCATTATTGGGGATGGTTCGTCCCTTCCTATTTCAAACATAGGTTGTTTTTCTATTCCTTCCTCTAATTCTGTTCTTCATTTTAACAATGTCTTGCATGTTCCACAAATTTCTCGTAACATCCTCTCTGTCTCTCAATTTTGCAGATAATAATTCTTATATTGAGTTCTCACAATCGTTCTTTCTTATCAAGGAAATCTCGACCCAACGCATTCTTCTCCACGGAACAACTGATCGTGGAATATACCTATGGCGCCCCTCATCTCCTCAAACATTTCTAAGCACACTGTCTCACAAATCGTGGCATCATAAACTAGGACACCCCTCCCCATCTATTATCTCCCATTTGAATAATAAATTTTCTTTACGTATTCCGTTCAGTTCAACTACTTCGTGTAACCCATGCAATATTAATAAAAGCCACAAACTTTCTTTCTCCACATATACTCTACAATCTCATGCTCCACTTGAACTTGTGTTCTCCGATGTGTGGACATCTCCTTTATACTCCTACGATAATTATAAATATTATGTAATTTTTGTAGACAACTTCACAAAATACACATGGCTATACCCTTTGAAAAATAAATCCGACACCTTCTCTACCTTTCATCGCTTCAAAGCAATAGTCGAAAAATACTTTTTCCGTCCAATAGTTCAATTCTTCTCCGACAATGGAGGAGAATATCTCAAACTCACACCCTCACTTATTCAAGATGGAATCTCTCATCTCACCTCCCCACCACACACTCCAGAACACAATGGTTTTGCCGAAAGGCGTCATCGCCATCTTGTCGAAACAGTTCTTTCTCTTCTCTCTCATGCTAACCTTCCCCTCACCTTTTGGACTCACGCTCTTCAAACAGCAGCCTATCTTATAAACAGGCTCCCAACTCCTACTCTTCAAAATGACTCACCTTATTTCCGCCTCTTTCAAACCTCACCAAATTACCACAAACTCCGTAGCTTTAGATGCCTCTGCTACCCATGGCTCAAACCATACACTCCTCATAAACTCGCCCCAAAATCCACTCCTTGCATCTTTGTTGGCTACTCTTCCTCCCAAAGTGCCTACCATTGTCTAGATCCTAAAACTCAACGTCTCTACACCTCTCGCCATGTTAAATTTATTGAAACAGAATTTCCATACACTTCCCTAACATCTCAACGCACTACTCCTCCCTCTCTCTCTTCATCTGAATGGTGTGCCTTCTCTATTCCCATTCTCCCAGCCCTCACTACCGACATCAATCCTCAAAACACTGCTGTCAATGACACCCCAAATATACCACCAACGCCCCAACCCACTGCCCAACCTCCTACAACCAACCCCTCACACCCTCCTGCTTCCGCCTCCATCCCCAATCCTGCTCCATCGGTCGAACCCAACTCACCCACTCCAACTGCTGCCCCAATTCCACCAACCCGCATCATTACCACACGTCTCTCCCATGGCATACGCAAACCCAATCCTAAATATGCAAACCTAACTGCCCTCTCCTCACCTACCTCCCAACCACCACCAAACAGGCCCTCTCCACTCCCCATTGGCATGAAGCCATGCGTGATGAGTACAATGCACTCTTACGCAACCAAACTTGGTCCTTAGTTCCTTCCCATGGAGCACCCAACATTGTTGGTTGCAAATGGGTTTTCCGTATAAAATACAACCCCGACAATACCATCCAAAAATACAAGTGACCCCCTTGGCATATATCTGACTTCGCCAGTGAGTGTCTCTATAGAAAATTTAAATCCTAATTAATACTTTATCCCTCTTAAAACGTTATTTTTAATTTTACCATGATCAATTCAAATGAACCATTAAAAAATTAGAAAAAAAAAACCCCATTTATTAGAAAAATAAAATTATACTAGCACTTACCATATATTATACGTTATTAGAAATACTTTTTTAGCTAGATCCTTAATTAGATAATTAAAATTTAAGTATTAATCATAGTTCACTCAAATTAAGTATAAAAAAATTAAATGAGATTATTATTTCTCAGGAAAGATGGAATATCCCGACCATATGACTGAATTACAAATTGCTTTGGAGTTTACACATATCTAGTTAGAGGTTCTATATTTTAATAATTTCAGATTAATTAATCCAAATTTAGTTAAGTAATCAACATCCAACTATATTGGTGGACCAAAAAAGTGAGAGTATATTATCAAGGGTCAATTTCGTCACTCTCGTAATAATTAGAATGATAATTTTGGTTTTCAATCACGGGCATATATCCACGTTACAATAACACAAAATCTTGGGAAAAATATTTTTTTTTTCATAACCCACGAAAAAACATGTTTTTAAACAGGGTTGAAGGCTGAAACTATCTTGTGGCATTTTTGTATATAATTGATATATTTTAAAAACATTCGTGATGACATTTTCGTAAATACTGTAGATTTTCGTAAATACTCTGCTGAAATAGAGACCGATACTCTCTCTCACATACACACACATTCACCTCCCTCCTCACACAAACACACATCCAAGCCAAGTCCAAGGGTGATCCTCTTTGTTGGTGTTTTGAAGGGGCAAGCACCATACTATTGGTGTCTTTGCCTTGTGGACTACAATAGGTAGACCCTAAACCCCTCCTGTTCATACCTTGTTTATTTGAATCATTGCCTTGCATGCTTATATGATTTGATATTATGTGATTTTATTTGGGATTTTGCATGATAAAGGTAGTGGAGATGTGAATCATCAATATTCACATCTCCTCACCTCAGATCTGGACATTTAGTACTATTAGTTGCATTAAAGTTGAAATCTTGATCACTTTTGTTTGAGTTAGGAGGTGATGGCCCCATGAATATGGTCCAAAACATGTGATCATTCACATTTGGCCATTAAAGCCATGTGATCCTCCCATAATACTCATTTGTTACTGTTATTCTACTGCTTTCAGTTGATATTGTAGCCTAGTTTCATGATTTGAATAGTGTGGGATCAATCTGACGAAGCCCACTGATACAGGACACCTATGTCGTCCGACATAGGACACCCTCAGATGTCCTGTGTCATACGACATGGAGATTCCAGAAAGTCATTTTGACTTCAGTGACTTCAGTCAACCCAGACTGACTCCCCTTGTAGTTTCAAGCTATATTTAAGTATTTAATAGTTCATTTGTCATTGTTTGGAAAGTCTGAGATCATTTGGGTGTAAACTGTTGAGGGAGGAGGCCTCTATCGTATGACATAGACTGCTCTGGGCGTCCTGTGTCATACGGCATCCGTATCATAGAAAGTCAATCTTGACTTCATTAACTCCAATCAACCCCAAATTGGTTCCAGACCCTAAACAGTGTTTCTTCATAGTCAAAGTAGCCTTGTTTTAGTGTTAGAGTAGCTGTGGTGGCATATCCACCCCTTTTGTAAGAGGCAATCTGACCAGGGCATCCTGTGTCATACGACATCCACGCTCCTGGGTAACCCTGTGTCGTATGACACCCAAGGCCCTGAGCAGTCCTGTGTCATATGACATCTGTGGCCCTAGACAGACTGCCTCAACCCTTTTCCTTGTAATTCAAGTTATCATTTGTAAGGGTGTGGCCCTCTATTTAATGGCTCACAAGTTGTATCTAGTTTCAATATCATTAATAAAATCCAAATTTGCATGCCTTGCTTGTTGACACAAATTGCACACACTTAGAATGATTATATTGTTCTTGTTTGATTGAAAGTCTCGAAAGATGCGACGTGGGTGAGCTCTATATTCTCTTCCCACGTCCTAACTTGACCCCCGAACCCATTTTCTCATTTTTAAAAGGTTTTCAATGTTTCCTTAAAAACGGCGTGGCGACTCCTAAAAATATTTTATTTCATTTTTCGGCGAGCGTTCATTCAGTGGCGACTCTGCTGGGAAAATTGAAAAGCTTTTATTTTTAATAAAAAAAAATGATACTTGGTATATAGGTGGAAACCATTAAATTTCTCGTTATCGCCTCCTCACCCGAGTCTGGGATAAATTATGGTCTAACAATACCACGTACCGGTATCCTTTTTGAAGAAAAAAACTTTTATTTTTGAGAGGGTCTAACTTTCTTTAATCAACTTGGACAATTTTCTCATTCTCTTTGTGTGTGATTCGTGTCATTATGTGCTCCTATGTGCTTTGCCATGCTTATGTGCCTATCTGCTTTTTATGCCTTGGTATGTGAGTATTTTGGTGGTGGGGTTCTCCTCCCGGCCCCTTTGCTGTTTACCTGGTTTCTGTGGTTGGATGTCCTGTGTCGGACGACATCCCTTTTCTGGGGAAGTCCTGTGTCGGACGACACAGGAAGGCAGTGCAGGGCAGTTACAGTTTTCAGTTTGAGCAGTTGGACAGGGCAGTTTGGGCATGCAGTTTCCTTGTGATTTCTTGGCATTTTGGGCAGTCCCCTTTTGTCATGCTTTTGGACTGATTCTTTGGTTTTTTTCTTTTTTGCATATTTGTAAATATTGCATTTTGAAAAATCTTTTACAAAAAAAAAAAAAAAGAATTTTTTTTTTTAGAAAATACCTTCACACTACCTGCACATAGAGTTAGAACCCTTGGAGTGTACGGACGACATCGCGGACGGTGAAATGTCTCGCCTACGCTTGAGCGCCTAAAGTCCTCCCGGCCTATAGAGTGTTAGGAGCCACACTTGTCCGTGACACACTTTTTACCGTGACCGGTTGGTTTTTGGCAAAAATACTTTTCAAAACATTTTCAAACTCGATTTTCAAAATTTTTTCCACAAAGTTCGAGTCATACTTCGTTTCCAAGGTCTTGGCATACTCTCCCTCTTCATGTCGAAATTTACGACATAACTTAACGTGAGTACATGTCAAAATTTTGACATGTCTCGACGTAGGTACATGTCGATTTCTCGACTTGGCTTCGCAAGAAGTCATGACGCGTTTTCGACATGTGCTAACGTGAGATCATGTCGAATTTTTGACACGTACTAACGAGAGGTCATGCCGAAATTTCGCCATGAAACGACGAGAGGTCATGCCGGATTTTCGACTCAAAGTGAGGAGAGGTCATGCCGAATTTTTTCCAGGATTTTATCTGCGAATTACGGTCTCGTACATTCATACGTACTTTCGACCCTCTCTCCTCCCGAGTCAAGACATTGTTGACTTGAACTTGGTTTTGGAAATCTTGAGTTTGACTTGTTTTGACTTGTATGCCCTTAGGTCCGTTTTGCTTTTTGATTGGTGGGTTCCACGTGCCCTATAGGACCTCTCGCCGGATCGTTCGTCCCGGAGTGCACATGTGGAATACAGGGGGTCTATAGACGTAATGATGGAACCCACTAGTCCAGGAATAGTGTAGAATGCGAAAAAGAAGGTGTCCCCCTTTTTCAACCATTCTTAGGATTAATAAAAATTGTTTTTTAAATTTTTAATAAGGCATATGCATGAGTTCGTCCTAAGCCTATCCTCTCCCGTACCTAAAACAGTTCTCTCCCTTTCGCCGAGCAAGTATTGGGTCGTAGTTCCGGTGGTCGGTTAGTTAGTTTCTCTCCACAAAGATTCGCTTCCAACAGCCTCATAGATGGCGTAATCGCAAGTTTTAGCAGAGCTTGGGTCGAATGCGGGTTTGGATCCAGCTCAGAGTCAGAATGTCAGTCAAGTTTTGGCGCTAGATCAGGGTCAGAATGTGGGGCCGAACGTGGGTTTGAATGACTCTCCTAGTGGCGGTCATGGCTTGGGTCCTCATATGACACCCCGAGAAGTCCGTTTGTTAATCCTCGCCTGTGTTTCAAAGCTTTTTTTTCTCTCAGAGGCTTCTCTCCGTGCCGCTCTTGAAGCCTCTCGTGCCCGTGAGGAGGCCGGTTGGGCTCGCTATGTTGAAGTGATGCGTATGCAAGGGGTTGCGGTAATCCGTCGTCCCGATGGAACGTTTGAAGAAGTTAGGGAGGAGCCCGATGTTACTATCACCGGCACTGGTTTTGTTCCCCCGTCCTCACCAAGGCAAGGCTATCACAATGTGCCCCTGCCGACCTCTTATGGCGTGTCTAGCTCCTTTCCGATGCCGACTTATGGGAGTGTGGCAAGACCTCCCCCATCCCAGTGTCTACTTATGGGCGGGCAATACGGACCGAGAGGTGAATCAAGCTCCTTCCCGAAGGTTAGTGCTCAAGACCAGTTTGGGTTCTCTCAAGATCAGTTTGGGTTCTCTCCTCGTAACCGCTGGGCGGTAATCGCACAGTGGTGTCGCCCAAGATCGTATGGGTTTGCTCGTAATCGCTTGGGTCGGCTCGGGACCGCATGGGTTCCAAGGTCGTGGCCGTATAGCAAAGGGTCAGCCCGCTCAACCCAACCTTTGGTGGTCGGGCTTGTTGCTTCTCATGGTCACCCAATCGGCAGCAGAGCGGCCGCATTGTCTCGTCGGAAGCCGATTCGCCAGACGATTCCGCAAGATTCCTCAATCCCAGCTCCAGAGCTTTTCTCCACCAGTAGTGCAGTCACAGTTTAACGGGTATGATGCTTTTGGGGTAAAGATCCAAGGTCCAAGTGAGTCTTATGCGGGTGCTCCAATGTCATTGCCACCGGCCACTTTGCCCTTTAACCCGTCAGTTTCTCAGTTTGCAATTCCCCCTTTTGTGGCGCCTGTTCAGGCAAGTGGTCCTGTTCCGTCATTGCCACCGGCCGCTTTGCCCTTTAATCCGTCAGCTTCTCAGTTTGCAGTTCCTCCCTTTGTGGTGCCTGTTCAGGTGAGTGGTCCTGTTCCATCCTCCATGGTAGCTCCAACCATAGGGCAACCCCCATCTTCCGAGGTTTCAAGTTTGAAGGAAGAGTTGAAGTATGTGAAAGAACAGTTGCACAAGATGACTTTTGGGTCAAGTGTGGTCAGTTTTGTGGAGCTCAAGGACTCCCAGGCTCTTCCGCAGAACTTCAAGATGCCCCCTATAACTAAATTTGAAGGCTCCACATGCCCTAAAACTCACGTGAACAGTTATATCATGTCTATGGGTGCCAAAGGGGCCACTGAGGAGATGCTAGCCCTCTACTTTCATTTGTCTCTCGATGATTCTCCTTTGAGATGGTTTCTAGGCCTCAAGCCGTAGGCACGAGCTACGTGGACCCAAATCAGTGACGCTTTTTTGGAGAAGTACAAGGGAAGCGTTGAATGGTACACCACTCGTAGTGATTTGATCGGCACCATCCAGAAGCATGATGAGTCCGTAACAGATTTCTATAAGAGGTGGAACAAGAAACTAAGTGAGTTGATTCATCCAATTCCCCAATCCGATGAGAAGGCCATCTTCCTTTCATGTGTCAACCCATCTGTTAGGGAAGCCATTGGACGTGGGTACTACCCGAATCTGCGAGAAATGGTAAGTGCAGGGGCCGAAAGTGAGAATTCCACCTATTCCATCATTCCAAGCTCTACCCCCGTTGCTTCGAACGGTAAGGAAACTGCTGTCTCTAACACCGTCAACTATATTCAAGGGAAGAAGGGTCAGTTATCCGGCCGCGGTGGAGGAAAGCCTCAGCGGCAGAAATTTGATGATTTGGGGATACCAACTGAGGAGGCATTTAATGGTTTGGTAAAGAATGGGCTGATCAAGCCTCTGGATAATTACAACCCGGTTAAGGCAAATCCCAATCTGGATGCGAGCAAGTACTGCCAATACCATCAGTATCCTGGACATGTTACCAATGACTGCGTCCCTTTGAAGCTGCTCATCCAAAGGCTTATTGATGAGGGGAAGATTGAGAAGGCTTCTCGCCCCAATGTGGTTACCAATCTTCTTCCGTGATCTTCACCAGAACCCAAGGCCCTCCCATCTAATATTAATACGGTCAATCAGTCTTTGTAGGTTCTAGATTGTCTGTTTGTTTCTTTAATGAATATCCTTTATTGGACAAAGGTCTGTTAAGTCCACGTTAGACTAGTTTTTTTCTTGCAATAATAAAAGTCTTTGTTTCTTTTCTTGCTAGACTCGAGACATCACTTGCACACCCACATTACACTTGATTGAAATGGTTTTATCCTAGATGATCACTTGTGCTGCTCAATCACTAATTCTTTGAAATGATTAATATTTAAATTGATCAAAGTAAGAAAATCGACTGATATCTTTCACAAATTGGGGCTTACCAACTCCCCATCTTGCATCTCATGTGCTCACATCTCTTTCATCATCCTCATTATTTCGTTGCTCGATGAATTTGCATGAATCTTTTCTCATTTAAAGTTTAAGAAAGCAATGAAGACTTAATTTCGTTTAGGTCATCCGGTAGGGATCGCGGCTGAAGCCTTTCACCCTAGGGAAGCCATTACCTCATCCTTACTAAACAATATTCTTTCATTTCAAGATCGGCATGTTTCGAAACCCTGTTTAGCCATCACCTTTGCTCCTTGATGAGAGAAGTCCAAGCAACGCCAAAGAGGTTAGCTTCGAGAGTCGACGATGCATAAAATATTCAAGTCATGAAGGAAGGACAGATATAATCCTCAGCTCCTCGGGAAGCCTTCCAATATCTCAAAAGAAGGATTTTAAATCCTCACAATCTCAGATATAATCCTCAAACTCCTCAAAGAGGCCTTCCAAATTCTAAAAAGAAGGACTGTCGATCCTCACAATTCAGCAAAAATTCCTGACTTCTCAAGAGGCTCTCTAATGATCAAAAAGGAGCCCGAATTCTCGCAAGATTCGGAAAGGTTCTCGATAGCTTGGATTTCCTCTCACCATTACCTTAATCAATCCCAAGCCATCCTCTCGATTTTAGAGGATATTCCCATTTCCTTAACCAATCCCAAGCCATCCTCTCGCTTTTAGAGGATATTCCCATTACCATTACCGTTGCCTTTGGCCAAAGTCAAAATTCGACCTCTCATTCTTAGAGGCAATCAATCTTCCTCGTCGTAGATTTCCCAAACACATCCCTGCAAGCCAACCTCTCATCTTTAGAGGTTCAGTCAGTAAAAGGCCCAGTCGACCTCTCATCTTAAGAGGTCACAATTTTCCAAAATACCCGATGGCCGATCGAAGCCTTGAAGCCCAGCTACAGTTCCTACCGGATAGTAGTTTCATTCTAATATCCTCGAGATCTAAATCAAATCAATGCTTCATTGCTTGCTTAAATTGGAATATAATCCGTCTTGGTTCAAAATCATCGATCTAAGATTGTGCAAATTCAGTCCATTCATTTGGCACTTCATGTGAGCATATTTTATTTCTCTTCCGCAAACACTTGCCGTGGATGTCCCACTGGGGCTTCACATCCGTGTCTTTCGTCGACACTCCAGGAGGACATGTTTTTCAATCCTCAAAATCCTCAAAGATTCTCTTTCAATCGGGATAAGCCCGAACTACGGCGATCTGAGCTCCTCCCATGGAGGGGAACGTAGGCAACCATAACTGATCCGGTCGAAATCACAAACAAATCTCAAAAAATCCGGTCTCATCAAGGACCGTTCCTATACACTTTCCATCCTTCCGAGCTTGATTCTCGATATCAGTTGGTTTTCTCCTTGTGATTAATCAAAATATTTGTTCATATCAGATTTAGTGTTTGAATAACCCGAACATCAATAAAGGGTTTTAAGCAGCCTTGTGATCATCACGAATAAGACAAGTTTTCAAGTGTCTCGACAAGTCTTCTCTTTCTACATCATAGGAAAATAGAGCCAAACACTGTCTTTCTGTCATCAGGGGCTTCCATACACTCTTTCACACCTTGCGATGCTTATACTCTCTCAAAAGAGTCAAACCCAAAGCGAGTGTGTCATACACAAATTCGGGATTCATTCCCACTTTTTGAAAGATGTGCCCCTGCACGTATATATTTCCGAGTCTATGACTGATTGACTGAGGTCTGAAAAGATAGGTGCCTCCTTGGCCACATGATGATTCTGCCTGTAATGGGATTGCATTGAATCTCTCATCATAACGTTCCATTTTGGGCCAAATGTTGGATCTTGGGGCAGATTTTGAGGTTGAAGATTGATTTTGGGGCTGCTGTGACTGCTGGAAGTTGCCTTTTGCAAATATGTCCTTTTATAAATACTGGGGCTGATTTCCCAAGAAAGTTTGTTAATGTGACCATCCATCAGACATCAGCACTGGCTGCATCTGCAGCATTCCATCGGCGATCCGATACTTGCTCAAAAACTGTCCAAAACATCCCAAAACTGTATATATCCATTCCCATTACTCACCAAACGCATGGGAGAGGGTTTAGCACATCCAATACACCCACAAATACACAAATAACACCCAATAAATACCAAACCACAAAAAAAATACCAACCCCCAACAAATGCCATTCTTTTTTTGCCATTTCTTGTGACGGACTAATGCATATAAACAAATAGGTTTAGATGATATCAAGAGAATGCTTTAGTTGCAAAGTACAAAAAAAATATTGTTTTACAAAGTGAGAAGCAATAGAGTAGTGCATGCATTGTGTTTTCTCTCTTTTTCTCCCTAAAAGTCCTAAAGCATGGCAAAAGGGGTCCGCCACAATCATTCCGACTCTGCGTCGTGGCCAGAGCGGTCACCGTTCTCCTCAGAATCACTCTCCTCCTGGTCGTCGCCTCCCTGCGCGTCTAATCACAATCTGTACAATGAGTTCAAATCCTGCAGGTTGCATATTCTGCCTTTATCGTCTTCATAAGTCTCGTCATCTTCAGACTTATCAGCATCATTTGAAAGGGCCCTAGATGCTCAAGCTCACCAGCCTCGTTGGCAAATCATCATCAAAAGTCCGTCTTGCAACGTCAAATCATCAACAATACCCGTCTTGCAACGGCAAATCATCAGCAGAGTCCGTCTTGCAACGGTAATATCAACAGCAAAGTTCGTGTTCTACCCGACAAATGTTTCCAAAGTCAGCCAATCACTTCAAGTGATCCTCGTGTGCACAATCCCTACAGGTAAGCACAGCACAGGTATGAAAGTATATCTCATTTCAACTGTTATGTTTACTTTCTCAAAAAAGTCATTTCTTTTTCTTGGAGTTCATCTCGCGATGCTTTAGAGTTAATCTCGATCCTCTCTAGGCTTGTTCCTATGTCTCTCTAGGCTCGTTCCTATACCCCTTTAGGCTTGTTCCTATACCTTTTTAGGCTTGTTCCTATACCTTTTAAGGCTTGTTCCTATACCTCTCTACGCTTGTTCCTATGTCTCTCTAGGCTCGTTCCTATACCCCTTTAGGCTTGTTCCTATACCCTTTAGGCTTGTTCCTATACCTCTTTAGGCTTGCTCCTATACCTCTCTAGGCTTGTTCCTATGTCTCTCTAGGCTCGTTCCTATACCTTTTTAGGCTCGTTCCTATACCCCTTTAGGCTTGTTCCTATACCCTTTAGGCTTGTTCCTATACCTCTTTAGGCTCGTTCCTATACTCCTTTAGGCTTGTTCCTATACCCTTTAGGCTTGTTCCTATACCCTTTAGGCTTCTTCCTATAACTCTTTAGGCTTGTTCCTATACCCTTTAGTCTTGTTCCTATACCTTTTTAGGCTTGTTCCTATACCTCTTTAGGCTTATTCATATACCTCTTTAGGCTCATTCCTACACCTTTTTAGGCTTGTTCCTACACCCCTTTAGGCTCGTTCCTATGTTTTCGAACTACTATTTGGCTTGATTTCCTAATGGGATACGTAGGAATCCTTTTCATAAAGGTCCAGCCGCTTGACCATCTTGGTCATCTCTTTTTTCCCATCAGTCTTTGTCCGGCTCGAGATTCTCATTTTTTCGACGACCCCACTTCCCGTGGAGCGACGTCGCCGAGGGGCTCTGTGAGTACCCCGACCCGAACTCGTGTTTTTGGGCCGCCCTGTTTTCCTTAAGTTGCAAAGAGTTTGCCTTAATTTTGGGCCTGCATTTTTATTTACTTTAGTGTTGGGCTTATTTAATTATTTATATTCATTTGGTTCTTGGGCCTGCATCCCTTCGGCCCAGTCTGTCCTGAAGATGACCGGTGTCATCCGACACAGGACGCCCCTAAGGCGGTTAAAGCCCCATGTCGTACGACATGGAAGGTCCTCTCAGCATGCCTATAAATACAGGCCTTTGCTGATCATTTTAGGGAGGACTTTCTTGAGTAAGGTTACTCTGCTGAAATAGAGACTGATACTCTCTCTCACATGCACACACATTCACCTCCCTCCTCACACACATACAGATCCAAGCCAAGTCCAAGGGTGATCCTCTTTGTTGGTGTTTTGAAGGGGCAAGCACCATACTATTGGTGTCTTTGCCTTGTGGACTACAATAGGTAGACCCTAAACCCCTCTTATCTCTGTTCATACCTTGTTTATTTGAATCATTGCCTTGCATGCTTATATGATTTGATATTATGTGATTTTATTTGGGATTTTGTATGATAAAGGTGGTGGAGATGTGAATCATCAATATTCTCATATCCTCACCTCAGATCTGGACATTTAGTACTATTAGTTGCATTAAAGTTGGAATCTTGATCACTTTTGTTTGAGTTAGGAGGTGATGGCCCCATGAATATGGTCCAAAACATGTGATCATTCACATTTGGCCATTAAAGCCATGTGATCCTCCCATAATACTCATTTGTTACTGTTATTCTACAACTTTCAGTTGGTATTGTAGCCTAGTTTCATGATTTGAATAGTGTGGGATCAATCTGACGAAGCCCACTGATACAGGACACCTATGTCGTCCGACATAGGACACCCTCAGATGTCCTGTGTCATACGACATGGAGATCCCAGAAAGTCATTTTGACTTCAGTGACTTGACCAACCTGCATCGACTCCCTTGTAGTTTCAAGCTATATTTAAGTATTTAATAGTTCATTTGTCATTGTTTGGGAAGTCTGAGATCATTTGGGTGTAAACTGCTGAGGGAGGAGGCCTCTGTCGTATGACATAGACTGCTCTGGGCGTCCTGTGTCATACGACATCCGTACATAGAAAGTCAATCTTGACTTCATTAACTCCAATCAACCCCAAATTGGTTCCAGACCCTAAACAGTGTTTCTCCATAGTCAAAGTAGCCTTGTTTCAGTGTTAGAGTAGCTGTGGTGGCATATCCACCCCTTTTGTAAGAGGCAATCTGACCAGGGCATCCTGTGTCATACGACATCCACGCTCCTGGGTAACCCTGTGTCGTATGACACCCAAAGCCCTGAGCAGTCCTGTGTCATATGACATCCGTCGCTCTAGACAGACTGCCTCAACCCTTTTCCTTGTAATTCAAGTTATCATTTGTAAGGGTGTGGCCCCCTATTTAATGGCTCACAAGTTGTATCTAGTTTCAATATCATTAATAAAATCCAAATTTGCATGCCTTGCTTGTTGACGCAAATTGCACACTCTTAGAATGATTATATTATCCTTGTTTGATTGAAAGTCTCGAAAGAGGCGACGTGGGTGAGCTCTATATTCTCTTCCCACGTCATAACTTGACCCCCGAACCCATTTTCTCATTTTTAAAAGGTTTTCAATGTTTCCTTAAAAACGGCGTGGTGACTCCTAAAAATATTTTATTTCATTTTTCGGCGAGCGTTCATTCAACGCCCAATAACACAATTACTGTTTCTAGTAAAACACATGTGCTTGCACTCCTTGAAATAATGCTGCCTATACCAGTGTTTAATGCTATCATTAGTATTTTTGAGTGACATTTACGTGTGATGACACTCTTTCTAACAAATGATGCCTATACCAGTTTAATGTTAGCATTAGTGTTTTTAAGTGTCAGATAGATGTGTTGACACTTTTTCTAACTAATGATGCCTATATTATTTTAATGCCAACATTAGTGCTTTTGAGGGACAGATAAATGTGTTGGCACTCTTTCTAACTTATGTTAATTGTACAGTTAATGCCGGTATCAGTGTTTTGAGTGCCAGTTACATGTGTTGGCACTCTTTCTAACTAATGTCACCGGAAAAAAAAACTAATGTCATTGGTCCGGTTCAACTGGTTCAAAAACTACTCACTAGGAAAAATGAGTTTTTCATAAGACCAACTCCTACAATAATAAACGATTAATAATGAAATGATTTTTATACCCTCTCATTATTTTTAATCACATACTCTCTGCGTGCCATCTCAAATTGGACTAGCTTTTTAGGCACAATGATAATGATTAAGAAAGAGTGAGGTAGGAAATAGATGATGTGAGTATAAAAATTAGGAAAATTTCCCCAAGGTCCCCCATGTTCATATTTTATTCCCTTTTAATAAAAGGCCTTTTGTAAATTCCAAATAAAAAGTTCACCTGAAATTATAATTCCTCAGACATCCTGAGGCTCCCCCTCTCCTCCTTGACCTCAAATTCATTTTATCAAATCTCTCTCTCTCTCTCCCTAAACACACACACACATACAATAAATATCTCTTTCTCTCCAAACCCTAACCCCACCTCCCCCTTTTTTCTCCAGACAGCAACTTCTCCTACGTCGGTGATCCTCTATGCAGTCTTCTTTCTCGCTTCACGCTGAACCACCACCTCTCCGCACTCCTCCCCGTACTCTATTATGCAAAAATCCAGAAAACGAGCTCCAGATTCGACGCCATCATTTTTTCCAATCTACAGCGCCTCCATCTTCGTCGTATTCGGCGTCTTTTTCGACGTCTTCTCTTCAGATCCGACTGTCTTCTCCTTTCTCCAGCGATTTCTCTCTCTGCACTTCAGATCTAACCTTTTTTGCCTCAGATCAGGTCGATCTTCACCTCATCCTTAGCTGCCGGTCTTCTTTATCACGTTTGCAACCAGATCTGCAGATTCGACATCTTCTCTGATGACGTTTGATTTCAAAGTTTTACTTCGATCTTCCCTCAGCTATTCCTACTCTTTCAAGTAGAGTAATTAATTTTTGATATGGATTTGGTGTGGATTTTTGGAATCAATTTACTGTTGTGGATTTGGTGTAAAAAGAGTCCAATTTTGGGATTGTTTTGTTTGTACGACTATTTTGAAATCTTAATTGTGGTTGATTTATTCTTTTTCTTTTCATTTAATAAAAATTGATCTTATAATTCAATAAGAGGCAAAATGGTTTTATAAGTCAATTATAATAGATGATTTGGTCTTATAATTAAGCTATAAAAGTTGTAATGTAAATTATGAGATTAATTCGTTGTTATTATTAAAATTTATAATTTTTTATGTTGAAAAAAAATTGTCTTATAAGTCAATTATAAGAGATGAAGAAATTATAAAAGGCAAGTTGATCTTATAATTCAGATATAAGAGTTATAATGTGTAAACTATTAGAATAATTTGTTGTTATTATTAAAATTTTTGATTTATTTTTTGAAAAAAAAATATATTTTATAAGTCAATATAAAAGACAAATTAGTCTTATAAGTCAATTATAACATATGAAGTAGTCTTATAAGTTAGTTATAAGAGCAGATTGTTGTTTGACCAAATATGAGAGTCAACATTAATAAATATTAAATTTTTTATTTTATTTTTGTGAAAAAAGTGATTATTATACTTTAATTATGAGAGGCGAAGTGGTATTATATTTCAGTTATAAGAGCTGACTGAGATTTTGGATAGAAGGGTAGTTCAGTCTTTTGCCAGTGATGGGTGTAATATGATATTTTGGATTTGGTGTGTCCTGCATTGAGTTTAAATCTCGCATGAGTGGCCCTAGAGAAAATGGCCCTAAATATTAAAATAGGAGAGATAATGAGTGAGAGAAATATTGAGTTGATTGGTGTTGTGGTTACAAAAATAAAGTAGAAGAGAAAATGAGTGAGAAAAATAGTAAATAATTTTTTCCATTTTAGATAGTCCGATTTGAGGTGTGACAGATAAAAAAGAAATAAGTTCAATTTGAGGGGGAGTATATCTCAAGCTCCTTGTTCTGTGAGTTCAAATTTTGTAATCCTTTTGTTTCTAAATAGTACGAATGACATTTTGGGCCCCAAAGTTTAGGGGATGTTTCTAAAATGGGCCCGATTATATCATTAATTACAATATAGGGTTCAAAGATCATATTATGTTAACGTTTCAGAGTTTTTAATTAATTTCGTCAGAAAAATCTGTTAAATGATCACGTGTCACTTAATGGAGGATGTTTTTAAACACAGATTCTTTCGTTGTTGTTTTAATGCAAATTAAATGAAAATAAATTAACCAAATGGTCACTCAAATGATTTTTAACTTTATTAAATTCCATAAATACCCTTGTACCTCAAACAAAACCTTACCCCTCCTCTCCCCTCTCACACACACTTTGTCTCTCTCTATCTCTCTCTTTAACTTTCTCTCTCTATCCCCATCTTCTTCCTCATCTTTCAATCAACCCACCTTCATCAGCTCACCCAGCATCACCCCCCCACCTCCACCCTCCACTCCCCTTTCGCCACCCCAACCCTACCCACCGTCGCCGCCTTTCATGCCCCTCTCCCCAAGCTCTGCCCCACCACCTTCTCATGACCCATCCATATAAATACAACCAAGCAAAATTACTGGGAGCTGATTGAATTATCAATTCAAAAATAAATCAAAAGTAAAAGAATCAGAAACAATAATTTCCAATTGAAGGAAATACAAATCGACAATATCTATGAATTATACACAACTATCAATCTACTTGGATCATGAATTAGGGAGAATAAATTGGGTCTTGACATGAAGCGTAGGCAAAATAAACACAATGTCTGCACAACCCCACCTGAACGACGCCTACTATGGCCCCTCAATCCCACCGCCATATCAACCCTGTCGCAAATCCTACCGCGTCGATCGAAGTGGTGACGGTAGTTGTAACCCTTTCGCCTGGTGTTGCTGCTGTCTCTTTAACTGTGCACTCAGCATAGTCCTGCAAATCATAGTTGGAATTCTTGTCGTCGCCAACATAGTCGTCTTGATTTTCTGGCTAATTTTCCGCCCCAACGTTCCTAAATTCCATGTTACTGATGTTACCCTCACCCAATTCGAGCACACCAAAAACACCCTCCGTTATAACCTCGCCCTCAACATGACGTCCCGAAATCTTAACTGCCGAATTGGGATCTACTACAACAAAATCGACGTCAGAGCTTATTATCACGCCTTCACACAAATTTTTTCATAAATAGTCATGTTTATCTATCCTCCGTTAAATGAGGAAGACGGCGGCGATGGGTAGGGTTGGGGTGGCGAGAGGGGAGTAGAGGGTGGAGGTAGGGGTGATGCTGGGTGAGCTGATGGAGGTGGGTGGATTGGAAGATGGGGGTAGAGAGAGAAAGTTAAAGAGAGACAAGGTGTGTGTGAGAGGGGAGAGGAGGGGTAAGGTTTTGTTTGGGGTACAAGGGTATTTCTGGAATCTTATAAAGTTATAAATCATTTGAGGGACCATTTGGTTAATTTATTTTCATTTAATTTGCATTAAAACAACAACGAAAGAATTTGTATTAAAAAACATCATCCGTTAAATGACATGTGACTTGCACGTGATCATTTAACGAGATTTTCTAACAAAATTGGTTAAAATCCCTAAAATATTAACAGACTAGAATAAGCCCGTGTTCGAGGACACGTTTTTTTTATTTTTTTATTTTTTTAATTAAGACCGTGTCCGAGGACATGTTTTTTTTTTTAATTTAAAACAAATAAAATTTTAAGGGCAAAATGGGAAAGGGACAAAATAGTGAGGGCAAAATGGGAAATTCAGCCATTGGAACTATTCATTCAACTGTTCATGGGATGAGGTGGACATCCCTCATTTATACTATAAATTATAAACTTTGTACCCTATATTGTAATTAGTGATAGAATGTGGCCCATCTTAAAAACACCCCTTAAACTTTAGGGCCTAAAATGTCATTCGCTCTTGTAAATAAATCTTCAAGTTTTACTTTGTTTCATAAAGTTGTAATTTAAGAATTTTTAGTAGTATCAATTTTTTTAATTTTTTTTTTGAATGCAAGTGTAAAGGAGAATTTGTTGCTTGATGACTGAAGATTTTATAACTCTTTTAAGACTAAACATTTATCTTGAGATTTTTTCCCCAAAAGAAATAGGGTCACTTCATCTAATGCCCTTCTGGCGAGATTCAAACCCAATAAATGACGCATCAGATCTAAAATTTCAAATACATCCCTTGCACTCTTATGACTGACTTATAATACTACTTCATCTCTTATAAGTGACTTATAAGACTAATTTGTTTCTTATATTGACTTATAACACAATTTTTTCAACAAAAAAAAAATCAAAATTTTCAATAATAACAACAAATCATAAATTAAACTTTAAAATTCTTTAAGATGAATTATAAAACCAACTTGCCTTTTATAACTAATTAGTATCTTATAATTGACTTATAAGACAATTTTTTCAACCAAAAAATCAAATTTTCAATAACAACGATTATTTAATCTCATAATTTACACATTACAACTTTTATAGCTTAATTATAACTGATTTATAAACTATTTTATCTTTTATAAGTGACTTATAAGACTTATTCCTCTCTTATAATTGACTTATAAAATAATTTTTTTTAAAAATAAAAAGTTTCAATAATAACAATGAATTAATGTCATAATATATACATTATAACTCTTATAGCTGAATTATAAGACCAACTTGTCTTTTATAACTACTTCTCTTGTAATTGACTTATAAGACAATTTTTTTCAACAAAAAAATTAAAAATTTCAATAATAATAATGAATTAATCTCATAATTTACACATTACAACTCTTATAGCTTAATTATAAGATCAAATCACCTATTATAATTGACTTATAAGACAATTTTGCCTCTTATTAAAGTATAAGACCAATTTTGTGCTATTATATCCCTTTTTTTATACAATAATAATTTCTATTTTCTAAACAATCTCAATATATTTTCAAAAGTTTTTTACCTAACACATTGATCAATGAAGTCTAGTCTGCATTATGTAATATTTGGTCATACACTACAAGAAAATTGCTTATTCACAACGTTTTAAGCACAACGTTTTTTGAGAAACGTTATTGTTGAACAGTCTAATACAACGTTTAAATGGAAAACGCTGTGGTTATTGGTGTATAGCAATGTTTTAAAAATAAACGTTGTTAAATGGCTTGAATACAACGTTTTTTGACAAAAATGTTGTACCTATTAACCACGTTTAATGGTGAAACATTGTAATTGTTAACAACGTTTTAGAATGAAACGTTGTAATAGGATTTAAATATAATTGAAAAAAAAAATTAAAAGGTTTTTTAGCCCTCTTTTTCCCCTTTCTCTGTGTAAATGACATTCATCCTCTCTCTCTCTCTCTCTCTCTCTCTCTAACAATTCAACTCCATCGCAATCTCCATCATCGAGGTCGCGAGAGGCGCAGCCGGACTACCTATCTCTCTTTTGCATTCATCGCTCGTCGATTTATTGGGGTCAATGGTTTGAATGGGTACATACTACCCATCGCTCTTTTGCCTTCGTCGTTTTTACTGCATCGCTGTCTCCGTCGTGGACCCGGTGGTGCAACAACAAGCATGTGTGAATCTGGAGTAGAAGCCGATTAATTTACTTTCTGACATTAACGAGGTTAGTAATCGCATCTACCCATTCCTAATTTTAGGTTTTAGTTTTAGTTTCAATTTCAAATTTAGGTTTTTAATTTTAAATGTTGATTGTTTGCTAGTGTTCACAAGTTGAAGGCACCTTGATATAGCACTGCGTCATCTCTCTTTTCATCATTTCCTTTTTTGTTCTCAACTCTTGATTACTCTCCTCTTCTGCTATGTTAAGAATGAATGAATATTCATTTTATTTTTTACTGATTACATCATCGACATAAGTGATTACTCAATTCAGTTATCAACTCTTGTATATTGCATTGAATTGCCGGTCCCAAGCCTGGATATAGGAGGAGGGGAAGGTGGGAAATTTGCATATTGATATCTTCCAGCCCTGTAAATCTGTTATTCTGATTCATTTGGGTGGTACTCTTATTGGTTTATGTTTTTGCCATTTTTCTGTGGTTTATAGCCTGATGATCTATTATTCTGTGGATTCAGCTACCGAGGAAATGCTTCACAAGGTAGTCAGTTAAAAATATTCATTGTTATGTTCCGTTTAACTGCTTAAGCTTTAAAATAAGTTGGTAGCTTAACATGGTTACCTGATGCTATGTTCACAAGGTATTCAGTTCAAAACTCTCCACGTGCATTTATTTCCTTGCAATTGTAGGTGCACAAGTTTCCACTGTTCCCTTGTGCATTGAGATGCACCACATTAACCTTTCCACATGTTTGTGTGTGCGCGTGTGTTTGGGGTGGGAGGGGAGGGGATTGCTGAATCATGACATGCATTCTTGAAATTTTTAAGAATATGATCTTTCATAAAATGATGCTGATTTTGTATCTTCAATATTTCTCTTTGTTGCAGCCAATTCCTTTTCTTGTAGGCTGCCCAGATTACTTGAGAAATTTTTTAAATCTTTTTTGTGAGCTTAGCTGCTCTCCTGATCAGAGTTTGGTCATTAATGTGACTTCAATTTCCCAAGTTAGGGCGTGAGTATAATTCTTGTTTCATTTGAATTTTTATTCATGGTCATTCAATTTTTAATACTCCTTCCAAAGAGTTCTTTGTCACTGACCATTACGTGTAACTGCTTAATCTTTAATACTCATTTGAATATTTATTATGAATTTGTGGCTTACCATTTCACTCATGAATTTTTCTTTATGTGTTTGGTGTATACTGTAGTGACTGAAGTTCACGGAAGGACATTCAAAATCTGTCAACCGTTGGAATCTTTGCAGGTATGATTGTAACGACCCTAACCCTAGGCACTATTTTAGTATCATATAATATGCTTTTTATATTATTGTTGACTTTATGTGCTCATTTTATGTCTTTAATTTCTTATGTTAAGATGAGATGGTTGTGAAATAACTCTAAAGCCTTAGGATAAAATGGAAATAAGTTAAAGTATTTTGTTGAGGTATAGTAATTGGAAATAAATAAAATATAAGCAGCTAGGTTGTACTTGTGTGAGGAGGGAAGTGAAGGGTTTAATTGCATTCTTTAAACCTTTAGGGGCCTAAGTGGTGAAAATGGGAAGTTTTCATTTAATTGGCATGGGGGGCCATACTCCCTCTTTTCCTCTCATCACCTCCTTTAGTCAATTTCCCCCATACTTCCCCCATCTCATTTCATCATCTTCTTCCATCTCCTTCCAATCCACCATGGAAAACCTCCCTCCATTCCTTCCTTTCTAAAAAATCACAATAAATCCAATCCTTTTCCATTTTTCAATCCGGGTGTACTTTCGTGTTTGGGGCAACGAGGGGAGCACATCAAGCTAAGAAAATCCTTGTTTCATCTCATATTGCTAAAGTGAGTTTTTGACTTTCCTTCCATTAAATGTTCATGAACTATTTGATGTTGTTATTGTTTATTATAATTGTTGTTTGATGCTTTGGAACCCTTCTTGAAGTTGAGGAATGGGTTAATGACATAGAATAATGTTGTTGTCCATGGAAGTTGATAAAGAGTGTAAGAAAATGGGTTGAGTTAGATTAAGAAGGTTAAACTTGAAATTTGGTAGTGAAATGGGTGGGAAATCAAGTTGTAAATGATCTAGGTTTATATTATTTTGGGTTTAAATGATTTAGTAGGAGAAGTATGAAGTTTAGTAAGCCCTTCTAGGTTCACAAAATAGGGAAAACTTGGTTTGGGACAATTTGGTATAGTTGCTGAAGGATTTCTAGTTCTGTTCTTAATTCTGGGCTCAGGTCACGAGTCGTGCCTGAGGGTGGGACGAGTCGTGATCAATGGTAAGCTGAAGTCGTGCCTTGCTGGGGATGCCTGAATCTGGGGAAGGTCAAATGGGCACGAGTCGTGCCCTGGGGCACGAGTCGTGCCCTGGCCTGGTGACTTTGAACCAACTTTAGAGCTGTTTAAACCTATTCAAACTAGAACCAAAATGAATCCTCCTTAACCTAGATTAAAGTAGAATACTTTGGCTACACAATGACATCTTAATTGATCAAAATGGAATTATGGAAGTACTTTAAATATTGCTTGGAAAACGCTTGGCAGCCTTATTTGGTAACTTAACCAATGTGACTCCAACTTGGTAAATTGAGCTTGGACCTTTATAGAGGCCATGTATTGTTGTATATTGATAGTGTAGGGTTGGTTAATGATACCTTGTTACCTTACTTGAATACATATTCATTGATTGTGCTATGCATAGTGTATTAAAAAAATGTTGCACTATGATATTGGTTGAACATGAGTATAATTTACCATGTGGTTATATTTCTTATCCCTTTTGTGGATTTTATGTCAAGTAACTATTATGTGCTTGAACTTGTGTTAATCAGCTGATGTTGGGGGTATAGCATAATACGATCAATTATGGAAAGTGTGACCTAATGTGATCGGATTATGTTATACCTGTGACCATCCCCTCCTGTGGCCACAGGTTGGGGTTATAGCATCTGTATTGAGCCAAAAGACTTACAGAGTTGCTACTATCTTATATGGTTCCATGAAAAACGGGTCTTATAAGAAGTGAATAATGCTCAAGCAGTTCACTAAATATTGGGATTTTATCTCCAATGTTGTACGACTATTTTTCAGACGGGAAAAGGTAAACCGAGGTAATGTAAAGTGTTTACAGCTTTTCCAATGTGTTATATGCAACTTGTTATGTGTTGCATCTTACTTGGCATATTGCTGCATTCATAATAGCTTACTGAGATTTATTCTCACCCCTCTCCCTTTAATGTTTTTAGATCCCGAGACAGGCGGACCGGCCAAGTAAGGACGGAAAGGAGTTTGGAAGTGATATTTTGGGATTGTCGGGGTATGTATAGGTTGGCATGGAAAAATGTATTTTGGTATAATTCCTTTATGGAGTTTGTATATATAAAACTTAGTTTCTACGTTATAACCGAAATCTTTTGTAACTAAAACAGTTTGTTACTTTCAAAGTTGTTCAACTCTTACTCCAATGTGGAGAGGAGTGGAGTTATTTTGAAATGGTTATGTTAAGTATGTTTAAGTTTGTAAGTTAAATCAAAGTTTTAAAAAAATTAGGAAGTTTGGAGTTTCTTGGGGACGCTCCAGCTCGGGACACGTGTAGATTCTGGGTCGGGGTCCTCACAGTTGGTATCAGAGCTCGGTTAGAGTTCTCGGGTAGAGTCTAGCTGAGTGAGAATGTGCGATAACTGACGTCGAGTGTTTAATGCAGGAGTTTGTTCTAATGGCGGGAAATGATGACGATCAGGATCGGGCTTTGGGAAATGTTGGTAATCCGAATGCAGAAATGATGGATATGTTTCGAGTATTTCTACAAAATATGGCAAATCAAGGTAGGGCTCAACAACAACCAGAAGGTAAGCAAGGGCACCATGGTCTAGAGAAATTTGTGAAGATGTCTCCCCCGAGTTTCAATGGAGATCCGGATCCGTTGAAGGCAGAGAGATGGCTTGAGGCAATGAATAAGATTTTCGCAGCGATGGAGAGTTCGGATGCAGAAAAGGTGAGATGTGCTGTCTTCAAGTTAGAAGGACCTGCTGAGCATTGGTGGCAAGTAGTGAAGGATGGATGGGATAGGGACCTTACACCGCAGACTTGGGAGAACTTCACACGCAAATTCCGAGATCATTTCATTCCGATGGTTACAAGGGATAAGAAGGAAGTGGAGTTCTTGAAATTGGAGCAAGGGACAATGACCATAGCACAGTATTCTGCCAAGTTCACCGAGTTAGCCCGATATTGTCCTCATTTGGTACCGGAAGAAGAGAGGCGGATCTACCGGTTCGTGAAAGGTTTAAGGGTAGAGTTCCGAAAGCAGTTATTGACGCATGACTTCATCAAATACCAAGCGGCCGTGAATATGGCATACCGGATTGAGAATGATATAGAAGAGCATCGTAGTAAGTCTGAAGGTGGAAGTAAGAATAGATTTCAAGGTCAAGGTTCTGGGCAGAATAGAGGGCAGCCAAGGACATCAGCTCCGGGAGCAGGTAGAGGAGGAAATGTGGTGGCTCCAATAAACCGTTCGACTCCAGGTCAGTTTGGGGCATTGTGTGGATATTGCAAGAAACCAGGACATTCAGAGGATAGGTGTTGGAGCAAGCAAGGAAACTGTTTAGAGTGTGGGGCAACAGGCCATTTCCGAAAGAATTGTCCTAAGTGGAAAAGGAAGCAAGCTTCGGGTAGCGGACAAGGAGGACAAGGTGGTGGTGTGAAAAGAGATATCGAAGGGAAACCCAAGGATAGAGTGCAAGGTTGAGTGTTCGCCTTGGGTAGAGGAGAGGTCGATCCTAATGCTGTCATTAGAGGTATAGTTCCTGTCTCAGGAGTTAAGGCCCGCATTCTTATAGATTCCGGGTCTTCCCATTCATTTGTGGCATCTCATTTTGCATTTTCATTTCATAAATTGCCTGAATCTATGCCTTATGTGTTGGAGGTCTCTACTCCTATGGGAGAGTGCCTCGCATCTTCTTTGATATATCATGGTTGTGATGTGACTATATGTGGGCATGTGTTGCCGGTGGATTTGGTAGAGTTACCAATCCGTGACTTTGATGTAATCCTTGGGATGGATTGGTTGAGTCAGTGTCATGCTTTGGTAGACTGTCGTAGAAAGCGAGTCTCATTTGCTATGCCTGATGTGCCTACTTTTATATTTGATGCGGACAAATCTATGTTCGGTTTGCATGTTATTTCTGCTTTAAAGGCTAGAAAAATGCTATCTAAGGGGTGTGCGGGGTACTTGGCTTATGTGGTAGATTCAAATAAGAAGTCCCCCGAATTAGCCCATGTCCCGGTTGTTAACGAATTTAGTGATGTGTTTTCAAGTGAGTATTCTATGCCTCCGGATCGTGAGGTAGAGTTTTATATTGACCTAGTGCCCGGTACCGCACCTATATTTAAAGCACCCTATAGAATGGCTCCGACTGAATTAAAAGAGTTGAAGGTTCAGTTGCAAGAATTGTTAGATCGGGGTTTTATTTGCCCAAGTGTGTCTCCGTGGGGAGCACCGGTTTTATTTGTTCGGAAAAAGGATGGTACCTTAAGATTATGTATTGATTATCGTTTGTTGAACCAAGAAACCATAAAGAATAAATACCCTCTTCCGCACATAGATGATTTGTTTGACCAATTTCAAGGTTGCGTTATCTACTCTAAACTTGATTTGAGAAGCGGATACCATCAGTTGAAGATTAGACCGGATGATATTGCAAAGACAGCTTTCAGAACGAGATATGGTCCTTATGAGTTTGTTGTGATGCCTTTCGGGTTGACTAATGCTCCGGCCGTATTCATGGATATTATGAACCGTATCTTCAAGCCTTATCTTGATAGCTTTGTGGTGGTATTCATAGATGACATCCTTGTTTATTCTAAGTCCCGAGAGGAGCATGAAAATCATTTGAGGATTGTCTTATCTGTTCTTCGTGAGAAGCAATTGTACGCCAAGTTCAGCAAGTACGAGTTTTGGCTTGAGAAGATTTCTTTCTTGGGTCATGTAGTATCGAGTTCGGGAATTTCCGTGGATCCTTCAAAAATCGAAGCCGTAGTTAATTGGAAGCAACCTTCAACTGTGACTGAGGTTCGTAGCTTTCTTGGTTTGGCGGGGTATTACTGAAGGTTTATTGAGGGTTTTTCTCAAATTGCGACTCCGTTGACAAGGTTGACTCGGAAGGATGTATCGTTTGTATGGGATTCCAAGTGTGAAGCAAGTTTCAATAAGTTGAAGAAGAGGTTGACAACGGCTCCTATTCTTACCCTTCCAGATGGTTGTGAGAATTTTGTCATTTATAGTGATGCCTCGTAGGCGGGATTGGGATGTGTACTAATGCAAAATGAGAAAGTGATTGCGTATGCCTCTAGGAAGTTATCACCGGCTGAACAGAATTACCCTACTCATGACATGGAATTGGCGGCGATTGTGTTTGCGTTGCATAAATGGAAACATTACCTTTATGGTGCGAGATTTGAGATTTTTACCGACCATAAGAGTTTGAAATATTTGTTTACCCAAAAGGAGTTGAATAACCAGCAAAGAAGATGGCTAGAGTTCTTGAAGGATTTTGATTGTGTAATTTCATATCATCCGGGGAAGGCCAATGTTGTGGCGGATGCGATTAGCCGAAAGGCTTATGTGACAGCTTTGAGTTCCCGAGAATTGAGGAGTGAAGTAATAATTGCGAATGTGCGAGCCGTTCCTACATTGTATGGAGATTTGAAGGAAGCTCAACAAAGTGATCTGGAGTTGAAGAAAATTTTAGACCAAGTGCAAGATGGAAAAGCCGGGGAATTTGCGTTGAATAGAGATGGAATTTTAACCTTCCAAGGAAGAATTTGTGTTCCTTCATCACCAGAGATCAAGAGGCGTGTTCTAGAGGATGGTCATAAGTCCAAGTTTGCTATTCATCCGGGTAGTACGAAAATGTATCAAGACTTGAAACGTGGATATTGGTGGAATGGGATGAAAAAGGAAATTGCGGATTATGTGTCTAAGTGTTTAACTTGTCAAAAAATCAAGGTCGAGCATCAGAGACCGGCGGGACTACTTCAACCGTTAGATATTCCGGAGTGGAAATGGGAAGGGATTTCAATGGATTTTGTTTCGGGTTTGCCTCTTACCGCGAAGAAGATGGATGCTATTTGGGTTATTGTGGATAGATTGACAAAGTCGGCTCACTCTCTTCCGGTGTCAACCAAGTTCTCGATGGAGAAGTTAGCTCAGTTGTATATGAAGGAGATTGTTAGACTTCACGGGGTTTCGGTTAGTATTGTGTCCGATAGAGATCCGAGGTTCACTTCTAGATTTTGGAGAGCATTGCATGAAGCCTTGGGTTCTAAGCTATGTTTTAGTACTGCGTTTCATCCTCAAATCGACGGTCAGTCCGAGAGAACCATTCAGATACTTGAGGATATGTTACGGGCTTGTGTGATGGATTTCCAATTGTCTTGGGAAGATCATCTACCGTTAGTTGAGTTTGCTTACAACAACAGTTATCAGTCTAGTATCGAGATGGCTCCGTATGAAGCGTTGTATGGTAGAAAGTGTAGATCTCCAATGTGTTGGGACGAGGTTGGTGAAGCAAGGCTTTGGGGCCCGAATTTGGTTAGAGATTCGACAGAGAAAATCAAGGTGATTCGTGATAGATTGAAGACGGCTCAGAGTAGACAAAAAAGCTACGCCGACAATAGAAGGAGGGACTTATCTTTTCAAGTGGGTGACTTCGTGTTTTTGAAAGTCTCTCCGAGGACGGGAATTAAAAGGTTTGGTAATAAGGGTAAATTGGCTCCGAGGTTCGTTGGCCCGTTTGAGATTCTAGAAAAGATTGGGAAATTGGCTTACCGGTTGGTGTTACCTCCATCCTTTTCTTTGCTTCATGATGTATTTCATGTTTCTATGTTGAGGAAGTTGTCATGACCCCTCCCATATTTTGAGTTCTCCTCTCGACGAGGTTCAAGCGGATATGTCATATGTTGAAGAACCATTGAGAGTCTTGGAGTTTCAGGTTAAGGAGTTGAGAACTAAGAGCATCCCGGTAGTGAAGATCCTATGAAAGAATCATACCATTGAGGAAGCAACGTGGGAGCTAGAGTCAGAAATGAGAGCGAAATACCCTTGGTTGTTTGAGCATCCAAGTAAGTTCTTTTAAAATTTGGGGCGAATTTTCTTTAAGGGGGAGTGAGTGTAACGACCCTAACCCTAGGCACTATTTTAGTATCATATAATATGCTTTTTATATTATTGTTGACTTTATGTGCTCATTTTATGTCTTTAATTTCTTATGTTAAGATGAGATGGTTGTGAAATAATTCTAAAGCCATAGGATAAAATGGAAATAAGTTAAAGTATTTTGTTGAGGTATAGTAATTGGAAATAAATAAAATATAAGTAGCTAGGTTGTACTTGTGTGAGGAGGGAAGTGAAGGGTTTAATTGCATTCTTTAAACCTTTAGGGGTCTAAGTGGTGAAAATGGGAAGTTTTCATTTAATTGGCATGGGGGGCCATACTCCCTCTTTTCCTCTCATCACCTCCTTTAGTCAATTTCCCCCCATACTTCCCCCATCTCATTTCATCATCTTCTTCCATCTCCTTCCAATCCTCCATGGAAAACCTCCCTCCATTCCTTCCTTTCTAAAAATCACAATAAATCCAATCCTTCTCCATTTTTCAATCCGGGTGTACTTTCGTGTTTGGGGCAACGAGGGGAGCACATCAAGCTAAGAAAATCCTTGTTCCATCTCATATTGCTAAAGTGAGTTATTATGACTTTCCTTCCATTAAATGTTCATGAACTATTTGATGTTGTTATTGTTTATTATAATTGTTGTTTGATGCTTTGGAACCCTTCTTGGAGTTAAGGAATGGGTTAATGACATAGAATAATGTTGTTGTCCATGGAAGTTGATAAAGAGTGTAAGAAAATGGGTTGAGTTAGATTAAGAAGGTTAAACTTGAAATGTGGTAGTGAAATGGGTGGGAAATCAAGTTGTAAATGATCTAGGTTTATATTATTTTGGGTTTAAATGATTTAGTAGGAGAAGTATAAAGTTTAGTAAGCCCTTCTAGGTTCACAAAACAGGGGAAACTTGGTTTGGGACAATTTGGTATAGCTGCTGAAGGATTTCTAGTTCTGTTCTGAATTCTGGGCTCAGGTCACGAGTCGTGCCCTGTGGCACGAGTCGTGCCTGAGGGTGGGACGAGTCGTGATCAATGGTAAGCTGAAGTCGTGCCTTGCTGGGGATGCCTGAATTTGGGGAAGGTCAAATGGGCACGAGTCGTGACCTGGGGCACGAGTCGTGCCCTGGGGCACGAGTCGTGCCCTGGCCTGGTGACTTTGAACCAACTTTAGAGCTGTTTAAACCTATTCAAACTAGAACCAAAATGAATCCTCCTTAACCTAGATTAAAGTAGAATACTTTGGCTACACAATGACATCTTAATTGATCAAAATGGAATTATGGAAGTACTTTAAATATTGCTTGGAAAACGCTTGGCAGCCTTATTTGGTAACTTAACCAATGTGACTCCAACTTGGTAAATTGAGATTGGACCTTTATAGAGGCCATGTATTGTTATATATTGATAGTGTAAGGTTGGTTAATGATACCTTGTTACCTTACTTGAATACATATTCATTGATTGTGCTATGCATAGTGTATTAAATAAATGTTGCACTATGATATTGGTTGAACATGAGTATAATTTACCATGTGGTTATATTTCTTATTCCTTTTGTGGATTTTATGTCAAGTAACTATTATGTGCTTGAACTTGTGTTAATCAGCTGATGTTGGGGGTATAGCGTAATACGATCAATTATGGAAAGTGTGACCTAATGTGATCGGATTATGTTATACATGTGACCATCCCCTCCTGTGGCTACAGGTTAGGGTTAAAGCATCTGTATTGAGCCAAAAGCCTTACAGAGTTGCTACTATCTTATATGGTTCCCTGAAAAACGGGTCTTATAAGAAGTTGTAAGTACTCAAATCCGGATCGTCAAAATCCGTCAGAGAGTTAATCGAAATCCGTTAACTGGCCCGCTCCAGGTTAACCGGAACTCGTTAACTCCCCGTTGCCATGCCAACGAGACGTTCCGAGACTGCCCCGTGCATCCCGACGTCAAAACGTACTTAACACACGTCATCGCACGTAAAAGTACGGCTTTCCCTGAAAAACGCACTTTTCGGCACTTTCCGGGGGCGTTTCGGACATTTTCCGGACTGTTATTTAAAAAACGGACAAAACCGGGACCCGGGAACGAACTCCCACATCGCTGGTGACTCACAGGGACACTTGGCACGCATGCCACCTCCCTCTAGTCACCTTTCAATCAAAAATTAAGGCCAAAAGACTAAAATACCCCTGGTATACGCCTCGGTCAGTAGGACTCCCTTTGCAGACTTCAGAAATTGCCAGCAAGTCCCTCAAATTCCCAAAGTTTCACAAAATCCCCTGGATTTCAGCCTAAGTCCGGCCGGACTCCTACTGAAATTTCACCTATAAATAGAGAGGCTGTCAAAGCCATTTGTAACAACAAATTTTCACCCCTTTCACCAAGAAACTCACGGCCTAAACTGGTTCTCCCCCTTCTCGAGCCCGGTTTTACCTCGTTTTGCGTGAAAACTCCGTATTCCGATCAAATACTCCCTCCTCCACTCCGAAACACCGTCCCAAACTACTTTCCGTATCCCGTATACACCCCTCGAGCCAAAGGAGTCGACCCTAGCCATAGGTATAACTCCCTCTCTCTAATCTCTCGTTTCGTCTCGGTTTACGGGCCAGTCGCTAAAACCGTTTCGAACAACGTTATTGAAATGTAGACGCCTCCGTCTAACGGGATCCGATACGTTTTAGCCCCTCGATCCTCTTCTCTTCCCGTAAGAGAAGTAATCACGTGTTAAAACGGCGTTCCGACCCCGTTCCGTTTACTTTTTTGTCATTTACAACTACGGATCGATCGATCCGTCGATCGTCATTTACTTTTCTGTCATTTACGATTCCGGACCGTTTGATTCGTCGAACGTCCTTTACATTTCATGCAACTTTACCACTCCGAGCCATTTTGGCTCGTCGATCGTCATTTACAATTCCGAGTCATTTGGCTCGTCGATCGTCATTTACGATTTCGGATCGTTCGATTCCGTCGATACCGCATTTAAATACTGTCATTTACAAGTCCGACCCGTTTGGATCGTGATACTATTTACTTTTCAAAGTCCGAGTTGCAACCCGATTCGTTGATCGCAAATCATTTAATACGCTTTTTCCCGTAAAAATCGTTAACAATGTAATGCCCGGTTCAAAACCGGAGTTCGTCCTTCGAACTCTCTTTCAAAAACGCGCGAAATGACGTTTGGCATCCAAACGCTCATCTTCAAACTAAAAGCCGACTTTTGACATTTAAAATCATTTAATACGCTTTTTCCCGTAAAAATCGTTAACAATGACTCGCCCGGTTCAAAAAACCGGAGTTCGACCTTCGAACTCCTTTTCAAACCCAAAATCGACGTTTGCCACGCAAACGCTCATTTCAAACTCAAAACCGACGTTTGTCATTCAAACGCTCGTCTTTTCAAACAAAGTCACCTAATCAACGTTTGACATTCAAACCAAGATTAAGCTTGTCATTCAAGCCCCCATTTCAAAACACACACACACACGCACACGATTTTTGAGAAAGGTAGAAAGACTCGTCATACGAGGCATTTCGGGTGATCTCGTAATACTCTTCCCGAAACGTAACGTGACCTCCGAACCTAACAATCTCTGGTACTCAAAAAGCTTTTTACTCGTTTTTGCTACCAATAAAAATGATCCCCTGTTTTCAAAAGCCTTTTCCTAAGTTTTTGCTACCAATAAAAACGACACCATTTTCACTAAAGCCGTTTCTCAACGTTTGGGCTCAAAATACAAAACCGCGTGGCGACTCCTCATCTCCTTCCCATGAAGCGAGGTCTCAGACACCAACCCTCCACGAAAAACAACCGCGTTCCGCGTCCGCGCGAAATCCCGGGTAATTTCAGATCTTGAACCTCTTTGGACAGAGAAACCACCTTCTTGTTCTCTTTCTTCCATTCGTCAACCAATTATTTGCAAAGGTTCTTAAGACCACAAATGAGTTCATCCTTACTGAACTCAATACTTTGTTCACCCTCTTGTGAACTACCTGCATCCTTGTTAACAGAACCCACCAAACAAACAGCATTAATTAAATTGAAATATGTATACCTGCTGGATGATATCTCAAGTGCTATCCTCTCTTGGATATTACATGAGGTATCACTGACAGAGTCCGAGTCACAATTTGTGACCATCATTGCTGTTTGATCTGAATCTTCAGATTGATTGGTCTCCTCATCTTCATTGTCACTGAGGGAATCGCATAGGTTCTTCCCCATCTTCCTTAGAGTGTTGGCACACTCGTTTGATTAATGACCCCATCCAGAGCATGCATGACATTGGATTGATTCAAGGTATTTCAGATCAGATCTAGATTGATCTGATGATGCTCTCCTTATGGGACCACCTTTCTAAGGAAATGTCCTCTTCGGCATTGAATTGTACACCTTGGTTTGTTGCTCTTTAGCCTTCACCTGCACATTTTCTTTGTTAAATTTTCGTAACATAGAGTTATATTTCCTAGCAAGCAAGGCAACACTGGCATCTTCACCTAATTCCTCAAAAATTTCGTCATCCTCATCAGTTGATACACTAGAGGATTGAACTTTTAAAGCAACACTCTTGTCTTTAGAAGCTTCACTTTGCTCAGCAAGGTTTGACTCAAATTTTTTTAAGATACTCATTAAGGAATTGATGTCCATAGTAGAAAGGTTGTGAGCCTCTTCTATAGATGAAACCTTCATATTAAAATGCTCAGGGAGAGTTCTAATAGCCTTTGAAACCAATTGTTTGTTTGTAAAAGGTTCACCTAAAAGTTGACACTCATTAGCAATGTCAAACAATTTTTTAAAATAAGAGGAAATGGTATCATTTTCACCCATTCTCAACCTTTCAAATTTGCCAGTAAGACCTCTAAGTTTGTTTTCACGCACACTAGAATCACCTTCACAAAACCTTTGTAAAATATCCCAAGCTTCTTTAGCTGTGGAACTATTTTGAACAAGCTTAAAAATGTGCATGTCAACCCACTCAAAAATAGCATTAAGAGCTTTCTCATTATAGTTAGCTAGGGTGATCTCTTCATTAGTCCACTCGGTGTCAAGTTTAACCTGGATATCACCATCCTCATCTGGAGGTAAAAGTGGAAGAGAGTACCCATTAACTATAGATCGCCAAGCTGGAAGATCAATTGATTTGATATGCGAGCGAAGACGGATCTTCCAATATGCATAATTCGAACCATCTAAAACAGGAAGACGTTTTTGGTTTGGATTTGCAGGATCATAAGCCATGACACCTAGACCAAGCACTTAGTATCGTCAAGTGACCTGCTTTGATACTAATTGAAATTGTCACGGCCAGAATCACAAGTGATATCCAAGGTGATAACAACACCAACGATAGCACTAGGGATAACACACACACACTTCGAAAATAAAAAAAAAAATTGTAAAAGAGATTGCAGCGGAATAATAACACCAAAATTATTTTTCTCAAGTTATATAAATATAACTTGAGGATGCCTCTTAGGCAAGACTTTATAATCACTATAACAATGAATTTACAAAGCCGAAATGTTCCCTATGGCTATAACAATATGAGCTCTATGGAATAAGAGATAAAGAACGAAATCCTATCCTAGCCTTCACACAACTTGATACCAAAGTAATTAAGTGCAAAATTACAAGGGAGGAAGGATGAAACGAACTAAACAAAGAACTCTATCTCTAATGCTTCGAAGGTGTGTATGAAATGGCAAATATTGGCATATCTTCAAATGACTCCTTCCAATCATATTTATAGTCTTCAAAGGCTACTCAAATAAACAGCCTTGGGGTTGCATTGGACGTTGAGGGAGAGTGGGGAGAGTGGTTGAGTTTGTTCCTTACTTCTAGCACCCACTTCCTCAATTGTAGCAACCGTGTTATTTGATCATCAAGTCCAAGCTTCAACGCCTTGTACTCCCTAGCTTTATTCATGTTGTACTCTCTTTGAATCAGCAACAAACCCTTTGAATAAGTCTTCCCACTTTTTTAATGTTTGCTAACTCAAAGAAGGTCTTGGACGGTTTATGCATAAAATGTTATTTATGCATAAATTTTTCATTTCTAAATTCTCCATGTTTCTAGCTCATTCTCCAATCATATTGCAACTTGAAATATGGACATACACCATAGACTATACAGATTATATTAATACATTAGTTCATTAATTAATAAATAAAAAATGTACAACTATGTAAATTCCAGCACATGAAATCATCTGCGATATCATTTGAAATCTGAAAAATCATCTACGATATCATCTGCAGTTTACACTAACAAATACATAAATTATTAATAATTTTGACCAACAAATTTAAAATAAACTATTTGTATATTTAATAATTCAGAATATAATAGTCAATGTTGGTTCGTTATATTGTTGGATTTGGTAAAAGTAGTGAACCAGATACTGAATTTTGACTTGTGGTTGGTTTTCATATTTGAAGTAAGTTTTTGAAAAGTTCCTTTTTAGGATGATAATAGTGATAGTAATTATTTTTGAAGTATTTATTGAGTGATCCGACGGCCCAAATCCTCTCTCACTCTTTCAACCGTCCGAAACTTTCCATAAATGTCTTATTTTCTTTTTTAACCTTCATTTTCCATTTTCTCATTCCTGTTTTCCTTCTTAACTATTACTCCCTCCGTTCCGCCTGAAATGTCACAACTTTTCTTTTTGGGTGTTTCATTTAAAATGTCCTAACCCAAAAAAGAAAAGTTTTTTATTACTTTTTTATTTGTGGGATCCACTTGTCATACTCACAATAAATATTCACTAACTATTTCCTATCCCACTTTCTCTTTCCTACATCACTTTTCATACTCACAACATTTATTTCACTATACACTTTTTACATTATATATATTTATTCCATAATTCCCGTGCCACAAAGATTTTGGGACATTTGGAATGGGACGGAGGGAGTATTTCTTTTTGCAGGTGACTTAATTTTTTTTTTAACGAATTCACTAAGATTTGGTAAGATTTTTTTTTATTAGAATCATTTTTATATATAATTAAGTTTTTGAACGATTTTCGAATCTTTCAAAAAAATGATTTTAGAAAAAACGTTTGTACCTAAATCAATTAAAAATTCATTCGTCATGATTACTTAAATTTTTTTAACGAATTCACTAAGATTTGGTAAGATTCTTTTTTTTTTTTTAACAGAAAAACCGGTTATTATTTATTTATATGATTAATGGGTTGGGTTGGGGTTACGAAAAAAAATAATGGTAAAATTGGAATTAAGAAAATGTTTTTTACTAACCCTCAATGGATAACGGTCCGGATAATCGAGTACTCCCTCCGTCCCATATTAATATAGACTTTTGCCAATGCACGAAAATTAAGAAGGAAGTATTATATTGAAAGTGTTGTGAGTGTGAAAATAAAATAGGAGAGAGAATGAGTGGAGAGAATAGTAAATTATAATGGTGATGTGAGTATTAAAATAATGTAGGAGAGAGAATGAGTGGAGGGAATAGTAAAGATTCCTTTCCATTTTGGGAAAGTTATATATTATTGTGAGACGCCCAAAATAGAAATTTTATATATTATTGTGGGACGGAGGGAGTATATATAAACCCTTAACCTTTTTTTAAGGAGTATACTAAATAATAAAAAAAAATCATTTATTTATAATTGGTTTTTCTGTGAGATAACGTGAGCTTCGTCATTTTTTTATTTATTTATGTGCATTTCAATTTGATTTATTTATTTTTCACTTTTATTTTATTAGGATAATTTTTTTATATATAATTAAGTTTTTGAACGATTTTAGAATCTTTAAAATAAATGATTTTAGAAAAAATGTTTGTACCTAAATCAATTAAAAAATCATTCGTCATGATTACTTAAGTTTTTTATTTCGAACCTTGGGTAAAAATAGGATAGGGACTGGGTTATGAATTATAATTATTATTAATTATTTATATGATTAATGGGTTGGGTTGGGATTACGAAAAAAGAATAATGATAAAATGGGGATTAAGAAAATGTTTTTTACTAATCCTCAATGGATAACGGTCTAAATAATCGACTTCCTCATATTCTCTACGACAGTTATACAAACAAATCACCCTCCATCAAATCAAATGTTGATTATGGAACAAAGTAATCATCAGGATATTTGATATATTTTTTAAATTTTTTATTTGGATGTGATAAAGGCGTTTTCATCATTTCTTTAATTTGTGTATTGTCACCGTGCTAGTGGCATGGGTTAGAGAATACTAGTCTATAATACAATATGATGCAGATCAATGGCGGAGCGGCCGTGCAGCTTGTTCGGGAGCGGCCGTGCAAGGTGAATGATGAAGATTAATATAGGAATAAGCTTAAGGTTTAATTTTAATTATTATTGTTATTTTTATTGTCATTTTCGGATTTACTATTAGGTTGTTAGTATTTTTGGTATTAGAAGTATATTAGGACTTTATTTTAATGTTTTATTGATTGATTAGGTTACTATATAGACTAGGGTTATTTTGAAAAGTTTTTGACTTGTTTTTCAAGTCCTAGGATCTCTATATAATTAGGATTAATTGTAATTCTGAAAATCAGTTGTTGATTAATAAAAATTGAGTATTTACTCTGTTAAATCTGAAAGTGGAGTGTTCTCCTTTCGTCCAATTCCCGATAATTGTGCGCGATTCAACGTGGGTTGAAGATCGATTACTGGTTAACGTGCGCGTTACAACAGTAATTGATATCTATCAAGTCTTTCGCTACGTCAGTTGGTATCAGATTCCGGTTCATTCTAGGAAGAATGAGACGAGGAAAGAAGGTCACTGTGGAAGCTATCTACGAGCGAGATGACACGGTTCTGAAGGAACGCATCGGATCCATCGTAGATCAACGTACGGAGTTGTTGATGGAACAGTTAACGAGCAGGGTGACGGAATTGTTCAATCAACAGGCTCGACAGAATTAGCCTAGACCTGGTGGCAGCTACGGACAGCGAGACTGGGAGGTAGATTCTGATGATGGTGATATTTCGTGGCCTTTCGTCGAATCGGCGACTACCGAACTTTCCATCGATTGGTCAAAACCACCAATATACGATATGTATGATTGCGAAAATTGTCAGTTTGACACTGTCCTACCTTTTACATATATTCCACAGTTTACAGTTGATGGTATAAACCACAGATCTACGATGAGAGTTGTTACACATCAATTCGTTGACCCCTTTGATGTTCCCCCTACGAAGACATCTTCTGCAGATTATATAAGAAACTTGTTAATTAATGAGTTTATTTTCAGATATTGGACTGATTGGATGGATGTCATTACTCAAGTTAGCAAGTTTCGGATTCGCAAAGGATTCAAAGTTTTTATTATTTTCATGACAAGTCTCAATGGAAGGATACTCATGTTACATGCTCTCTTTGTGCTGCTACAAATTCAAGTACAAACCATTCCAAATTTGAGGACAAATTTCTCGAAGCGGAGGAGAATGATGCAGATTAATGGCGGATCGGCCGTGCAGCTTGTTCGGGAGCGGCCGTGCAAGGTGAATGATGAAGATTAATATAGGAATAAGCTTAAGGTTTAATTTTAATTATTATTGTTATTTTTATTGTCATTTTCGGATTTAATATTAGGTTGTTAGTATTTTTGGTATTAGAAGTATATTAGGACTTTATTTTAATGTTTTATTGATTGATTAGGTTACTATATAGACTAAGGTTATTTTGGAAAGTTTTTGACTTGTTTTTCAAGTCCTAGGGTCACTATATAATTAGGATTAATTGTAATTACGAAAATCAGTTGTTGATTAATAAAAATTGAGTATTTACTCTGTTAAATCCGAAAGTGGAGAGGTCTCTTTGTCCAATTCCCGGTAATCGTGCACGATTCAACGTGGGTTGAAAATTGATTACTGGTTAACGTGCGCATTACAACAGTAATTGATATGTATCAAGTCTTCCGCTACGTCAGTGACACTTGAAGCACCTTGCAGGCTGCCTCCCTCTAGTATTGGCATCTGTAGTACCCGAATTGGTTGTAACCGGCATCTTAGGAGTAGTTGGTGGAACCCCTTTGGGTGTGCTAGAACTACCAACGCCCCTAGTGTTAGTAAAATCTCTGCTCGGCCAACGATTCACCACCTTCTTTCTCTTCAACTGTTTCTCAACCTTCATAGCAAGTCGGAACACATCCGCATAAGTCCAATACTGCTGCAATTGAACCACCTCTGACACGTCAACACGTAGTCCCCAAAGGAAGCGAGCAATCGTTTGTTCATCCTCTTCGGAAACATCACACCGCATCTGCAAACGATCAAACTCATTGATGAACTCTTCGACAGTCATATCACCCTGCTTCAGATTATGATAATCAAGAAAGGCCTCTTGTCTATAGTGTTCAGGAAGGAATTTCTGTCGTAGCAACTTTTTCATCTTATCCCAAGACTGAATCTTTGATTTCCCATCTCGCGCCCGTTGCTTCTTAACATGTTCCCACCTAATTGAAGCATGCTTTTTCAATTTGATTGCAACAACCTTAACCTTATGACTATCCTCCATATGTTTCAAATCAAACACACGGTCAACAATATTTAGCCAATCAATGAACTCATCAGGGTGTGCCTTACCTTCAAACTCCGGGATGTCGATCTTCATATCGATATCCTTCGAAGGATCAGCCCCAAACTTGTGTCCACGTTCATGACCACGAGTGAAGGGATTGCGCTCGTCCGCAAAGCCTCCTTCATCAGACGATTCGTCTGAATCAGAGCCCACATCAGTGGGAGCCCTCATACGAGCAAGCCGTCATTGAGCCGCCGAATGCGGTTTCGCAATTCGTCATTCTCAATATCACGTAGGTCTCTATCGCGATGGATTTCATCCACCTGGGGGTCTGCACGACGACCTCTACCACCCCCACAACGACCATCACGAGCACCACGTCCGCGTTCGGCCATTGATAACCAGGAAACTGATACCAAATGATAGCCAAAACCAAGAGAATAAGACGAACGGAAGAAATAACCAAGATTCTGAAGAAAAGCTTCAGCTTTTTCTAAATAAATTCAATCATCAAAAACTGCATTAATCCAAGCTAAAAAGATGTTTAAATACTCTCTTCAAACCCTAAAACGAAGTAGCAAAGAAAGACCAAAATAACCCCACTAAAAAGTTCAAAAAAACACCAGCAATATCGAATAAGGAAACTGCCAAATGGAAATAAGGAAACAGCTTCAGGTTTGAGGCGCCCGCCTCATTCCATGTGAGGCGCCGCCTCGCCACGTGAGGTTGTTACTCCGCATGCGAGGCGGCCGCACGGCCTAGCCGCAGGCGCCCGCTTCGTGCCCAGTAGCATGGCCTCGGTTTCCTTCAGACCAGGCGCCCGCCTGGTGAATCATAAAGCGCCCGCCTGGCTTCGCGCATCCTCGCTCGCTCGAGCCTGGGATTTGGTCAAGTAGCCTGTCTCACTAGCACAATGCGGGGTGCCTTGAGTTGCCTCTTGAACTGCATCACAATACAAGGCCAATTAACCGCCTCTTATCTACCACAAAAGTGGTGATTCAGATTTAAAGCTAGAACATTGATCCGACGACCCAAATCATCTCTCCCTTCTTCAACCGTCCGTAACTTTCCATAACTGTCCTATTTTCTTTTTTAATATTCCTTTTCCATTTCCTCTTTCCTATTTTCTTTTTAAACTACTATTTCTTTTTGCAGATGACTTAATTTTTTTTTTTTGAATGAATTCACTAAGATTTGGTAAGATTCTTTTTTTCTTTTTTGTTTTTAAAAGAAAAACCGATTATAATTAAATGATCATTTTTTTTGTTTTTTTAATTATTTAGTATACTCCTTAAAAAAATATTTTGGGGTTTATATATACTCTTTCTTTCAAAAAAATTAAATTGGGGTTTTTATTTTATTTATGTGCATTCCAATTTGATATATTTATTTTTCTCTTTTATTTTATTAGGATCTTTTATTAAAGGAGTGTATCTTAACATAATAATTAATATTATATATAATTAAGTTTTTGAACGATTTTAAAATCTTTCAAAAAATTGATTTTTAGAAAAAATGTTTGTACCTAAATCAATTAAAAATCATTCGTCATGATTACTTAAGTTTTTTGTTTCAAACTTTGTGTAAAAATAGGATAGGGGATGGGTTATGGATTACAATTATTATTAATTATTTATATGATTAATGGGTTGGGTTGGGGTTACAAAAAAAAAGAATAATGGTAAAATGGAAATTAAGAAAATATTTTTTTACTAACCCTCAATGGATACCGGTCCGGATAATCGACTTCCTCATATTCTCTACGACAGTTACACAAACAAACCATCTTTCATCAAATCAAATGTTGATTATGGAATAAAGTAATCATCAGGATATTGTGTATATTTTTTTAATTTTTTTTTTTTGAATGGGTGAAAGACGATTTCATCATTTCTTTAATTTGTGTACTGTCACCGTGCCACTGGCACGAGTAAGAGAATACTGGTAGTTCAACAATGTATATCAAACTTTTACATCCCCCTCACGTAGAACTCAATTGCACATTTGAATATATTACAAACATGTCACACTTTCGAGTATAACAACATAGTGCAATTTTTGTACATATAAATTTGAATAAAACTGCAAGCATGTAAAATTGATCTTGTGACTTTATGTTCTAATACAATGTTAAAGTTACTAATTAATCTAAAAGTTTAATCTAATAGATTCTAGCTCAACAATATATATCAATCTTTTACGAAATACAACATTAATTATATTTTCTTAAGTCTCAAAATTCTAGAAGAAGTACAGAATTAACGAACATAACTGAGCTCATTAAAGTTTTTCATAATATCTTCTGAAAAGGAATCTATCTTTTCTATTCTTTTCTTTCTCGTACTTCCTTGCACGTCGCTTATTAAAGAAGAGGAATAGTATTTCTGTTAAAAATCACATAAAGAAATGATAATTTTTTTTTATTCAAAGTAAATATTTTTAAAAAATAAATATTTATTTTGGGACAGATATAAGATATAGTAACAAATAAAATAGTTACTTCATCATTTTAATATATTAAAAATAAATTGTTAAAGTGATTTTTATTTTAAAACATATGAGCATCATATATACTCTCTCCGTCCCATATTAAATTACTCATTTACTGTTGAGAACGAAAAATAAGAAGTGAATATATATAATGTTATTAAAGTAGGAGTTGTGAGTGGATAAGAGAGAGAAAGTGGGATAGAGAATAGTAAGTGAATAATTGTTGTGAGTATGACAAGTGGGTCCCATGAATAAAAAAGTATTAAAAAATTTTCTTTTTAAAAAAATGTAACTTTAAAGTGAGACATCCAAAATAGCAAAATAGATAAAATTTTATGGGACGGAGGGAGTGTATATATATATGAGCATCATATATAAAACATATGAGCATCATATATACCCCAAATCATTGAATAGGAGATGGACCACAATTAAAAAAGTTGGGCGGTATTGCACAACTAGCTAGATTGGCCCCTCAAACCTAGCTAGCTGAAAGATCCAAGAAGAGGGCCCAATGAAATCATTATATACTCCCTCCGTCCCAAATCTACATATCCATGTTATGTTGTCATTTTGAACGTTTTAAATCTACGTACCCCTTTTCTATAATGGCAAAAAAAATTTACTATTTCTTTCACACATTCTCTCTCTTATTTTACTTTTATACTCACACAACACCAATCAACTTTACTATTCCCTCCATTCATTCTCTCTTCTATTTTACTTTTATACTCACAACACTTTCTTCATTATCCACTTTTCTTAATTTTCATGCCAAATACCAAATCTATAGTATAAATGAGGAAAGTGGGATGAATAGTTGTTGAATAGTGCCAATGAGGGAAGTTCCCATTTTACCCTCACTAAATTGTCCCTTTCCTATTTTGCCCTCACTTTTAATTAAAAAAATATCACGTGTTCTCGGACACGAGCTTTTTTACTAGTGGGTATATAGGTTTTGGGACGGAGGGAGTATATATTTATTTATGTTTGATAATTCATAGTAATATTGCATAATAATGAAATACACCCTTTGTTGGGAAATAATTCTTCGACCTTTTTTGTTAATATGAAAATACTTTAAATAATAATTTTAATTTAATTATTTTAATGAAAATTTAAAACTCTTTATTAATGTCTCATTATAAAAACTACCAGTAATAATTTTTATATATTCCTTAGGATAATTAAATTAAACTAAAATTATTTTTTTAAATTACTTTCATACTAATAAATAATAACAAAAAGAAAATCAACGGTGGGAGGACTAGCAGTTATTTTTCTTGCCATTTTCAAAGAAATCATCAGCACGGGGCCAGGCAGGTCGTCAATTCATCCCTATTCATACCAATATCTACGGTTACAATTTGATGTTTACTTGTGTACATACTCCCATTTAAAAAAAAAAAAAATGTCACACTTTTACATCTATAGTATAAATTAAATTCCTCCGTGAACAGTTCTATGAACAGTTCCGGAAGGGTTTTTCCCTATTTTGCCCTCACTATTTAGTCTGTTTCTTATTTTGCCCTTAATTTGTGCTAAGACTTTTGGTTTGGGCTAAGACTTTGAATTTGAGCTAAGAGTCGACTTTAGGAGGATTTACTTAAATTAATTAAGTAACTGATTTTTTTATTTTTTTTTTAAATTAAAAACAAATTAATTTGAAAAAAAAAAAAAACACACCCGTGTCCTTGGACACGGGCATATGTACTAGTTTTTTATAACTAACTCAATTTTATAACTATCTCAATTTCAATTTACTTTTTTATAACTAACTCAATTTCAATTGAATTTTTACCGTAATTTTATCAAAATTTAATTATTTTTACAAAATTCTATAAATTATTATCGATAGAATTTCTATTAGTGAATTAATAATAATTTTAGAATTGCATAGAAATATTATATGAATTGCTAGATTTTTATAAAGTTGTGGTCAATGTTTTATTGAATGGATCATGAAAATTAATGTGAAACAAACTTTCTAGAGGGAATATTATATATAGAACATTATTTTAATTTTCGTACTCCCTCTGTCCCAGAATAAATATCAAAAAATATTAAATTTACCTTTAATAAAAAAAATTAACATACTTATTTTGGAATTTATTCGGGAACAACCTAAAGAATAGTGATTATGAAAGACTCACACTTGTGCTAAATATATGTGGTCACAATCATGCCATGCACATGATTGCGTGTAGGAAAATTTCACTGTTTTCTGATTGATAAACGGATGTATAAAACGAATAATTAAAAATATTTTTTCATTTTTGCTACTATATTTTGTAAGAATTAATTTTCTCATAATATTTTTATAGCAAAAATAAAAAGAATGTCCTCTAAAGAAAAAATAAGGTAATGAATGGATGGTGTAAAAATTAATGTATTAGTCATTTATTCTTTATATATTTTATAGAGTAATTATTTGTTTTTTTTTCTAAAAAATATTATTTATACTCCCTCATCCCAATTTAGGATTTTTAATTTTTTTTTTTTTTGATCTGTCTCAATTTAAGGTTTTTAGTTTGCTTAATTTATTATATTAATATTAAAATATGACCAGTGTTTTTGATAATCTTAATCCTTATAAAGTTAATAGAATTAAAAAAAAACATTACTTATCTAATTACCTATTTTTACCATTACTTTATAAACAGTGTTTTGAACAATTGTGTATTCCACTACTATTATTATTGTCTCATTTTGTGTTGGTTTTTTAATATGCGTGTAAAGTCAAAACTAAAAATCTTAAAATTGGATAAAGAGAATAAAAATTCATTTTCATGGGATTTACTGACTTTTAGTACAAATACAAATATTATAAAAATTGCCCCATAATAATTGTCATATTTTTCTTTCTTTTCCTTTTCAAAATAGGTGTTTTTTTAGTAATTTTTTTTTATGTAATATCAAAAATAGCATTTTAAAAATTGACAAGTCAAATACACCCTAAATAGGTGTCGGATGACACATGCCAATTTTCCGTCCAAAATATAATGTACTTTTTGTATAGGCCCTTAAGTTAGGAGAATGAAACTGCAGGCCCAGAGTAGTACATCATGTATAAATTGAGATAGTAAAATGAGATTAACCCTAAAGGGGGCGTTTGGTTCGGTGGAAAAAAAAGTGAAGGAATGGAATTGTCAATGGAATGGAATTGTAATGGAATTGGAATGGAAAAACCTGGCCAACCCTCCCGTTTGGTTGGCACGAATGGAATGGAATTGTCATTCAATTCTCGACAAATCATGTTTGGTTTGAAAATACAAATTATAGGAATGGAATGAAAGCATATAAAATGACCAATTTACCCTTTAAAAAAAAAAAATTTGGGAGGGGGTTGGGGGGGTGGGGGTGGGGTGGGGGGTGGGGGAGGGTAGGCGTAAAAAATTTCGTGGGGGTGGGGGTGGGGGGTGGGGGTGGGGGGGTAGGGTGGGGGGGGTGGGGTGGGGGTGGGGGGGGGGTAGGTGGGGGGGGTGGGGGAGGGTAGGCAAAAAAAAAAAAAAAAAATTCGTAGGGGTGGGGGTGGGGGGTGGGGGGTGGGGGTGGGGGTGGGGGTAGGGTGGGGGAGGGTAGGCAAAAAAAAAAAAAAAAAAAAAAAAAAAATTCGTGGGGGGGGTGGGGGTGGGGGTAGGGTGGGGGAGGGTAGGCAAAAAAAAAAAAAAAAAAAATTCGTAGGGGGTGGGGGGTGGGGGGGGTGGGGGGGGTGGGGGGTGGGGGTGGGGGGTAGGGTGGGGGAGGGTAGGCAAAAAAAAAAAAAAAAAAAAAAAAAAAAAATTCGTGGGGGTGGGGGGTGGGGGGTGGGGGGTGGGGGGGTGGGGGTGGGGCGTAAGGGTCAGTGGGGGTGGGTAGGGCCGGGTAGGGGGTAGGGGTGGGTAGGGTTTGGGGGTATTTTGGTCAAAAAAAAATTTTTTTTTTTCCATTCCCAAAGGAATTGGACTTTCCATCGATTTTATGAAGGAAAGTTGAATTCCTTCATTTGAAGGAATTCAACTTTCCTTCGGAATTTTTTTTTTAAAAACTTGAACCAAACGGAGGAAAGGAATGGAAAAGGGGGAGTTTTCCATTCCTTTCCCCCCTTTTCCTTCCAACCAAACGCCACCAAAGATTTATAATAATACTACTTTTCACCTTTAAATCTTTTAACTTATACTCCCTCCGTCCCGTTCGACTTAGGCGTTTTGTCATTTTGGGCGTCCCACCCGACTTAGGATGGCCCAAAATGGAAATTTTATATTACTTTTATTTTAAATGGGACCCACTTGTCATACTCACAACAATAATTTCATCACTATTTATCCCACTCATTCTCTCTCCTATTTAATTTTTTACACTCACAACACATCCTCCACTCATTCTCTCTCCTAATATTATAATAGTATTTCTTAATTTCCGTGTCGGGAGTGAATGTCCTAAATCGGACGGGACGGAGGGAGTACACAAGCCCCCTATTTTACTTAAAAAACACTATATTAAAACCTCTACCCCTTCAAACTAAAATTATAGGAGTATATTACGCTATAATAAAAAAAATTATTTTAAAAATAATTTTACCTTATTTAAAGCAAAAATATCTCCAAATAATATTTTATGTTAAAATAATCTTGCCCCATCAAAAGTAAAAAAAGTAAATCTAACTCCAATAGGACCAATACTGAACGATGTTACATTATTCATTTGTTTGAAAATAAATGAGCCATTTTTTTTTTTCAAAATTTTCTTAAAGAATCCTTGGAAATTTGAAATTATCAAATTGTTTATTCTGGGATAGAGACAGACGTAAGTGATATAAAATTAAAAATTGACTAAGCACGGTTGTTCTAATCTCGTCTTCTCATTCTCACTATTACATTGAGGCGACAAAGCTTTCAAACAAAACAAAAAAGGAAAAGGAAAACACACACACACACTAAACTATAACGCGTTCTTTCCTCTCAGATTCCTTCCTCAACAAACCCTAGCTTTCTCTCTCTCTCTCTCTCTCTCTCTCTCTCTCTCTCTCATCTTCATTTCTCGAAAATTCTCTCTCAAAAATATAGATCGTTACTTTGTTATTAATGCTCAATATGGATGATGATAAGGACGACAAAATCATTGATCCATCCACCGGTTTCTCATCCGTCTCCAGAAGTTGGACGCCGCTGCTCGGTGGCTGCGACGCCGACAGTGCTAATTTCTTCTTCGGAACCGATAGAGATAGCAGTATATTGAACGAGTTCGGATGGAACTTTTCTCACTCTGATTTCGATCGGATCGATCCGGATGTTCACGGAAGCAGCTCGACCGTCACAATCTCGCTGCCGGAGGATACTGCGGCTAGTGAAATTATTCAGGCCGGTCAGGCAGGAGGAAAGGCTACTGAAGCAGTGTCGAGGAGAAATCCATCAGTATCTTCGAGCTCGTCGGAGGATCGACCAGAGATTTCAACTGCTTCTGGTGGCGATGGTGGCGGAACCACGACGTCTGAAACAGCGTGAGTGTGTGTGAAAGTACTGTGTGTTGGATACTACTATCAGTCGTCCTTAATTTCTTTGTCTAAATTCGTAAATAACTGTGGTTATCGTGGTAAAATGCTAATCAAAATCAATAGTACGGTACTAACTAAAATGCTTTTGAGAAAAGGGGGCTGAATAATGCCGGTCCGTACACCAAGTTGATCACGTAAGTTGTGGGAGGGAATTAGGGGTGGCATTTCTGTTATTTTCCACAACAAAAGGTACTTTTCAGATCGGCAGTAGCACCGCCGCAATAGCGGCGGAACTGGCGTGGGTTTAGCCTTTTTCACGCACATATTTCATACAAAATGCAAATGCATATGATACACACCATAAAAGCTTTAAAAAAACAAAGAGACAAGAAGCATAAAATTATTATTATTTTCTTCTTTTGATTTTCTTTTTGTATTTAAATTGCTACTCCATCCGTCCCAAAAAATGATCTCATATTTTTTCTGTAGTTAACATGAAACTATTTTGAACAATAATTTTAACTTGATTTATTCGAATGAACATATAAAAATTGTTGTTGATATTATTTATAATGGTGTATTAATAGCATGTTTTAAATTCTTATAAAGATAATTAAATCAACATAATATTATTGCTCAAAATACATTCGTGTTAACAAAAAAGTGAGAAAATAATTTTGGAACGAAAAGCGTACTTAAATGTTCTCTTACACGCTCTCACTTGTAGCCGGGCTTTGCGACCGTTGAGCCTTAACGTGTACAGAGCCTGCTATGATAACATGATAAAATACGGCTTAATTTTAAAACCTAATTTCCTAGACCCAAGCAGTAAGAAGACATGATCCTTTTTTATGTTATATACAAGTATCTTTTATTTACGATGTGAAATAATGTTCTTCTACCGTGTTACGAAAAGCGCGCAAGTCTTTTTCTTTTATGTCTATGTTTTGGTAAATGCACGAGCACATAAAATTTCTCTTTTCCTTCCGTAATTAGGGTATGAGAATAATCATCTCGAGTTTACAAGGTAGTGAATAAGTATATTTTCATCCCTAAACGCATGCTCATATTTTTTTTTAATTATAAAAAATAGAAATAAGCATTCATTATTATAAGTGAGGGAGTATATATTTTCTAGAGATGATTACTAATTAATATTTCTAGTAAAGGGTTTGGTGGGGTGTCATAGTTATTGTAGGGTTTCTTCTGCGTTTGAAGGTCCATATGCATATTAAGGTTCATTGATTTGCTTTTATGTTTTTTGTTTGGTATTGCAAATAATTTATCAATGGCATGCATTCCTTTTATGGTCCATTTTTTTTTTGTGGCACTTGGCACATTCATTCCCCTTCTCTTATTCTTTTGTGGCACTTGGCAATGGAGAATCATTAGGCATCAAATTGCATGGTGGAGATAATTTCCTAATTACTAGCAATTTTTCCTTGTTGATGGGTTTATTTATTGACGTTTGCTTTAAATGCCTGATGTTTAGGTACAACATAACTTATGCTTCTTCACTACTTTAATCATACAACAATTTGGCTCAAAAGAAAGAAACGGCCTCCCCCTTTTCTTCTTTATGTTCATGCTTTGAACAACAATTTTGGAGCACCATTTAGATGCTGCAACCTTACCTATTTGTAATTAGAAGACCACTTTTTCGGCAACTTTTCGAGCACACTTAAGTTATCCTATACTCCACTTGTATGTGAAATACGAAATGATGATGTTGTGAGTTTAATTTGATTTATCTACTCTTCATATTAACAATTGGATGATATTTTTTTTTAAATCTCTTAACAATGAAGGTGAGTTAGTTAGTATTCATGTTATAGACTGATTTATTTTCAGGGGCAAAGTTAAGAAAAAGGGGCAAAAGAGGATTCAGCAGCAGCGTTTTGCTTTTATGACTAAGAGTGAAGTTGATCATCTTGAAGATGGTTACCGATGGAGGAAATATGGACAGAAAGCTGTTAAAAATAGTCCTTTTCCTAGGTTATATCCAATTCTCTTTCTCGCCCCCTTGTAAACAACATTAAAGTACTACTCATGTTGTATATGCACATCACTGTTTAGTTAGTTTTTCACTTTTAATCAACTGACAAAAGAAATTAATATTAAGTTGATTATTTGTTTGTCACATACGCTCCAAAGATATATTTTTTATGTATATTCTACATTTTTTCATTTTCGTTCTATCTTATTTTTTCTATAATCAGGTGTTAATGTATATCATCATATCTAGATTCATTATTCAATTGTGAATTTCCTGCAATCATTCTATGTTCATAAGTTTATACTTAGTAGATTAATATTTTGAGAAGTATGGTAACTAAAGAAGTAATTACTTGAGATAGCAAGAAAACAATCTTATATTTGACACGTTCTTCCCCTATCCATGCATTTCAGGAGCTATTATCGATGTACAAACAGCAAATGCACTGTGAAGAAAAGAGTGGAACGCTCATCAGAAGACCCATCCACTGTAATTACCACATACGAAGGTCAGCATTGCCACCATACTGCAGGATTTCCCAGAGGAGGAATACTTATGAATGAAACCATATATGCAAACCAATTCACTCCTTTGGCTTCCACACTTTACCATCCGAGAGCCTTGTTTCCTAGAGAAGTTCCTCTTAGCATTGCACAGCCACAAGATGCTAGAAATAATCCATCTCTTGAACAGCCTCAGCCATCTCCCCAGTTTCATGCTGATCAAGGACTGCTTGGAGATATGGTACCTCCAGGAATGCGCCAATAGCATGAGAGTACGTACTATTTTACATTATAACTTTGCATTTAAATGGATGTACATAACTTATCGGAGCTAGAGATTTAACTTTAATATCAAATTTAATAAATGGTCCCAAAATGGTTGATAGAAAAACTGCAGCCTTTATCTCGCCATTCATACCTAGATTGTATTGATGCTGGGGACTAATAGTGCATCGTCTAGATCACGGTTTATAACTACAACAAAATACTATCTTCCTCAATGCTTAGGAGGTTAATTTTTTATGCGTATCTATGTGTCAGAAAGGAACGAAGCATGTTTCCGATTAATTAGGGTTTGAAAGCTGAGTTTGTTAATGAAAGGAGTGATCAGCATTTAACTAATGCTAATTGTTTTCTGCATTTGGTTTATCATGTTAACCCTTAAACGCGTGATGAATCAATATCTATGCTGATTTTCTTTATTGATCACCTCCGTTAGTCAATGTATAGGAAACAAACTTATAACACATACTACCACATTTAGAAATATATTATGCTTAGGCCTTGATGATGCACAATTTTGATTCTATGTGGAAGTATTAGAATACAAAATTTGGGTTCATACTTCATAAATGAAATATTTAAAGGTGACCATCAACTTGTAACTTTCTAGGTATACTTTTTTTTTTTTTTTTGAAGTTTTACATTCATGATTCATATATATGATGCTGGAACCTTTACAGCCCCACCACAATAGGTGATTCAGTTCTTAATTCGGTTGACTAGCCTAACATTAGTTACCAATTTGTGTGGGGAAGCAATAAGACCATAGGCCTTTGAGAACTCAATAGATAATGATTTTATGGATATGGTAGGCCAAGTGCCACTTGATTTGGTTTGTCACTTTTATGATCTTTTCTATGGTCATTCTTAATTCAGAATGATCAACATCAAGTAGCTCATTAGTTTAAACCTATTTGTATCAAGTTATAAATTTTGTACATTCCCCAAAAGAGAGAAATATCTCCTCTCCCTTGAGCACCACATCAACAGATGGATCTGGTGTTCCGTAGAAATCGAGTTGAGTTGTATGTCTTGATTAATTTGTGGAACATATTAAAGATTATGTGTAGTATGTGGTAGAGCACATATCCCAGAACTCGTCGGCAATATGTGTAGTATGTGGTAGAGCACATATCCCAGAACGCGTCGGCAAAAGTGGATAAAACTGTTGGATCTAGTCAGATGGAACAAAATCTAGGATTTTGTTTACAAATTAAAGGATATTGACTAAAGTTTATTTGAAAGGCCATTTTAGAAGCCACTTTTTACATGGTTTGTTTTCTATCACACCTTTTTGTTTCAAATTGCTTATGGTGCACTTAAATATTCATCCGATCACTTTATCATAATATCCATTTAGGTTCACTGATTCATTCATTATTTATTTGGATCTGATTATGACATTTTTTCGCATTTTAAACCCTTTTCCGAGTTGTTTAGAAGTAATTGCTCCAAGACAGACTCAATACTCATCTATCTGTCATATTCCCAAATCTCTTTTCTGGGTGGCAGTGGGGATGGGATATTAGGGTGCTTAACTTTTTTTTTTTTTTGAAAATGTGGCTATTTTTATTGCTGCATTTGTGTCACTCATCAACATCAATGGCGTTAAACGAAAGCGCGTGCCGTATCACATCACTTAATTAATGTGGGCTTTTGTTTTTTTTTTTTGGTACAAACTAAAGCAACACTTATTTAGGAGCTCAAACTAGTTGCATTCAGTAATTTTCTGACTTTAAAGTTTATTAGTCGAAGCTTATATATAATCGTAGAAAGCTGGCATGTGTTCTTGAAGTTAATTTGATATGGTGATAAATATACGCACATCCTTAACTAACGCCATTGTTATAACAAATTTAATTTTTCGTTAAAAAGTTAACATTTCAGGCTGCAGATGTACATATTTTTGTATCTTACTTTTGCTGTGATTGCTTGTACAGATGCGTAGTTTGATGAAAATGAAAATGAAAATGAAGAAGAAGACGACTGTATTCATCCAAAGCGATGTAATTTGAGGGCGTTTGACATGAAGATGGTTTAATTTAATTAGAGCTCGATCAATACGTGCATGCGAGTCTACTTACCAGTAAGACCCTTTTCCTTTGAAATTTTGAATCAAGTGGTTAACCATTCTATCGATAGCTTCTCAACTATTTATCAAATGGTTGATAGAATCGTAGTAAGGCTGAGATTTATAAGTATTAATCATGTAATGGCCCTTATATATATGGAATTAGTGTTTATAACTTGTACTGTTAATATATCTGCATTAATTTTATGTTGTAAATATAAGACATGAAAATTATAACTTGTGTGTGATTCATTTGCTAATCTTGTTAATGAGCATCTTAGGTCCACTAGGATTTGATTTTCAAAAAATGATATTACTAACTCCTCTCAAAATGAATGTCAAATTTTCTTCTTGATAAACATCCAGTTTGTCACAAAAATGTATGTCTAAGATTTGATCCCCAACTGAGATGCTAACCCTACCATATTGAGAAGATCCTGCACGGGCGATGTGGCGATGCGATTTTATTTGAATAACAGAGTCGCCACTTATTATTTATTTAGGAAAACAATAAGAAAAACCTTTTGAAAGACTTGGGTTCGGCGGTTAATTTATGGGATGGAAAGGTCGAGGAGCACCCATTCCACCCAATCCGGAGATCGGTCTTGTTAACTGACTATTATCAATCATACAATATTTAAATAAGCAAACCCTAATTAATTTTTTAATTAGGAATGTCGGGTTGTATTATTCGAGATCGCCTCCATGGATTGAAGGGACTCTAGGCTAACCCTTTCGATGGGGTTACACTACTCTAAAAGCAATTAGAGGGATTGAGAAGAAGAGAGTAAAAATATAGGAGTTTACCTTGTGTTTAGGGAGTAATTGATTTAGAACGTGGTTCTAGGTATTTTCCTTGGTCGAGAAGTGATTCGGGCAGAGTTCCGCCTTGAATTTAGGCTTGAGCCTTGATGTTCGTCAATCAACAAGGTTGATGGACGAATTTAGGAGTTGTTTATGAGGGTTTTGAAGGAATCATTCAAGAAGAGAAACCAACAAATGGTGTGTGTTATGTATTTTCGATTGGGGATCGGGGACCTCTGAAATACTGAAAGTCATCAAGTATTTATAGGGGTTTTAAGAGGTAAAGGTGGATTGGGACTCCTCCCAAGGAAACTTCCAGAACTCAAATATCATTGGATACCCGGATTGGATAAGATTTATCAAGAAAAGAGGTTGAAACGGAGAAGAAAAGTGATTATGCACATCCTGCAGAGGGGTTGTCTCACGCGAGACACGTATGTCCCGTGCGGGACAGCTAGTCATTTGACCATTTTATCCTCTTCAATTATTTCGTTAGTCAGTTAGGTCCAAAACTAACGAGATTAGTTAGAAACTTAACGAAACATGACGAAACTGATATGCTTTCATCAAAACACAAAAGAGAGACGAAGACTAGTGTAATCATGAATTATTGGTTCAGAATGGGGTGTCTACAGAGCCCCTCGGCGACAAGACTTATGGAAGAAGTCATGTCGTCGATAGAAAAGACATCATTCTGAACATCGGGATGGTCGTGCCGCACGGTTGCCTACATATCTCTATCGGAGAATCAGACCAAAACGTAGTTCGACTCCAAAACACTAAAAAGACTATTTTAGGTATTTTGAAAAGCATTTTGAAAAGCAAAGAGGGATTTTTTTTTTGAAAAAGGTAAAATCATACTGGGGAATCAAAGACTTAACCCAATTCCGATGATACCTGTTTTGATGATGCGCCGCCTGAGGTTACTGACGTTGCCGTTGTTACCGAGGTCACAAACTTTGTTGTGGTTGACGAGGTCACGGACTTAAAGTTTACTGCCGTCACAGACTTTGCTGATGTTGCCGAGGTCACGGACTTGAAGTTTGTTGCCATCACAGACTTTGTTGATGTTGCCGAGGTCACGGACTTAAAGTTTGCTGCCGCCACAGACTTTGTTGATGTTGCCGAGGTCACGGACTTGAAGTTTGCTGTCGTCACAGACTTTGTTGATGTTGCCTAGGTCACGAACTTGAAGCTTGCTTGTGAGGACCCCGACCCGGAACCTACACGTGTCCGAGCTGGAGCGTCCTCAAACTAACCCAATTCTCCTAATTTTTAAAAACTTTGATTTCATCTCCAAAACTTAAACACAACCATTTCAAAGTAACTCTACTCCTTCCACGTTGGAGGGAGAGTTAACCAACCACGAAAATAATAAACGGTTTTAGTTACAAAAGATATCGAATATAGTATGAAATTAAAGTTTATGAATACAACCCTTTAAAAGAATTATGCTAACAAACACTTTCTACACCAATCTAACATAACCCGACAATTCCCAAAATACCACTTCTAAACTCCTTTCCGCCCTTACTTGGTCGGTCCAACCCGTCTCGGAATCTAAAACAAGAAGGGAGAGGGGTGAGAATAAATCTCAATGAGCTATTATGAATGCAGCAATATGCCATATAAGATGCAACACATCAAAAGACATATCCACATAACCCGAGAGGCTCACCGCGCCAACCGTCCCATACCGGATGGAAACAACGACCATCTCAGCATGAATATATCACAACACATAAGTACGATAAAGTAACACTTAGAAGGATACTGAGCCAAGGTTTCATCTCCAAAAGGATATACACAACCGAGCAGCAGCAACAGTTGAAGAAGCGGTTCCGGAACCATGAACAATAACAGTACCATAGGGATTCTGACACACAGTCATATCCCCGGTGAAACTAGACCATCTACCTCAAAAGGAGATGCTAGCCCACAAATCCCACACAAGGGGGACAATTGGGTTACCAATGTATGAATTATAATGAACTTGGCTCGATGTCATTATAATCCCATACATTGTCCAACAAACAAATAAATCAATACCAGCTGGATTTACATAACTAAGCACAGTAATAACATACTTGCTTAACCAAACATTGTATGATCCAAAGTAGGGATACATACCACAACAAAGATATCATGAAGATAGCAATACTATATCAAGTATTCAACATATTAGCACAACGGCTATAAATCTTTGTATCAACATGTACAGTTTAGGAATTCCAAAGTAGGGAATCCTACAACAATATCATAACGACAGAAATACTATAACAAGTATTCAACATTATCAAGCACATAATAGATACTTGAATACAATCCACAAAAAGAGATAACAATATATCAACATGGTAAATATACTCATGTCCAACCAATATCATAGTGCAACAATAAATCAACACACTATGCATAATATAACCAATGTATATGAACTCAAAGTAAGGCAAGGAAATACCATCAATCCATCCTACAAGGTTTTTATACAATAATACAAGGCCTCTATGAAGATCCAAGTTCAATTTACCAAGTTAGAATCATTTCTGCTAAGTTACCAAACTAGGTTAACTAGCGCTTTCCAAGCAACATTTAAAGTACTTCCCCAATTCCATTTTGATCACTTAGGATGTCAATGTGTAGCCAAAGTATTCTACTTTAATCTAGGTTAAAGAGATTCCATTTTGGTTCGAGTTTGATTAGGTTTGAACAACTCTAAACTTGGTTCAGGGTCTTGGGCGATCCGCTCTTACACTTGGGCGACCGCCTGTGGACCTCAAGAGAATTTGTAGTTTCTGCCAGCTTGGGCGACCGCCCTAACCTACTTGGGCGACCGCCCAAGTGTACCTAAAGGGAATTTGGACCTCCTGCCAGCTTGGGCGACCGCCCAAGCCCACTTGGGCGACCGCCCAAGCCTCCTCCAGCCCCTTTTTGCAGATTTTTAACCCTTTTCAACTTAGTTCTTCTTTCCCTCTACCATGGCTTGATCAAGAACACCCAAGAACACCCTCATCTTACCAAGTCCCATTCAAACTTGTAAACTCAACCCAAGTAATCCTAAATTATTCATCTCTACTCATTTCACCCATTTCCAACCCTTTAAATGATCATTCTTTAAACCCTAACTTCAACCAATTTCATTTTCTAATCAATCAACTCCCATTTAGGTTTCCAAGCAAGGAATCAACATCACAAGATCAAGAATAATAATCAAAGAGCTTATGAACACATAGAAGAAGGGAATCATAACAACTCACCTTTGGATTTTATAAGGAAATGTTGATCTTTCTAGCTAGATGGCTTCCTCTAGGTCATCCAACTTCAATGGTGCCCTTAGACTTGATTTTTGGTGAAGAAATGCTTGACTTCAAAGCTTGGGCAAAGGGGACTTCAATGGAGGTTTTCTCTATTTTCTCTAGGATGAAGAATGGTAGTGAATGAAGGAGAAGGAGGGGAAGGGGAGTAAGAGGAGGTGTGGGGAATGGACACTTGGCAAGAGGATGAGAGAGCAAGAAAATTGGCCCCTCCTACAAATATCTACCAAGAAGGCTTTCATCTTTATTTTTAATTTAAACTTAACCTTTAACCCAATAATTCATCCTACTCACTCATTTAACCTCCTCAATTATTTAGAGTAAGTTTTGGGAGAAATCAGTTTCTCCATAAATTATAAAAAGTCCAATTTTTTTCAACTTGCAAATATTTGATGAATATAAGAGCAGTTTAAAAAAACAGGACTTTTTATAACTTAGGAAGAAACTAGTTTCCCCCAAAATATTGTGATTATTTATCTATTTAATAAATTCCCATTTTTATTATTTCCCCTAGTTTCTTTATTTAATGTCCAATAAATTCTTATAAGCTCCTAAATTTACTTTTCACCCAGTTTATCCTAATTTAAGAATTTAAAGGTATAATTGAACACATAAAGTGAACATAAATTTTTAAAAGCATATAATTAAATATTTAAAATGAGTGTCTAGGGTTGGGGTCGTTACACTCACTCCCCCTTAAAGAAAATTCGTCCCGAATTTGACTGTCACTTACCTAACTGATCAACCCGCATCGGTTACAAGTATACATCAAACTTCAATTTCCAAATAGTCTCTTCAATGTTGTGATTCTTCTTTCAAAGAAATTAAATTTCTAATTCCATTAATAATATGATGTTACCACTTAATGATCCAAGCATACTATGCAAATATCATTAACACGAATTTTCCGATCCCAATGAAAATATAAATAATTAAAGTATTACAACTTAGGTCACCAAATACATTACAATATCACATTAAAACTTCAAATACTCTACAATTTGCTACAAGTCAGTCTATAAGCCAAATCACCCACCCTTTCTAAAACTTCAAATGGATTAACAAATTTTGGCGGCAATCTACCTTAGGCCTTTCTTCTCTAACTTCAACCCAACAAATTAGAGATCGATATTTTCTTCCCAAACGATGCCTCATACGGTTTTATCTCAATGTTAGAATGATAACTACTATTATACGCACTTACCACTGGTAACCATTCGTACTATTGACTACTAACATTCATCGCATATGCCCGTAGCCTATTCTCAATAATAAGTAATGATTTCTCAAATTTTCACAAGGTTAAATTTAATGGCCTTCCTACACTCCAAATGGATCTTCCCAAATGAATGACTATCCAATCTTTTTAATACTATGGGGTTTAAACAATCAAACTATCCCCTAACATATGAGAGGACTTTATTAATAACATTTCATCAAGCTATATATATAACGAGTAGAAAATGTAATTCAATTTTCTATAACAAAATAGCATACCCTTCATTACTCCCAATGCAACTAATTCACAAAATCTATAGTGTTAAAACTCTCAAGTTCAACCTAGAACTCTAAATATTTTAATAAATCTTCTAACGTCAACATTCTATTATCACAATTCAATGTTCCAATTATGTTCAGGACTAGTGACAAATCAATGTTCAAATTGAATGGTTGGCCGCCCACAACGGAGCCGATCCAACTCCAAAACAAAATCGAGTCTATTGTGACCGACACAATAATAACCCCACATTTATCAAATCATTTCTTGGACCAACACTTGAATACAGCTAATCATTATAGGAAACTAGGTTGCCTTTTTACTTGCTTCGTACGTACTATAACTTTAAAATAACATGTCTTTCGAAATTTTACAACATCTTTCGTAATTCCAAATGATAATATAAAAGAGATCCAACGAGACCCGAATGGTTTACTTATTTAAAACCGGCCCATACCAGCCTTAATTAACCAAACCACTCGTAAATTTCAAAGGATTGATAAGCTAACAAAATAGCTCGAGTGATTTAATTATCTACAACCGTCCCATACCAAAGTGGTAGATAGTTAAATTACTCACAGATTTTAATTTATGCGAAAATGGTTTACCGACCTTATCAACTATCCCCGAAGGGCACAATTGCTTACACAGAGGTCCAATATATATTCCAAAGTTTTAAAACACCTTTAAAACAATTTTAACAAAATATTCTTGATTGACCTCTATTTATAGTGTAGCCACCACTCATACTATTTAGACTTAGTTAATTTCTCTCTAAGAAAACACAATCTCGCAATACTATTACTATCCCCGATAAATAACACTAAAACAATCATTAAGATTATAACTAGGTAAACCATCCTCAATTCAATAATTCCTCAAGTTGAAAGTTCAACACTTTTATTTAATTTGAGTCATCTATTCACCACCTTTGATATTGGTATTGTACTTAGCAACAACATATTGTAAAACATCTAGTTCCCAATCAAATACCATAATTTCTAAATCGAAAATATAATTGGAACTCACATAGATCAATCATTTCCGAATTTCAATTAAACATTACAAGATAATCTAACTTAACTCTCAATAACCATCAACAAACTCAAAATCCGTACAACGTCAATATCTTTCAAGCATCACACAAATCTCTCATATGATTCACGTAACTAAGTCGAACTATAGTATATAACCATCCTAAAGTATCCTGTCTCCCAATAAGATTCATCCTCATTTTCTCAACTAATGATAATCAATTCTCAAAACGAACCCTATACCTATCTTACCAATTTCGAAGTTGACCCTATAAGTCACCAATAACTACATCTATTATACTTCTTCACATTTACCCTATTTACCTCTCCATAGCTAGTACACAATCCATAAATCAAAACGGTCATACTAGATATAAATGTTGTCTTAAGTATACCCTTAAAGCAATTTTTCACTGAAATTGTAACACTCCGAAAATTCAACTAATAACCATTGAGTATCCTACTAGTTTCTAAAATCATTCATACAAATCGTCAACAAGTGCTAACGAATACTTATTCTTCACAGTTACCTATTTAAGATCTCTATAACCTTTTGATTAACCACCAAGTATCATCTTTTCTAAATACAGTAACAATTTTAAGCTAGTTATCTTCTTTATCAATTAATTTCTTAAGTTGAATCATCGATTCCATCATCCCAATTTGTATACTCTATCTAGGGATCCGAATACCGAAATAGTGACTTATATCCACTCAGCTTCAATACCCTGGTATGATACCTGATGAAAACCCATTTTTGAAACTCACTTGAAAAACACCACTTAGTCAACTTATAGGGTGATATTACTTACAAAAATATCTGATTTCCTATTCAATTTAGTAGCAAGAATTCAATCAATCTCTCCTTAGAGAATACTTATAGCACCTAAGGCAAAGATATATTAGTTCCATAAGATCTCTTACTCGCGATAATTTATAACTCATATAATCTCACTTAGACGATCACTTTCAATACTAGTCTTCATATATCTAGTCTCCACCACGAGATACCAATGTATAAATACTCACGCAAATTATACAATCATAAACCACTCTTAATTAGGCCATAGACCAACTCTAAACTAAGAGTTCACCAATTCATTTACCACCGTACATGAGAGAACTCAAGGTTCTTTTGAATCAAGATAACTCACAACTCAAATAACCTTCAAATTCCTTAGGCCATACTTTCGACATTTATGCATATATGATAAAAATAGCAATAATGACTCATCCGCCTCTACCACCCCCTGAGGCAAATCAAACATAAATAAGGAGACTCGCTTCTTGCGACAGTCCTCCTCGAACACAACATCTACTCAATTAATTCAAAGTTAATATAACGATGATTCACGGATTGGTAACTCGACCAAATCCACCGGCAATACCGCCCACTAAATCACAACTACCAAGATAATTAAGGATGATTCGAGGTACGACCCCATAGGAGTAGAACCTCCAAAGACATACGGCAACTCTTAGACCAATTATGCAAATAAAGATGAAAAGTAATGCCACATGAGAACTAATGTACAAGGATTTATAAAAGTATGAACCCTAATTCCCGAGACAGTAAAATACCTCAAATGATGGTGGAAATCTATCTTTCCATAACTCACCTTTCCTTGATTCCTTGGTTGATCAAGATCATTTTACGCCTTTGAACAAATTCCCGCATTAAACTCTCGACGTAAGTTATCGCACACTCTCACTCGCCTAGACTCTACCCGAGAACTCTAACCGAGCTCTGATACCAACTGTGAGGACCCCGACCCGGAACCTACACGTGTCCGAGCTGGAGCGTCCTCAAACTAACCCAATTCTCCTAATTTTTAAAAACTTTGATTTCATCTCCAAAACTTAAACACAACCATTTCAAAGTAACTCTACTCCTTCCACGCTGGAGGGAGAGTTAACCAACCACGAAAATAATAAACGGTTTTAGTTACAAAAGATATCGAATATAGTATGAAATTAAAGTTTATGAATACAACCCTTTAAAAGAATTATGCTAACAAACACTTTCTACACCAATTTAACATAACCCGACAATTCCCAAAATACCACTTCTAAACTCCTTTCCGCCCTTACTTGGTCGGTCCACCTGTCTCGGAATCTAAAACAGTAAAGGGAGAGGGGTGAGAATAAATCTCAATGAGCTATTATGAATGCAGCAATATGCCATATAAGATGCAACACATCAAAAGACATATCCACATAACCCGAGAGGCCTCCCGCCGCCAACCGGTCCCATACCGGCTTGGAAACAACGACCATCTCAAAGATGAATATATCACAACACATAAGTACGATAAAGTAACACTTAGAAGGATACTCGAGCCAAGGTTTCATCTCCAAAGGATATACACAACCGAGCAAAGAAGAATGGGGCTGAAGAAGCGGTTCCTAACCATGAACAATAACAGCACCATAGGGATTCGACACACACATATCCCCTGGTGAAACTAGACCATCTACCTCAAAAGGAGATGCTAGCCCACAAATCCCACACAAGGGGGACAATTGGGTTACCAATGTATGAATTATAATGAACTTGGCTCGATGTCATTATAATCCCATACATTGTCCAACAAACAAATAAATCAATACCAAATGGATTTACATAACTAAGCACAAGAATAACATACTTGCTTAACCAAACATTGTATGATCCAAAGTAGGGATACATACCACAACAAAGATATCATGAAGATAGCAATACTATATCAAGTATTCAACATATTAGCACAACGGCTATAAATCTTTGTATCAACATGTACGCTTAGGAATTCCAAAGTAGTGGAATCCTACAACAATATCATAACGACGTAAATACTATAACAAGTATTCAACATTATCAAGCACATAATAGATACTTGAATACAATCCACAAAAAGGGATAGCAATATATCAACATGGTAAATATACTCATGTCCAACCAATATCATAGTGCAACAATAAATCAACACACTACGCATAATATAACCAATGTATATGAACTCAAAGTAAGGCAAGGAAATACCATCAATCCATCCTACAAGGTCTTTATACAATAATACAAGGCCTCTATGAAGATCCAAGTTCAATTTACCAAGTTAGAATCATTTCTACGCTAAGTTACCAAACTAGGTTAACTAGCGCTTTCCAAGCAACATTTAAAGTACTTCCCCAATTCCATTTTGATCACTTAGGATGTCAATGTGTAGCCAAAGTATTCTACTTTAATCTAGGTTAAAGAGATTCCATTTTGGTTCGAGTTTGATTAGGTTTGAACAACTCTAAACTTGGTTCATGGTCTTGGGCGACCGCCCTTACACTTGGGCGACCGCCCAAGTGGACCTCAAGAGAAATTGTAGTTTACGCCGGCGGGCGACCGCCCTAACCTACTTGGGCGACCGCCCAAGTGTACCTAAAGGAATTTGGACCTCCACCCGGCAGGCGACCGCCCAAGCCCACTGGGCGACCGCCCAAGCCTCCTCCACTCCCTTTGCGCATTTTTAACCCTTTTCAACCTAGTTCTTCTTTCCCTCTACCATGGCTTGATCAAGAACACCCAAGAACACCCTCATCTTACCAAGTCCCATTCAAACTTGTAAACTCAACCCAAGTAATCCTAAATTATTCATCTCTACTCATTTCACCCATTTCCAACCCTTTAAATGATCATTCTTTAAACCCTAACTTCAACCAATTTCATTTTCTAATCAATCAACTCCCATTTAGGTTTCCAAGCAAGGAATCAACATCACAAGATCAAGAATAATAATCAAAGAGCTTATGAACACATAGAAGAAGCGGAATCATAACAACTCACCTTTGGATTTTATAAGGAAATGTTGATCTTTCTAGCTAGATGGCTTCCTCTAGGTCATCCAACTTCAATGGTGCCCTTAGACTCTGATTTTTGGTGAAGAAATGCTTGACTTCAAAGCTTGGGCAAAGGGGACTTCAATGGAGGTTTTCTCTATTTTCTCTAGGATGAAGAATGGTAGTGAATGAAGGAGAAGGAGGGGAAGGGGAGTAAGAGGAGGTGTGGGGAATGGGCACTTGGCAAGAGGATGGGAGAGCAAGAAAATTGGCCCCTCCTACAAATATCTACCAAGAAGGCTTTCATCTTTATTTTTAATTTAAACTTAACCTTTAACCCAATAATTCATCCTACTCACTCATTTAACCTCCTCAATTATTTATCTATTTAATAAATTCCCATTTTTATTATTTCCCCTAGTTTCTTTATTTAATGTCCAATAAATTCTTATAAGCTCCTAAATTTACTTTTCACCCAGTTTATCCTAATTTAAGAATTTAAAGGTATAATTGAACACATAAAGTGAACATAAATTTTTAAAAGCATATAATTAAATATTTAAAATGAGTGCCTAGGGTTGGGGTCGTTACATTGCTGCCGTCACAGACTTTGTTGATGTTGCCGAGGTCACGGACTTTGAAGTTTGCTGCTGTCAATGACTTTGTTGATGTTGCCGAGGTCACGAACTTGAAGTTTGCTGCCGCCACAGACTTTGGTGATGTTGCCGAGGTCATGGACTTAAAGTTTGCTGCCGTCACAGACTTTGTTGATGTTGCCGAGGTCACGGACTTGAAGCTTGCTGCCGTCGCAGACTTTGTTGATGTTGCCGAGGTCACGGACTTTGAAGTTTGCTTCCGTCACAGACTTTGTTGGTGTTGCCGAGGTCACGGACTTGAAGTTTGTTGCCGTCACAGACTTTGAAGTTGTCGGTTGAGGTGGAGGTTCTGTCGGCCCCTGTAATGCAAGAATATATGCATGCTGGTCTCGGGTGGACCCGAAAGATTCTTACCTTTCTGTACCTGCTAGCACATAAAGATTCCAAGTAGATTTTTCAGATTTTAGTTGTTTAACTAGACTTACGTGGCGGTGCTCACGTCTGTTCGTGTAAATGGCCGGTTGGTCATTTTGGTGGTGAGTTTATGTATGAGTATATGGTATATGGACATGTAGGGACATGTGTATGGATTTGTATTTGAGGTGGGTGAAATATATGAGTGAACTTGTGTTTGACAAGTTGGGACCAAATCAGGTTCATGCAGAATCTGTTGCTAGTCAGCGAGGTTGTCTCGTGCGAGAGTACTGTACTGTTTCTTCATTGTTGTAGAATTTCGATGAGTAACCTTGTGTGAACACATCTAGGCCTGTTGCGAATCTTCATTCTTAATTCTCCTTTGAGTCGTATCTCTAGGAGGCAAACGACTACAAATCGGTCGACTGTCGTAATGGCTCTATGTCCAAGTCTCTTTCCTGTCTCAAGCCCCAAGTTGCCTGAACATGGTAGATGATCGAAGAAGGCTCTCCTTGTTGATTTGATTTGAAGAGGATCGAATGATGTTCGATGAAGAAGGTTGAAGAATAGTCTCCCTTTGTCCTTGATTTTTTTTCTTGGTGACGCACCCTGGTTTTTGCCTAGACCACCCTTTTGGGTTTTCAATCTAGCGGGCATCTCTTTTGCGTCTTTTTTTTTTTTGAAAATAGTATGTTAACTCGAAGAGAACTCAGCGGAGAAAATCTTATTGAGGAGAGAGAAATAAGATCTCTAGTTAGTTTGGAGAGACGGACTCTATTCTTTGGAAGGTAATCCAAGCATTAACTTTTTGTAGAAGTGCATTCTCTAATAATGAGAGTGAGAAGCAAAGAGGAAAGCTCTTAATGCAAATTTGATTATTTTGAAGAGTTGAAGTACAGATTGACTGGGGGAAGAAAGGTTAGGAAGCCCCAGTTTTGATGCTTGGATTTCAAAAGTGTGTATGGGAGTGGCTAACAGGAAGCCTCTAGACTCAACAAGAAATGCTACTTGGCTCAAAGATCTAGAAAAGTTGTTCTACATTTTAATGAACCGCGTATCATCTAGAAATTTCTAAATAAGTTTGAGAAGAAAGCCACTCATTAGTATGACTTAAGGGTAAACATTTTTCTTGATACTGAATGTCTTCTTCACTTGTTGCAAGAGGATGTTGAGTAATCTTCATCACTTGACTCCGTTTCTTTGTGGGAGAGTCCTTCATGCATTTGTAACTTGTTGAAGTTTCACCTTTGTTGTGGGGGTGATGAAAGCTTGAGAGTTTTTCTCTTTTTTATTTATTTATTTTTTATTTTTTTGTACTCTCAAAGCTTTGAATTGAGTAGCCCCCATTCTTCTTGGAAGGGAGATCGACAGCAACACCTTTGACTTTCTTCGTTTGTTGACCTTTGACTTTCAGTAGGGGTAATGTTTAGCCCTTATGCCTTCTAATGATAACTTTCTCCTTAAACTCGCTTAGAAGTTTCTATTTTTTCTTGATGATTTAGGGAATGGAGGGTCCATTATTTTGCAAGAATTAAATGATAGTCATGAGGTAGAACAACCTTAGGGAAAGTGTTTAGAAGAAGGAAATGACTTCGATTAACTGAGAAATTAAAACAGACTCGATAGTTTAGCTGACACAAACTAGAGGAGGTGAGAAGTACTAGAAAGACAGAACGATTCTTCGATTTCATACATGAAAATTTAAAACATAATCTACTTCTATCAAAGGAGAAAGGGAGAGGATAGTTGTAGCCCCAAAGTGGTAAGTGTAACTTAATCTTCTTCATGTATTATGAGGGAGAGGATTGGTGATGACGTTCGGACGTTCAATCTCTCCATTGTCGAAAAGGTCTTGGATGATGTCCTTCAAGTGGTGGCAACTGTTGTTGTCGTGGCCGGTAAAGTTGTGGTATCTCGTGGAGCTCTTGTATGAGGACGGCTATTTGGGCATTTTGCTCATCAATCTTAAGCAGGTCTTGGATGAGTTCGGCCTTAGCTTCCTTGATTTCAATTCGACCCCGGTGACAGAAGGAGAAGTAGACATCGTGTCGAGGTTTGGCGATGAACCTAGATGTGTAGCAACCGTGTCAAACCATAATCGAGTCCCAACAAGTCGGCTGGATAGGGTGGATGAAGGCTTGAAGATTTTGGCCAAAATACGAAAAGACAGAACACTTGTCTCACACGGGACAAGCAGTCTCGCGCGAGACAACACCACGAAAGTCACATTTTTTCTGATTTTAATCCTAATTTTGGTCGGACGGAAAATCCGTTTTGGGGGTTTCTAACATTCAGAAACCAAACCTAAGGAATTAGGGGTCTAAGTTATCTCAAGTAACATCGAGTTTTGTGCAATAAATTTGGTGAGAAATTTTTCTCTTTAGGATTAAATCCGAAGGGACCATCATAGGGACAAATCCGAAGCGACAATTTATTGATTTCTTTTCGATGGCTTATTGCACAAAACACGATCTTGACGAGGGATTACAAAGACTCCAAGATCAAACCGACCGGTCACGGAGTGTCTTAAAAAGTCAATATATATGATGCATGAGGCTATGCAGGGCTGGAAGGCTAGGCTTCCCGCGATATGACAATCTAGGTGGATTGAATACGCGGAGTGGGATGATCCAACTTTGGAGAGACCGGCGACTAGGTTACCGACATGCGTCCTTAGTGTGGGTCCCGGGTTTATCAAGGGTATATAGTGCAATGACAGTTATAATATGAGTGCGCGTGTGTGAGAGTCAATCTAGGTGATAGAGTATAATAGAAAGTTTTTTTTTTTTGAAAACTAAAGGAAAAACATATAATAGCCGCACCAAGTGGTTGCCTACGTTTCTTCCAAATTAGGAAGACTCAGGCCGTCGTAGTTCCACGTAAAGAGAGAGAGAGAGAGAGAAAGAATTAAATTAATTAATTACAAAGTCCGAGTCAATCAATGACCGGTAAAAATTAAACGCAAGTATATAGTTCAAGCATAAATTAATTATTCTACCCTGCAAAATAATGTTAGTACAAACAAAAATAGAAATAATGATTTATTTTGACTTTTCCTGATTTTTGAATCTTTTATATAAGTTTTGTTTTGTTTTTTTTTTAATATGGTCAAACCTTAAAAAAGTCAACTGCCAAGTTTTTCTTTTCTTTTTTTTTATGGCAGAGTCAAACTTTTACAAAAGTCAACAAACTCAGGCTTGTTCTGTCGAATATTAGTTTCGCGCTGGACAAGCGGTCTGACAGTTAATTTTTTTTTTGACGAAAACAGTACAGAAAAATCCAAAAAAAATCCAAAAAAAACAAAATTTTGCAGGAAATTAAAAAGATTGATAATACTCAATTGTAACGCAAGTCTAACCCTCTTAATTAATTGTCCCCAGCAGAGTCGTCAAACTGTAGCGATGCGATTTTATTTGAATAACAGAGTCGCCACTTATTATTTATTTAGGAAAACAATAAGAAAAATCTTTTGAGATTTGGATTCGGGGGTTAATTTATGGAATGGGAAGGTCGAGGAGCACCCATTCCACCCAATTCGGAGATCGGTCTTGCCAATTGACTATTATCAATCAAACAATATTTAAATAAGCAAACCCTAATTAATTTATTAATTAGGAATGTCGGGTTGTATGCTTCGAGATCGCCTCCATGGATTGAAGGGACTCTAGGCTAGCCCTTTCGATGGGGTTACACTACTCTAAAAGCAATTAGAGGAATTGAGAAGAAGAGAGTAAAAATATAGGAGTTTACCTTGTGTTTAGGGAGTATTTGATTTAGAACGTGGTTCTAAATGTTTTCCTCGGTCGAGAAATGATTTGGGCAGAGTTCCGCCTTGAATTTAGGATTGAGCCTTGATGTTCGTTAATCAACAAGATTGATGGACGAATTTAGGAGTTGTTTACAAGGGTTTTGAAGGAATCTTTCAAGGAGAGAAACCAACAAATGGTGTGTGTTATGTATTTTCGATTGGGGATCGGGGACCTCTGATATACTGAAAACCATCTGAAATTACCCTGGATTTTCGTGCGGACGCGGATATGCGGTTGTCTTTCGCGGAGGGTTGGTGTCTGAGACCTCGCTTTTCGGGAAGGAGAGGAGTCGCCACGCGGTTTTTGTATTTTGAGCCCAAACGTTGAGAAACGGCTATTGTTTGAAAAATGTGTCGTTTTTATTGGTAGGAAAAACTTAGGAAAAGGCTTTTTGAAAACGGGGAGTCATTTTTATTGGCAGCAAAAATGAATAAAAAGCTTTTTAGTACCAGAGATTGTTAGGTTCGGAGGTCACGTTACGTTTCGGGAAGAGTATATTGAGATCACCTGAAACGCCTCGTATGACGAGTCTTTCTACCTTTCTCGAAATCATGTGCGTGTGTGTGTGTGTTTGCATTTTGAAATGGGGGCTTGAATGACAAGCTTAATCTTGGTTTGAATGTCAAACGTTGATTAGGTGATTCATTTTGAAAAGGCGAGCGTTTGAATGACAAACGTCGGTTTTGAAGTTTTTAGGAAAAGTGATGCGAATGCTGATTTTAACTGTTTATCTTAAGTGTCAAATGTTGTTGACTTTTAAGAAAGGAGCGTTTGACTGTCAAATGTCGGATTTAGAGTTTGAAGATGAGCGTTTAGATGCCAAACGTCATTTCGCGCATTTTGAAAGAGAGTTCGAATGTCGAACTCCGATTTTGAACCGGGCATGTCATTGTTAACGATTTTACGGGAAAAACGTATTAAATGATTTTGAATGTCAAAAGTCGGCTTTTAAGTTTGAAGATGAGCGTTTGGATGCCAAACGTCATTTTGCGCATTTTGAAAGAGAGTTCGAATGTCGAACTCCGGTTTTGAACCAGGCATTACATTGTTAACGATTTTACGAAAAAAACGTATTAAATGATATGCGATCAACGAATCGGATTGCGACTCGGACTTTGAAAAGTAAATACTATCACGATCCAAACGGGTCGGACTTTGTAAATGACAGTATTTAAATGCGGTATCGGCGGATCAAACGGTCCGGAATTGGTAAAGTACGATCGACGAGCCAAACAGCTCGGAATTGTAAAGTACGATCGACGAGCCAAATGGCTCGGAGTTGTAAATTTGCGTGAAAGTAAATGAGGATCGATGGATCAAACGATCCGGAATTGTAAATGACAGAAATTTAAATGACGATCGACGGATCAACGATCCGAAATTGGTAAATGACATAAAAGTAAACGGAACGGGGTCGGAACGCTGTTTTAACCCGAGATTACTTCTCTTACGGGAAGAGAAGAGGATCTAGGGGCTAAAACGTATCGGACCGCGTTAGACGGAGGCGTCTACATTTCAACAACGTCGTTTGAAACGGTTGTAGCGACTGGCGCATAAACCGAGACGAAACGAGAGTTTTAGAGAGAGAGGGAGCTACCTATGGCTAGGGTCGCCTCCTTTGGCTCGGTGGGCATATACGGGATACAAAAGTGTTTTTGGAACGGTGTTTTGAAGTGGCGGGGGTTGTATTTGATCGAAATACGGAGTTTTCACGCAAAACGAGGTAAAACCGGGACTCGGGAGGAGGGAAACCAGTTTAGGCCGTGAGGTTTTTGTGAAAGGGAGTGATTTTTGTTGTTACAAATGGCTTTGACAGCCTCTGTATTTATAGGTGTAATTTCAGGATCAGTCCGGACGGACTGAGGGTGAAATTCAAATGGAGTTTTCATGGAAACTTTTTGGAAATTGGAGGGACTTTGCTGGCAATTCCAAATTTCCTGCAAATGAGTCCTACGGACTGAGACTGCATACCAGGGGTATTTTTGTCTTTTCACTCTGAATTTGATTGAAAGGTGATGGGGGAGCTGTGGCATGTGAGCCACGTGTCCCTGTGACTCACAGGCCATGGATTTTCGTGCCGTTATTTCCCGATTTTGTCCGTTTTTAAAATAACAGTCCGAAAAATGTCCGAAACGCCCCCGGAAAGTGTCGAAAAGTGCGTTTTTCAGGGAAAGCCGTACTTTTACCTGCAACGACGTGTGTTGAGTACGCTTTGACGTCGGGATGCACGGGGCAGTCTCGGGATGTCTCGTTGGCTTGGCAACGGGGAGCTTAACGGTTTCCGATTAACCTGGAGCGGGCCAGTTAACGGATTCCGGTTAACTTTCTAACGGATTTTGACGATCCGGATTTGGGTACTTACAGTTAGCCCCTCAGCGACATCACTTCCGAAGGAGGTGGGGTCGTTGAAAAAAGATAAGGATCCAAATCGGGATGCCTTACTTTGAAAAAAAAAGACCTGGGCGGTCAGCTGGCTCGACCCTTAACGAAAGAATTCCTACGTATCCCGAGCGGGAATTAAGCCGATCGTAGTTCGTAGGTACAAGGAGCCGCACGTGGGGACCTTGACCTAAGCGAGACTGTTGGGAGGCGTCTAAACCTGAAAGAGACCATCGCGAGGTACCTGGACCTGAATGGAGACTAATGAGAGGCGTCTGAACCTGGGATTTCTGAAACCTTCGAGGGCGTGTGGCGCCTCAGACCAGAATGGTGGAACATACGAGGGCGTGTGGCGCCTCAAACCGAAGTTGATAAAATATACGAGGGCGTGTGGCGCCTCAGACCGGAGTTGCTGAAACATGTGAGGGCATGTGGCGCCTCAAACTGGAGTTGCTGAAACATACGAGGGCGTGTGGCGCCTCAGACCGGAGTTGCTGAAACATGTGAGGGCGTGTGGCGCCTCAAACCAGAATTTCTGAAACATGTGAGGGCGTGTGGCGCCTCAAACCGGAGTTACGAGGATGTACGAGGGCGTGTGGCGCCTCAGACCGGAGTTGCTGAAACATACGAGGGCGTGTGGCGCCTCAGACCGGAATTGCTGAAACATGTGAGGGCGTGTGGCGCCTCAAACCAGAGTTACGAGGATGTACGAGGGCGTGAGGCGCCTCAGACCGGAGTTGCTGAAACATACGAGGGCGTGTGGCGCCTCAAACCAGAGTTGCTGAAACATGTGAGGGCGTGTGGCGCCTCAAACCAGAGTTACGAGGATGTGATGGTCCTGAGATGAAGGCGTTCGTGCCTTGGGTGCTGGACTTACGATGACGGCCAGGTTTATCCGCCGGGGATAGGGTGGCAATGATGGGAATGGTTGTGTTAAACTGGCGTTATTAACAACACGGAAGGATTGACATTCTAACGACGGGGTTAGGAACGGGATGTGGTCTCGGGAGAGACTGACACATTGCTGGGGAAAAGCATCCAGAGTTCTGATGGGGTCAGTTGGGAACTGGGGGGATTGATTGACGTTTCTTCTAAGGAACCTACTGGGGAGGAATGTTCGGGCTTACGGTGATGGCCGAAGAGGGATTGTTGTGCGGGCTTACCTTGATGGCCGCTGAAATGGGATGGTCGGGCTTACGACTGGCGGCCGGGGAAGTGAACGTTGGTGAAAACTGATAGAAATTTTGACGTCGTGAGACGGAATTGTGACTTGAATGTCCGGAGACATGATGGAACATTTGAATGTCAAACGTCAACCTGAGATGTCAATAAGCGTTTGAATGTCAAACGTCAACTTGAGATGGAAGTGAGCGTTTGAATGTCAAACGTCAACCTGAGATGTCAATGAGCGTTTGAATGTCAAACGTCAACTTGAGATGGAAGTGAGCGTTTGAATGTCAAACATCAACCTAAGATGTCAATGAGCGTTTGAATGTCAAACGTCAACTTGGGATTGAGAATTTAACGTCTGGAGACGAGCGTTAGTGAAAACTAACTGGGAATTTAACGTCTGGAGACGGGCGTTAGTGAAAACTAACTGGGAATGGATCCTCGAGGGATGGGGTGTTAGAAATGTCTAACTTGGGGGAAATTTTACACTTTTGGGGGTCAAAAGGGATAAAATTGGAACTGCGAAAAGTTGAGGGGCTAAATTGGCAAGGAATCTTTCTGTCATAGAAGAGTCCCACGGACCGAACCCGAAGTTGACCAGTTCATTCCAAAGCCCGAGGCGAGAGGCAAACTTGGCCATTTTCTTTCATTTATTCCGGCGAGAGGGAGATAAAGGAGGAGAGAAAAACCAATCCAAATTGTGAGGTTTGCTCAAATTTGTGAGGGAAAATCAACATGAAAGGTGATAAAGAACCAATGGCTCGTCATGGAAGGACCGATGACGAAAGAACGCGATTGGTTCGGACCATTCGAACCACTACTCTTCCATTGAATCCGGCGGAGTTCTACCCGGCTAGGGAGAATCACAAATCCAAAGGAGGGATCGAGAGACAGGTAAACTTCCTTCAAATTCCATTAAATTTAAGAATGTGCATTCTTTAAATGTTAGAAATTTGACTAGAAATGAGTTAGGGATTTTGGTGCACGAATTGGGGCTTTTGACTTTGTTATGTGTCTTTGTCGAAATTGACTAGAGTGTAGTTCAATTGACACTATGGGTAGATGACATAAAAATTTTGGTTGCAAAATTCCATGCCTAGATGTGTTTTCCGAATTTAAAGTATGTTTAAATCGGGACGGAGTAAATTTTCGAAATGTTCGAAAGGATTCGAAAGTTCCGAATTCGACGGAGTTTTCGAAGGGCTTTGAAAGTTCCGGATTCGACGGAGTTTTTGAAGTGCTTTGAAAGTTCCGGATTCGACGGAGTTTTCGAAGTGTTTTGAAAGTTCCGGGTTCGACGGAGTTTTCGAAGTGTTTTGAAAGTTCCGGATTCGACGGAGTTTTCGAAATGTTTTGAAAGTTCCGGGTTCGACGGAGTTTTCGAAATGTTTTGAAAGTTCCGGGTTCGACGGAGTTTTCGAAGTGTTTTGAAAGTTCCGAGTTCGACGGAGTTTTCGAAGTGTTTTGAAAGTCTTGGACCGTTAATATTCCAACCGGGATGGAAATATTTTAGGAAGAAATGAGAACTACATCTGCTTTGCATCCTTTAGATATGCGTTCGTGCACTCTGTTTGATGTCGTTCCTGTATTAACGTATTCTTGCCGTGTTCACCTGCAGGGGCGAGGGACAGTTGACGTTCACACCCTGAAGAGTCGGGGAGCCTTCGAGGCAGTTCGAGCGCTGTGGGAGATACTCCCAGACGAGCCTCGAGACGGAGAGAGGAGTCCACGGCAGCTTGTGGTTGACTCCGGCTTGGCTGGATTTATCAGCGCGGTAGCCGCGGTGGCTGTGACGCAGAGGGCGAGGTCCATGTACGTAGCTCTGAGCGAGTACTGGTGGGATACGACCCACACTTTTCATTTCAGGTGGGGGGAGGCGACTGTGACTCCCACTGACTTTGCGGCTATCACTGGGTTGCCAACCTGGGGCAACACGCTGGGGTGGGTGGACGGTTATACTCCAGGGTAGTTGTCGGAGCTGCTGGGTTTCGATATCACCAGTGCCAGGGGCTTAGGTATTCGGTACAGGCCGATGGAGAATCATCTGAGGGAAGGTATTGATGCATATGGGGAGGGGTCCCCTAGGATGACCGCTGAGCGTCTGGCTCGAGGGTTCCTATGGTTCGCGTTGTCAGCGACTCTGTTCCTGACTTCTGACACATCCTGCCACTTCCCTTTGCTCGGGTCGCTGACTGACTTGGATGCCGTGAGGGGGTTCGCATGGGGGGAGGCTGGACTGGCCGAGCTCTACCACGCCTTGGACAGGTTCTCGCGGGGAGAGGAGAGCACCTTGTGTTGCTTCTCATTTGCTTTGGATGTAAGTTCACGTCTTTTTCTCTTCCTTGTCTCATTTCTGTACTCGTATGTATCTGCTCTGTAGCTAGCTGACATAACTTTCCATTTGCTTGACAGGTCTGGTGCTATGAGGTGTTCAGCCCGCAGCGGTGGGAGATTAAGGAGGCGTACCGGTCCTTGTTCCCTGCCATGCTGTCTTGGCAGAAGAAGGCGAAGAGGGCGGTGTCGTCGAGAGAGGGCACTCAACTGTCGTACGAGGAGGTGTTTCAGGCCCTGAGCCGAGAGTTCTCCGAGCGGATCCAGCTGACTTGGTAGAGCCGGATTCATGTCGGTGTGGTCCAGGTTGCTAGTGAGGTTACGCGGCGGCGGAAGCTGCTGGTGGGATCCCACCAGCACCCTAATTAAATAAAATTCTTGAAATACTATCTTTAAACCCTAAAACAAACCCTAAAACGAAATAACAATCTAATGACTAAAGTACCCCTAAGTAAAATAAAATTAAAATAGTAGCAATAATATTCCAACACAAACATCAGCACCCTAATTAAATAAAATTAAGATAGCAGCAGCAATCAGTATTCCAACGCAAACATCAGCAAAATCCCGTCAGCAGCTTGAGGCGTCCGCCTGGAGAAGGGCCAGGCGCCCGCCTGGAGTCCAGCGCCATGTTGCTTGGTGTCGGCCACTGATGTGCTCGCCTGAGGAGTCTTCATGCGCCCGCTTCATTCTCAGTAACTTTGGTCGTGCTTGTTCCTTCTTGGGGCGCCTGCTTGGGCTTGGATGAGGCGCTCGTCTCAAAGCCAGAGATCCACCTCCGTTGAATCCATCCCCAATTCCTCCTACATCAAGTTGTTATTGATTGTTCTATATTTTTAATTTAAAATCAACTATGTCAAAATATGAAGGCCTCGATCGAGAAGTTCGCTTCGGGCCACAAATATTACAAGATCGGCCCTGGTTACGAATATAACAAGTGGAATTCATATTCATTTTAGTAAAAAGAGTAAGTTTTAGGAGAAACCTGTTTCTCCATAAGTTATAAAAAGCTCACTTTCATCCTTAAAAATATCGAGTTTAGACCTTAAAACATTGAGTTTAAGCCTTAAAATACCTAGAAAATAAAATAGTGAGTTTAGGCGTTAAAACAGTGAGTTTAAGCTAGAAAATTAAATAGCGAGTTTAAACCTTAAAACAGTGAGTTTAGGCTTTAAAACACCAAGTCAATATATTTAAAAACAAGATTTTTTATAACTTACGGAGAAACAAGTTTTCCCCAAAATTTTCTGTAGTAAAAATGAACTTTTAAATGAGACACCCATTTGGAAAATAAGTGAACTTATAAATGGGATGGATGAAGTACACTTTTCTTAATTCTCGTGCAAACTCATTTTTTATTTTTTCGATTTCGAATAGAACAGAAAGAGTATAATTGGACGTTCAGACAGAGGGAATAGTGAATTTCAATTTATTTATTTTTTTAAATTCAGTTTTTAATTTATTTTTTGTTGTTACAAAGAGGTAGTAATAACTACTCCCTCCGTCCCATACCTACGTGCACACTTTCCATTTTGGGCGTCCCAAACCTACGTGCACATTTCCTAAAAAGGAAAGGATTTTTTACTATTCCCTCCACTCATTCTCTCTCCTACATTATTTTAATACTCACAACACCATTATAATTTACTATTTCCTCCACTCATTATCTCTCCTATTTTATTTCACACTCACAACACTTTCAATATAATACTCGCTCCTTAATTTACGTAAAAAGTCAAAGTAGGCATGTAGGTATGGGACGGAGGGAGTATATTGAGTTATGCTAGCAAGATCATCTACCCCTTGGTCACATAAGAAACACACAAAGCTCTCACAAGAAATAAAATATGCATTCATTCTTTATTAGGAATAAATGCCCATGAAGAAAAATAATCTATTACTAAATCAACCGATGATATATGTGATCCAAAAAAATTGCTACGGACAATCAAAGAGAAGAATAAACTTGTTGTACCCATAGCATTAGTATGAGTACCATTTGATATCGCACTTTTCTTAGCTTCAAATTCAAAGATTGACTTCTGTGGTCATGATCAAGTCTACTCCTTAAAACAGATAAACAAAGCAAAATGACAGCCATCAGCACTATAATTAGTGCTTTCACAAGTCCTCATTTCAGGCACAGTGCAAGGCATAAGCAAGCCATCCACTGAGTTAGCGCGAGCTGACTCAACCGTAAAAGAAGTGGAGAAAGAAGGAAGACCCAAAAAAAAAATGCTGTATGCAAATAACTAGCTTAAGATACAACGCAACGAGCCAAATCTAAAGATACTTAATTTTAACAAAGATATTGAGATTGATCCCTTTTCTGAACTAGGGCGTGTTAATCCAATACTTCACCAAGATCTTGTGGAGTGATACCAAAAGTTGCGTTCTTTCTCTCTAGGTAGTCGAGAAGACCGAAAAAAAAATGCTGTATGCAAATAACTAGTACTTTCAAAAGAGCAATCTTTCCAACATCCCAAAATGGCCATCGAAGAATTATCCCACTAAACCAGATGGCACTTTCTATATTTATGTAAAGCATAACAACAGTGATTCTTCTTCATGCAAGATTAAAATCTTGAAATTATTTGGAAGCAATTCAAAAAGTTAAAAGGGCCTACATTGCTTCTAAGCTCTGTTCAAGTACTAAGAACGATTGGCATCTACATATCCCATAAGAAAAGGAAAAAAAACTGATGACTAAACTTAAAATCTGTAAAATATGAGAATACTTCAGCGTAGCATGAAAAACGGACAAAAAAAAATGATGAATTATGAAATATTACAGTCTATCAGCAGCAGCAGGACGCTAGCGTCTTTAAAAACCTTCAAAAATCAGCAAAAATGTGATGAAAGAGCATATAGAGAAATGGGTATCTACCAAATTGTGAGTATACTCTCCCAAGAAATATTGACAAAATTAAATGTGAATTAAGGATATCAGTTTGACCATTTGACTTCAGCAGCCCTGCCTAGTCCTCTTCGGGAGCAGGAAGGTTAAGATCGATTAAATCTTTCTCCATAACTGGCATTGGATCATATTTCTCGTCAGAACCGTTAAGAAAATGAGACCTCTTATGACCTCCTAAAGCTTGCCCAGATTTGAATAGCCTGAAGCAAATTGGGCACTCGTGAGCTTTGGCTTTCTTTGACTTGATCCTTTTCTCCGCATCTTTGGCACTTGTTTTCTTGGGCTTCCAATCTGGGATTTCATCGTCTAAGCTATTCTCCCCACTCCCATGCCTAGGGGCAAAACTGGCATTAGTCTTTTTATGACAAGGTCGATGTCCTCCAAGGCCTTGAAAAGAACTGAAAATCTTATTACAGTTCATGCACTCATATTTGTTCTTCTTCTTAACTGATTCCTCCTTTACTTCAGGATCATACGGCTCATCTATAACTCTCTTTCTTGAATTATGACTTTTATCCTCGATAAAATTCTTGTTGAATTCTGTTTTTTCGTACCCAACGTCTCTGTCAAAACCCTTTCTATATTTTTTATCAAAAAACTGTGACTTATTGTATTTCCCCTTTCTAAAGATCTCATCGATTGAATCGTCTGATTCAACTCTTTTCACTCCGTCTCGATAATACCCAGAATTTATATTCTCAAAATGAACACTCTCAGTATCCCAAACACTACTTTTCAACTTATTACTACCCCCTTTCTTGAACTCCAACCTTTCATCATAATTCCATTCCTTTCTCCCAGTTCTCATGTCAATTGAAGATGACTTAGTCTCTAAAATCACTGAATTGTTATCCGATGATTCGACAACAGAATTAACACCAACAAAATTGCCACCAGAATCCTTAGACAACATCATCAAACATATAGCAACTTCTTCTTGTTCAAGCTCATCAATCTCAGTAACAGATGAAGAACCATAATTATTACTACTGCTATTATTATTATTATTACCCAAAGAAAAAGAAGACTGCTTAACTAAATTAATTTTCTTGTACCTCTTACTCTTGGATCTTGTGAGGCGGGTCGGATCCTCAGCCTCGGTATCCGAATGACTATCCATCACCAGCTTCTGACTCTCACTAGTCCATGAAAGATCAAAATCCTTCAAACCTCTCTCTTTCTCAGAATGACAAGCCATATGACCACACAATGCTTTCAAAGATTGAAACCCTTTCCCACATTGTTTACAAACTCTCTCTTGAGGTAATGGAATGCTTGACTCCATTGAAGCTCTCCAAGTCTTTCTCGGATTCTCTCTTAGCCCATAACTTGAATTTCCATTTCCATTCCCATCAAAAGATGAGAGCTTTTTCATGTTGGTTGGTTCAAATCCCTCCTCAAATTCAGCTGAATTTGCTGATGCAGAAATCACATGAGACCTCATGTGCCCTCCTAAAGACTTCCCACTAGGGCACCTCTTGTCACACAGCTTGCACACAAATCTCATTTCTTGATCTTCTTCCATTGATTTTTCTCTATTACCCTAATCAAAGATCACCTCCAAAAATAGATTTGGGTACTAGAATTGAGATTTCAAAGCTCAAATGCTTCAAAAATGCATCTGCATTTGTTGAATTTGGAGTACACAAATCTTGCGATAACCACCCAAATCAAGAAAAAGTACTACTAAAAATGTGATTTCAAAGCTCAAATGCTTCAAAAATGTGATTTTTATGAACCAAAAAAAAAGCTATAAAGGCAGAAAAGACTAAATCTTGGAGATGGGTTTGATCTCAAAAGCATGGAAGATCAAAGATTTTAGGGTGAGATGTGATAGCTTTAGAAAGTTTAGGATCAGAGCCACCACAAAAGGGGAGACCCTTTTGAATTCCATATAATCTAAAAATGTAATTTTTAGAAAATGTAATCTTCACCACACAAAAATTACTCAATTGAATGTTCAAAATCTAGAGAATTAAATGAGAAAAAATCAAACTTTGAACAGATGGGTCGCTAATGATGGCCAGAAAATAGCCAATGATAACAAAAGCTTATTTAAAGAAAAAGAAAAGGAAACGAAATTAAAATAAAATAAAGATAACCCAAATGACTCATTCATCTCTTCTTGAGTTGGAGGAGAATTCCATGCATGGAAGAGGAGAGGGGACTTGGAGATGATCGGCACGTGTGTCCATGAGAGGGGACATCGTTGTTTAGAATTTGACGGTTAAGATTTGTTGAATCTTTTATTGAGGATCCCGAGGTGTTTGAGATATTAAGGAGAAAAAGTAGAAAATGTGAAAGTTCAAGTGGAGGAAATGATAGGAAGTTAGGAACCATTGCAAGTGTATAGTAACAATTCACAAAAGTCCACCAAAACCCCTTTTTTTTTTTTTTTATTACCCAGGTGATTCTAGTTTCGCCGGCGGATGTAAATCGCGGGATATGCCCTATGCAGCCAGGGTGGCAGCACTCCTTATACTCCTAGCCCCAAGGGTCCTCCTACAAGACATTAACACTCTTACATCACCAAATGGCTGCTCCAGCTGCTCCTGCCAAAGAGGCATTTACATCACTCTAACAACCAAATGGCTGCTCCAGCTGCTCCTGTCGAGATTCGAACTCCCCACACCACACTGAGGTTGCAAGCCCAACAGTGCAGCTTCCTTAACTGCACGGATATGCCCCGGGGGACTCCAAAGGAGTCTGAAACGCATGACATAATTAAACCCACAAAGATCCCCCAGGGGGGATCGAACCCTAGACCTCCCCGAAGGGAGCCCGGCAACATACCACTTGACCAGGAGACCATGGTCCATATTTTTTATCACTACTAAAGAAATTACTATTCCCTCCGTCCCATGATAAATGTCCCAAAATGGATTTGGCATAGGAATTAAGGAATAAATATATACTCCCTCCATCCCAATAAAAGCTTCACCAATTACTAAAAGGGCGTCTCGTTAGAAGCTTCACCTTTTCTTTTTTGGCAAAAAATATTTACTATTCAACCCACTCATTCTCTTTCCTATTTCACTATTACACTCACAACATTTTTCAAATTTACTATTTTCTCCACTCATTCTCTCTTATATTTTACTATTACACTCACAACATTTTTGAAATCCTTAATTTGCGTGCCGAAAAAAAATGGTGAAGCAATTATCGGGAGGAGGGAGTATAATGTAAAAAGTGTATAATGAAATAAATGTTGTGAATATGAAAGTGATGTAGGAAAGAGAAAGTGGGGTAGGAAATAGTTAGTGGATATTTATTGTGAGTATGACAAGTGGGTCCCACAAATAAAAAAGTAATAAAAAAATTTTCTTTTTTGGGTTGAGACATTTTAAATGGGACGCCAAAAAAAAAAAGTTGGGACATTTGGGCCGGGACGGAGGGAGTATATTTTTGCAATGTTCTTATTATAATTTAGAATAAAGAAAATAAATCAATAACACAATACAATGATATACGTGGTTCATCAACTTAGCTATGTTTACAGTCAGGGGCAAAAATATTATTAACAACTAGCAATCACCAAATACAATCTCTAATCGTATGCACGAATTCTTGATCACAAGAATTGACAACTGTGCAAACCCTAGATCTAGAGAAACAGAGAGAAAATAAAACCCTTGAAATGCTTAGAATTATTGATCTCTATCATACTAGGAATTACATACCACTAAAACTGCTAAGGAATAGGGCTTTTTTAAACTGCATATTCCTAACCCTGCAGGGTTTTCTAATCCTGCACAAAATCTGTCGCTGATCAGGCCCATATCGAATAGGCGTGTGATCGCCTCAAAAGTCCGGAGAAACCGCGAGGTCGCGCCCCTTGCACTGCACAATCGCTCCCTAGTCCATGTCACAGGAATTACCGATTTGTCCTTTTTTCGATCCCCTAAGTTGTTCCGAAATTAGATGGCATCAAACCTAACAAATCTCCACATTGACATCTAACCTCCCAATCATAACCATAACTCCCATCTGCCTCAGATGTGTTATGTTAAACACCAAGCTTGTCCTCCGGACAACCAAAACTGTATCTTCCTAGACACCCAAATGTGTTACACTGAATACCAATGTGTCTCCAAGACACCCAACTGTGCCACTGCAGTAGGCACTCAAAATTGCCCCAACCGGCAATTGGGCAAATTCAGTCGACATTGGATCTTGCCAACCCAAACAAATGAAGCGGCCATATCCGTGGAATCCCCAGCACGTACCTTTTCCTCGATTCCTTCCTCGCTTCCCAATTATGTGTGTTGACCTACTAACTGTGGCTTGCCCAGTTTAACTCCACCTTGAGTAACTTGCTGCTCCATTTATTTGTCAACCACCCCACACGAAGCTATGCATCATGCTTTCTTCAGATGTGTCTCTACCATACCCTCTGTTGTACAATGCTCGACACCCAAACCAAAAAATGTAGATCCTTGGAAGAAGTGCAAGGAACCTTGTTTTACACCTTTCAGAATTACATTCGAACCCCTGCAGACATTTACTGCTCCACCTTCACCTTTGAAACAGTATCCCATCTTGTCTAGACGACTAAGCGATATCAGATTCTTCGTAACTTCGAGAACATGTCTAACCTTGTTCAATGTACAAAACTTATCACCCAAAGTTCGCACCCTGACGGAACCCATGCCAACTACCTTGCAGACAGAACAATTAGCAATATAAATATCACCCCTTTCCGTCTCCTCGTACGTTTGAAATTACCCGAATCCGAGAGGCACGCGAGGCGCCCCAGCATCTGGCATCTCGGTCAGTCGGGACCGTCGTTGTTCGCTGCGTTTCGTTGCTTTGTAGAGTCGCCACGCCGTTTTAATTTAGCCCAAAACATTGAAAAAAGACATAAGTTTAAAAACTGTTGTTGTGTGATGAGATTTTGAGTTCGGAGGTCAGGTTACACCTCGAGAAGAGAATGTTAGAGCTCACCCGAGTCGCCTCGTAAAAACGAGTATTTCGGTACCCCCTCTTTCTTTAAAAGTTGTGTGTGTGTGTATGTGCTTTTAAAAAATGCATGTGGTATCTGATGTCTACATTGTATACTGCGTATTGAAATATATTGAAATGGAAGGAAGCCTTACCAATGTTGGTTCGTGACTGTCTTCCGCTGGGGAATAGTGTTTGAGGGTTGAATAGTGTTCCGGGACGGACCGGGATGGCGTCGGGATGTGTCGGTTGTCTGCGGACAGAGCTTCGGCGTGCCTTGGGGTTGTCAAGCGTGCACTATGGAAGAGTTTCGGCATGCGTTGGGATCGTCGGTTGTACTCGGGCAGAGTTTCGGCATGCGTTGGGATCGTCGGTTGTGCTCGGAAAGGGCCGGGACACCTCGGGATGGACCGGAATGCCTCGGAATGGATTGGCAGGGCTTCGGGATGGATCGGCAAGGCTTTGAAATGCCTTGGGAGTGCCTTAGGGCAGCTCGGGAGCATCTCGGGAGCGCTCGACAGTGCTCGGCAGAGCTTCGGAGTACCACGAGGGGCCTCGAAATGCTCCGGAGGGAACGAAAAGGGACCGAGATTGCCCCGAAGGGTCTTAGAAGGCTGCTTGAAGGCTGGGGGGGAGGGAGAGAAGAGGAGGTGTGTGAAAAATGAGAGGGGGATGCCTCTATTTATAGGGTCCAGATTCTGGCTAGTTGTGTCGCACGGCACTGTCAACCATTACCAGTTTTTTGGTTTTCCTGGATTTAAGGGAATATTGTGGACCTTTAGAGGATTTTGTTATTATAATGTCCCTTGGCTAGTTGTGTCGCACGGCACTGTCAGCCATTACCAGTTTTTTGGTTTTTCTGGATTTAAGGGAATATTGTGGACTTTAAGAAGATTTTGTAATTATGATGTCTCTTGGCAAGATGTGTCGCACGGCACAAGCAGCCAATTTCATATTTTAAAAAATTCCTTAAAAGTCCTTTTGTACTTTTTAATCCCAGAATGGCCCCCCTTGGTTTGGTAGGTGGTTTTGGGTTTTTTGAGGGCTACGGGTGTTCGAGACTGCGTTTGTGTGAGTCTGCGGTGTTTCCCATGTGTTTGGAAGAGAGTGATCCAGATTGGGGTACTTACAGAAGCCCCTCGACGACGTCACTTACGCAGGAAGTGGGATCGTTAATAAGATAAGGGTCCTGATCTGGATCGCGTGCTGGGAGAGGATGTGACCGTGTAGGCCGGTTTGTGAGGACGTGGCAGTGTCCTTTTGTGTGACCGTTTAGGTCGGTTGGCTGGAACTTTTGACAGGATTCCTACGTATCCTGTATGGGAAGCAAGCCTGATCATAGTTCGTGTGTGGGGTGAGTGTTGTCGTGCACGAGGACGTGTGATTTCCTCTGACTGAGACTCTGTGCGTGGACGTGGTGGTATCCTGTGGGTGACCGTTTAGGTCAGTTGGCTGGACCCTTTGATAGGATTCCTACGTATCCCTAGCGGGAATCAAGCCTGATCGTAGTTCAGAGTCGGGTGAGTATATTGTCGTGCCTGAGGACGTGTGATATCCTCTGACTGAGACTATGTGCGTGGACGTGTCAGTGTCCTGTGGGTGACCGTTTAGGTCGGTTGGCTGGACCCTTTGATAAGATTCTTACGTATCCCTCGCGGGAATCAAGTCTGATCGTAGTTCGGAGGATCGTGTAATCGTGAGTGTATGCGGGCGTGGTGGTGCCCTGAGGTGATGTGACCGTTAAGGTCGACTGTGAGGATGTGGTGGTGTCCTGAAATGGAAATTTTACGGTCTTCCGAACCGGGTAATTTAAAGCCTTCTGGACTGTGGATAATGATTTGGGAGGTTTATACGGTCTTCCGGACCGAGTAATTTAAAGCCTTCCGGGCTATGGATAATGATTTGGGAGGTTTATACGGTCTTCCGGACCGAGTAATTTAAAGCCTTCCGGGCTATGGATAATGATGTGGGAGGTTTATACGGTCTTCTAGACCGAGTAATTTAAAGCCTTCCGGGCTGCAGATAATGATAAGGATGTGTTATGTCCTCTAACTGAGGTCGTGTCGTGCGTGAGGACGTGACTTGTCCTCTGACTGAGGTCGTGCCGTGCGTGAGGACATGACTTGTCCTCTGACTGAGGTTGTGCCGTGCGCGAGGATGTGACTTGTCCTCTGACTGAGGTTATGTCGTGCGTGAGGACGTGTTGTGTCCTCTAACTGAGGTTGTGTTGTGCGTGGATGTGTTGTGTCCTCTGACTGAGGTTATGTCGTGCGCGAGGATGTGACTTATCCTCTGACTGAGGTTGTGTCGTGCGTGAGGACGTGTTGTGTCCTCTGACTGAGGTTGTGTCATGCGTGAGGACGTGTTGTGTCCTCTGACTGAGGTAGTATCGTGCGTGAGGATGTGTTGTGTCCTCTGACTGAGGTTGTGTCGTGCGTGAGGATGTGTTGTGTCCTCTGACTGAGATTGTGTCGTGCGTGAGGACGTGACTTGTCCTCTGACTGAGGTTGAAAGTGTTTGCTCTTTGGGAGGCGTGATTGCCTCGTGTTTTGTTTTTGTGAGGCGTGATTGCCTTGTGTTTGACTTTGGGAGGCGTGATTGCCTCATGTTTTGACTTTGGGAGGCGTGATTGCCTCATGTTTTGACTTTGGGAGGCGTGATTGCCTCGTGTTTTGTCCGCTGGGGAAAGGTTGGACTTACGATGACTGTCGATGTTCATCTGCTGGGGATGCGTGGTCTTGTACGGGTTTTCAAGAATTCCCGTTTGAGTTTTTGTTCGCTGAGGAAGGGATTTCGGGCTTACTTTGATGACCGAGAAAGGTGAGGAGTATCTAAATCGAGTTTCTTTGAAGGTGTATATACCCTAAGTGAGAATGTTTGGGGGATCTACCCTATGTGAGACTGTTCTAGGGCGTCTGGACCTAGTTCAGGAGTATCACCCTAAGTTGAGACTATTCTAAGGCGTCTGGACCTAAGTTGCGACCTAGTTCAGGAGTATGACCCTAAGTTGAGACTATTCTAAGGCGTCTGGACCTAAATTGCGACCTAGTTCAGGAGTATGACCCTAATTTGAGACTATTGTAAGTACCCAAATTCGGATCGTCAAAATCCGTTAAAAGTTAACCGAAATCCGTTAACTGGCCCTTTCCAGGTTAACCGGAACCCGTCAAGCTCTCCGCTCTCGAGTCAACGAGAGATCACAGGACTGCCCCGTGCATCCCGACATCAAAGTGTACTCAACACACGTTATCACACGTAAAAGTACAACTTTCCTCGAAAAATGCACTTTTCGGCACTTTTCGGGGGCGTTTCGGACATTTTCCGGACAGTTATTTAAAAAACGGACAAAATCGGGAATAACGGGAAAAAACCCTAGCCTAGGTGAGTCACAGGGGCACGTGGCACACATGCAAGCCTCCACAAATCAACATCAATCAAATTCGAGGGTGAAAAGACCAAAATACCCTTTATTTTGAATGACTGGCCGTCCGGCCTGTTTTACACCATGGACCAGAATTCCCATCAAGTCCCTGGAATTTTCAAAATACCCAAAAACCCCCCAAATTGAACCTTAGGCCGTCCGGCCTGTTTTGCATTTTCACCCAATAAAGACAAGGGTTGTCATTTGTAAAAAAAAAAAAGAAAAATATTAACCATCTCCCTCAAAAGCTCACGGCCCTAGGCAGTTCTACCCCCTCCCGATCCCCGTTTTGTCTCTATTTACGTGAAATCCCGTTTTCCGATCAAACACGAACAAAATAACCTCGAAACACCTTTCAAAACACCAAAACCGTATCTCGTATACGTAAACCGAGTCAAATAGTCAACCCCTAGCTATAGGTAAAACTCTCTCTCTCTAAAACTCGTTTTGCCTCGATTTACGCGTCAATCGCTATTATTGAGTCGGTCGAAACTTTCAAAATGTAGACGTAACGCCGTCTACGGAGTTCGATACATTTTACCCCAAAATCATCTTCTCTCCCGTAAGAGAAGTAATTTCGGGTTAAAACGGCGTTCCGGCCCCGTTTTTTACGTTTATGTTATTTACGGTCCGGATCGTTTGATCCATCGATTCGCACATTTACCGTCCAAACCGTTTGGTTTGTGATCGTCGTTTACTAAGTCCGGATCGTTTGATCCGTCGATATCGTCATTTAATTTATATGCCTTTACAACTCCGAGCCGTTTGGCTCGTCGATCGCACTTTTACCGTCCGGATCGTTTGATTCCGTTGATACCGCATTTTAAATACTGTCATTTACAAGACCGAGCTGTTTGGCTTGTGATAGTATTTACTTATCAAAGTCCGAGTCGCAAAATGACTCGTTGATCGCATGTCATTTAAATACCTCTTTTCATAAAATTGGTAACAATGTAATGCCCGGTTCAAAATCGGAGTTCGTCAGTCGAACTCCTTTTCAAAAACGCGCGAAATCGATGTTTCGTATCCAAACGCTCATTTCAACTCAAAAAAATCGACGTTTGACATTCAAACGCTCCTTTGTAATTAAAATCAACATTTGACATTCAAACTAAAGATTTAAGCTCGTCCTCGAACGTTGTTTTCAAAATAACCCAAAACCGACGTTTGTCATTCAAACGCTCGTTTTTTCATCATAAAATCAACGTTTGTCACTCAAACCAAGATTAAGCTTGACATTCAAGCCCCCTTTTCAAAATGCAACTCACACACACACACGCACACAATTTCGAGAAAGGTAGAAAGACTCGTCATACGAGCGTTTCGGGTGACCTCCGTACGCTCTTCCCGAAACGTAACGTGACCTCCGAACCTAACAATCTCTGGTTCAAAAAAGCCATTTTAAAGTTTGGGCTCATAATACAAAACGTCACATTTTCAAAGCCATTTTAAAGTTTGGGCTCATAATACAAAACGTCACATTTTCAAAGCCATTTTAAAGCTTGGGCTCATAATACAAAACGTCACATTTTCAAAGCCATTTTAAATTTGGGCTCATAATACAAAACTCCACTTTTTCAAAGCCTTTTCCAAGTTTTGGCTACCAATTAAAACGACCCCCCCACCTTTTTCAAACTCAGCCATTCTCAACGTTTGGGCTCATAATACAAAACCGCGTGGCGACTCCTCCCTCTCTCCGGAAGCGAGGTCCCAAGTTTCGCGAAATGGCCGCTCGCCGCGTCCCCTCCCCCACGCGCGATCCGGGTAATTTCAGTTGGCGACTCCGCTGGGGATCAACATGCTTTTCAAAACTGCCGTTGTTTTAAAAACATTCCGCGGGTCAAATTTCGTTTACCCTTCCTCGTTTTTGTGTGCGTGTGTTGATCAAAACATCGAACTGTTTTCAAAAAAAAATAAGGATGTTGCATTTTCATCTCAAATCATAACATGTTCGTGCATTTCCGTTCATACTTGATTTTCATGCCATACTTTGAACTGCGCATGAATTCTTTAAAACGCATTCTGAAAATTTCTATTTTTCCCAGAAAAATAATTTAGTGACCGCACACTACTTGCACTGCTGCCTCGGTACACCGCACGCTACGCGCACTTGCTGCCTCGGTACACTGCACACTATGACCCTTAACCCGGGATGACCGTTCAGTTGCAGCTTGATTGGTCTGCCAGACACCTTTCGAGCGCGCACGGGGTCGTCCCAAACAGCCCATCCTAGCCCGAGTAAACCATGCACTCTTTGTGTCACACTTCGTCCAAGACCCCAGTTGGTTTTAGGCTTAGCACGTGTCATAAACCTAAGTGCATGTCTTTTACGCCGATCTCCCTCACAAGTCAAACTTAAAAGTTGAGATCGAAGGTCGTTCCCGACCCGAAGTCTTAGTTTTTCAGCCTTGACTTTGACGCAGAGCCACGCTAAAAACATACCCGAAGGTTCAATGTGACACCGTGTCATCAAACCCTCAACGTATGCACCATGCCATGCCACAACTTGGCCAACACCAAAAGCTAAGGCCCCTCGCGCAAGCGAGTCAGGAGAGGTCATGCCAAAATTTCGGCACGATTTCTGCCTTAACTTGAGGACGTTGACTTCGACCGTGACCCGCATGTCACATACGTTGAAAGTTTACATGACCAGCTAGCCTTAAGTTCACTTTTTCCTTTGTCGGTGGAACTCGCTTGCCTTATAGGACCCTCGCTCGAGATTGTCCGTCCCGGGAAGACGATTTACAGGTGAAAAACGAGGGGCTTATAAACGTAGTGACGAGATCCACTGATTCGAGCCCTAGGTTAGTTGCGAAAAAGAAGACACGATCTTTTCCAACCGATTAGGACTCTGAGAAAATGTGTTTTAAGTAAACATTAATCGGTAACTGCACATTGCACAAGCCCGAAACCCTGAGCCAAATACCCTTTTCGAAGACTAAACCCTGCCTTTCGTTCCCTGCAGCGAGCAGAAAGTGGTTCAGAATTCCGAGTCAGCGCCTCTCCAGAATTGCAGTTACGGCCGCATCAGACAGTTCTTCGGTTCCCTCAGTTCCTTCAGCCAGACTTTCCGACATGTCAAGCTCACCGAGAAATCGTGACGGGAACGAAACCCCGCCACCAGTAACAGATATGATATTGGAAGAAGCCATCCGGGCCTGTGAGGTTCACAAAAGGCAGAAAGAAGATCAGCAGAATTTCTTAGTACAACTTCTGAATGAGCGAGGTATAGCAGCTATCCCCCAGCCAGACGGTACTTTCGTCCTGATCGAGGACGACGAGCCCTCTCGATCAACTCCTCAAACCTTCGACCTGGCTCCTCCCCCACCAAGCTACGAGATTCCTTCGAACCAAGGAAACAACCGACCGAGGCTCCATGTTGCCACCTCTCAAGGCACTCCCATCATATACGGCTAAGCCAGTACTATTCCCATCACTTAGTACAACCAGCGCACCGCTGGACCATCTCAAACAAATGTCAATATCCTCCAATAACCTCCCAGGTTCAACCCATTGCCTATACACGGACCTCAAAACACCGGGGACAAACCCCGATACAGTCCAGAAAAGGCCCCCATATATCCTCATATATCAAGCCTCCCACCTCCAATTACTGCCGCTCATATGGCAGCACCCAGCACCGAGCATCAAAGTCCACCACTGGACCCCACCTTGGCCTGTATGGTCGAACAAATGAAAGACCTGAAAGCCAGCATAGGCAGCTCAAAACAAGAAACACTCAAATCTACAGATTCGAGAATGGTCACGCCTCTCCCTGCTAAGTTCAGAATGTCGGAAATGGATCGATTTGACGGAACCGAATGTCCACAGACGCATGTCGACACCTACGTTCTCGACATGAGAGAAAAAGGAGCAACCCTCCAGCAAATGGCCGATCATTTCCAACATACTCTCAAGAGTTCTGCGCTATGGTGGTCCCTAAGGGTCAAGCCTGCAGATCGCCATACATGGGATCAGATCAGTAATATATTCCTAGAGCGGTACAGATCCAACTTGGAGTGGGAAACAAGTCGTGAGGACTTAATCACCACCGAGCAAAAAGCAGATGAAAGCGTCGGAGAATTCTTCAAGAGGTGGAGTTGGAAGCTCTCCGAAATCATGGAGCCACTCCCAAAGACGAACAAATGCAGATCTTCAAGTCCTGCTTGAGGTCGTCCATCAGAACGCTCATCAGCCATCACTTCTTCCCAGATCTCCGAGCCATATGTGAATGTGTGCCCAAATTTTTGTGTTTGTTGGATTCACGCGAGTTTGAAGACATCCGGTTTAATTTGAAAAACGGAGTCGCCACGCCATTTTGATTACCTCAAAACTTTGAAAAAAAGGTTTTATGGGTTCGGAGGTTAAGTTACCCCTTGGGAAGAACGGATCGTCGTTCACCCAAGGTGCCTTGCCGGAGCAAGTCTCCCAAGATTTCATTAATCGTGCTTGCTTGCGTGCTTTCTTGTGTGCATGTGTTTGAAAATAAGGAGGGAATGTCCCAAGTCGTCTTCCGGACGTACAAACCATTTGTTGGTTGTCGCTCAGGATTTCTTGGATTTTATGTATTCGGGATTATGATCCCGCCCTCATCTTGAACTTGTGATCATCGCATTTTTTAGACCTTGGGACTTGCGTGATCGAGAGAATGACTCTCTTTGTAGTCAAAGATGAGGTTCTTTAGAAAAGGAGGGTCCTTAGCCCATCAATCCTACACTTTTAAGATGGTCGAGCTTGTATAGATGCTTCATACTCATCTTAAGTGATGATCGGAGATATAGGGTTCGAAGGTGTCCCTTTCTAAAGAGATTATGAAACCTTTATGGAAGGAACGATGTAAAGATAGGATCTTTTACACCGGTCCGTTCCTAGGTTGCTAATGGGGGAAATGTATGTAAAAATGACACTTTAATGAAAAGATGACATTTTTGGGTTGCAAATGATGCACTTGATTCAAAGAAATGATCTTTATTGCAAATGATGCATAAAGATATGATTTTTATGCAAATGATGCATTTTGTTGAAGAAATTGGCATTCATTATGCAAATGATGCATAAAGATTGCATTTTGAAAAAGCATATGATGCTAATTTATGGTAAAGACATGGTCTTTAAAGCAAATGATGCTTGGAAAAGGGATTTTGAATGCAAATGATGCATTTTGATTGAAAAGATTTGATTTTTATATGCAAAGGATGCATAAAGATGACATTTTTATTGGAAAATGGGGGTTTTAGGTGCAAAGGATGCACCTTTATGGGGAAAGACTACATTTTTATGACAAATGATGTCTAATGCATGCAAAAGGGGAAGGGGGAATATAAAGATGTGATATTTAATCTACCAAGTCCCAAGCAATATAAAGACAATGCAATGAGCAATTTATAAAGCAATTAGGATGTGAGGTTAGGGCGTGCGAGGTTACTAATGGCTTCCTTCTTCTTTGGATGGAGCTAGGAGGAGAGGTTGATCTTGGATCTTCAAGGAGGAGGGAGGGAGCTTCTTGACCTTCTTCTTCACCTTCTTGGATCTTCAACAGCCTTTTGGGAGTATTATGATTTTGTGGGTTGATTTTGTTGTGTCAATTGTGTGTGTTGAAATGGATAGAGGAGGGCTCTATTTATAGGCAGTCTGGAAATCGCCAATGAGGCCGTGCGGCTAGGGACCTCCAGCTAATGCAGCCGTGCGGCATTATCCATTGTGACTCAGCATTTCTAGAACCATGCAAGGTGGCAAATTCTAGAAGGTTCTTCCTAATTAAGAAAAACGTGTTTCTTAATTAGGAAGGCTCCTCTTCAGCCTTTAATTAATTTGGGACTGTTCTCGAATATTTCCTAACACTAGGAAGGTCCGGGGAATTACCGGAAAACTTACCGAAATTGCCGGAAATTTAACCTAAGGCATGAGCCGATTTGGGTACTTACAAGCCCCTCGGCAACGTCTCTTGCAAGGCGAGTGGGGTTGTCGATAGAAAAGGATCCGATCTGGTGAATGCCGAGACGGATTGGGAGACCGAGGTGGTCGAGTGGCTGAACCTCTTATGAAAGGCTACCTACGTATCCCGGAGGAATCAAGCCAGGCCGTAGTTCGGAATAGATCCGCTGGGGAATGGAGAAGAGAAACTGGTCTCTTGCTGGGGAAATAGAAGAGAAAATGACCTAGGAGGTCAAGCAATTGATCCTACTGGGGATATGCTAGAAGTGACCGAGGTGGTCGGATAACAAAGTCTCTTATGAGAGACTACTTCATCACTGAGGAGTGACGGAGGAAAAGGGTGACCAAAGTGGTCGGATGGCTGAACCTTTTACAAAAGGCTACCTACGTATCCCGGAGGAATCAAGCCTTGATCGTAGTTCGAGCATCACTAGATAGTTAGGAACGATGTCTAGGATCCTTGAGGGTTTTGACAATTAATGGAGGTTGTCACCTGAGAAAACTAGAGCTTATGTCACTATCGAGAAGATAGAGGTAACTAAAGCTGGATGACGTTATTTCTTTATGACGGAAATAACGAAGACTAGAGCTTACGGCGCTATCTCTTTTTGACAGAGATAGAGGTAGCTAAAGCTAGATGGCGTTATTTCTTTATGACGGAAATAACGAAGACTAAAACTTACGGCGCTATCTCTTTTTGACAGAGATAGAGGTAGCTAAAGCTAGATGGCGTTATTTCTTTATGACGGAAATAACGAAGACTAAAGCTTACGGCGCTATCTCTTTTTGACAGAGATAGAGGTAGCTAAAGCTAGAAGAACTTAAGTATACTTCGCTATTCGTGATAGAGGTATCTTAAGTTAAGAAGAACTCGAGCATACGTCACTATCCGGGATAGAGGTAGCTTAAGTTGAGAGGAACTTGAGCATACGTCACTATTCGGGATAGAGGTAGCTTTAGTTAAGAAGAACTCGAGCATACGTCACTATTCGGGATAGAGGTAGCTTAAGTTAGGATAACTTAGCATACGTCGCTATTCGGGATAGAGGTAGCTTAAGTTTAGAGTTTTGACAATTCGGAGGTTGTCACCTAGCATTATCCCGTTATAACGGAATTAACGGAGGCGACTGGGAAGAAAGCTTAATTGCTTAAGAGATAAGGGATATCTTCTGAAAAGGATGTTATCTTGGTTAAAAGATAACGGAAATTGCATGCCCAAGTGGAAGGTCCAGGGGCAGGATTGTAATTTTCTGCTCAGAGCGAATGAGGCCGCCCGGCATGAGAAGGAGAAAAAGGAGCCGTACGGCTAGAAGCCTGTTTTTTCCAGATTATTTAAAATCAGATTTGAACGGGCCATTGGCATTGTGTTGCCGCCCAAGAACGCAGAGAGAGAGAAGAGAGGAAGAGAATTTCGAAATTCTTTCAATCCCCTTGTTTCCCTTTGATTTGAGATGGATCCGGAGGGCAATCCTATACCGAGGCAAGCAAGAAGAAACATCTCGGCGGCCGCTCGGAGGAGGAGAAAGGAGCTCGTGCGAACGGAAAGAAAGTATGAATTTCTTACGCCTCCGTCGGAGCTTTACCCGGGGAGAAGAGAGCACAAATCGACAAACCCGCGTCCGGTTGGGGTAAGCATTCTTATTTGGCTCAATTCCGTCGATTTTGATTGAATTTTGAATGACTTAGGGCTTGACTCGAACTTAGGAATTTGCTAGGATTTTCCTAGGATTTTTGAATGATTTTGAGACATTGATGATTAACCTATGAGGCTAAGAACATGCAATGTGCAATTTGTTTGACAAAAATAGTGAGAATGACCCACTTTTTCTCGCAAATAAAGTAAGAATGATAATTGTCTAAAGTGAGACGGAGTTCTTGCATGTGCTAGAACTAGGTCAAAATTTTGAGAAAACATGATTTTGGAAGATGAAAAGGATTCATGCATGCCATTTTTGAAAGAATAATGCTTATGTGCAAAGAATTGTGAAAATTGTGATTTTGTGCTTTAGGAAAGCAATGGGACTTGACAAGACGTGTTTCAAGTGATGAAAGATGCTTTTTTGATGCAAATGATGCTAGAAAAACTTTTGTGAATGCTTTTTTTTTGAAAAAAAAAATAAAAAAAATATGTGCACTTTTGTGAATATATGCATGCCTTTGAAAATGATGAAGGACTCGACACACTTCTTTTTGTTGTGCTTGTCTACAGGAGAACAAGTCTAGAGGACCATCGTAGATTGCGGTCAAGCTTTGCGCAGGATGCCGGATTTCGAGAAGAATGGGGTGAACCCCAAGGGTTTGGTGAGGGCTACCGGCCTGGATTCGTTCGTCGAGGCTATCGGCGGGGGTGTTCACATCACCTCTAAGAGCAAGGGCTTGATCCAGCCCTTTCGAGTTCCGGTGGGACAAGCACCCATAGCTTTCACCCGAGCCGGGAGAGCTTACAGTGACTCCTGCCGATTTCACAGCTATTACTGGCCTACAGTTCACCGGGAGGCCCGTGACTTGGAGAGATCACATTACAGCTGAGGAATTTCAGAATTTGGTTGGGTTTGAGTTGATTCCCAAGGGGCTGGGCATGGAGACGCGGAATGTCGAGGTGGCAGCCCGTAACCGCATGCGTAACTTTGCTGCTAATGATGTGACTGCCCACCAGCTTGCTAGAGCATTTGTGTGGTTGATGCTGTCAGTCACCATTTTTGCTAATTCTGGGACACTGGCCATGACTTGTCTCCTCGACTCTCTGGAGGATGTAGATGGGATAGGGACGGTCTCTTGGGGAGAGGCCGGATTGGCGGAGTTGTATTTCTCCTTGGACATGTACAGCCGGAACAAGGCTGCTTCGATGGACTGCTTCTCCTTTGCCCTTGAGGTAGTCTCTCTTTCTTTTCTCTTCTGTCTTAAGACTTTTATGAGAGAGTGAATGACCTTTTTGATGTTTTGAACATGCAGGCCTGGTTTTGTGAGGTGATCGGGTTCTTTCCTTGGAACCAGCAGAGTGATATCACCATCTTCCCTGCTATGGTTCGCTGGAGGGGAGATGCGAGGGATAAATTCACGGGGAAGACCCGGATCACTTTCGACTACAAAATGGTGAGGCCGGTCATCAACAGGGATGGGCACGACGGAGTGGACTTCTACCCTTGGGGCAGGTATCCGGAGATCTTGGCCGGGAGAGGCCATTGAGGCGACGAGGCAAATGAGATGGCGGACGGGGCTGACCTGTGATGTCATATATTTGGGGACCGTTTCTCGAGGCAAAGATGGCCATGTCCCTCCATTGGACGCCATTACTCCTCAGATCCTCCAAAGACGGATGTTGCAGCCCGTGGATTGGCCAGCAGGATGAGATTGCTAGGTACTGTGCGTGCGTGGCCGCAGAGGAGTACTTTGACATGGATACCCCCTACGCCGTATTTGTGGAGCGGCGCCCGAGGACGCCACGAAGCTAGTGAAGCCGGCGGTCACCAGTGGGTATGGGGAGGATGAGCCTATCGACCCGCCGATCCCTCCTACACACTGTCTCTATGTGGTCCACGGAGTACCGAGGAGATTGAGGATACTGTCCCTCGACGCTAGGGAGCCCCAAGACACCTTGCCGCCCGACAAAGACTGTAAGTATACTTTTAGGGTCTTTCCCTTTTCAAATTTTCTTTGCTTTTTGCAAATTTGAGATTTTCTCGAGATTTTTCCGAGATTTTTCTCTTCTTTTCTCGTGTTCCGGCTCGCACCTATGACATTGGTCGTGCGAATAGGGCCTGGAAGGACATGTGCCGGTCCCTTCTTCGAGGAAGCCGGCTCGCGCTTCAAAGGCAAAGCTAGCCGGGATGCACAGAGCCCGGGCGCAAGAGACGGCATGCCTGGGGCACGGCGTCTACCTCATCGGCCTCGGAGTACTCTTCCAGTGCCATGCCTCGGGGCGGGGACCCAACGCCGACATTCCGGAGCACTGGGCCGAGTACGGCACGATAATGTCCATTTGTCCGACGTGAGCGACTGTGAGGACTTGATGAGGGAGGCTAGCATTTACGAGCCGAGCGATGAGGAGGAGGAAGAATCGGAGGCCTAGGAGGTCTCTAGAGTAGATTTGGAACAAAAACAAACAATGAACAGTTTTTATGCACACTTTGTTTATTTTTTGCTTTATTCTGGCGCCGATGGGGCGAAGACATTGTACTTATGTTTTATTTGCTTTTCTAATTCATGCTTTTTTAATTTGCATATTATCTCGAGCCTTGGGGCGATTTTTGCTTGGAATCGGGCTGAAACCGGGCCAAAATGATTTATAATGGTGTATAAATGCTTGAATGGCTTTTGGACATATTTTTGTACAGTGTTTTGGTTGAAAAGTGGGGTGAAAACTCCCTTGGGCAGCAACTTGGTTGCCGCAGAATTTTTTTCGCAGATGGCTAATGTAACCGTGCGGTTTTGTCCAGAGGGCAAATAAAGCCGTGCGGCTCACGCCTGTCTCGAACCGGTTATTTTCTCGAATAAAATCAAGGCTTGGCCATTTCATTTCATTTTCAACTTAGACTTGTCCCAATTGTTCCTGCAGCACATTTTGGACCTAAAAGCACCACCTTTGATCATTTTGCGATGGAGAAGCCCGTCAGATTGCAAAGGGGGAAACGAGACCGTTTCGTCCGATCTTCAATCTTGGGTGAGACACAACTTCCAATCTCATAGGGGACTCGCTTGATTCTTCCTTCAAGATCAAGTCTTTATGGCATTTGAGGGATCTCCCGCCCGATTGGGACCTTTTGAGAGCCGCAAAGCAAAGTTCTGGGACGTCCGAGACATGTTTATCGCTTTTCTTATAACGAGATTGTCCCGACACATGAAGACTTCGAGCCTTGATTGGGGGTCCCGAGATTGAGGCTATATCTATTCCGCTGATCGGAGACGTGCCGGTGGCGGTAAAGCTTGCATCTTTTCGCAGATTCCTTTGGGGGAGGCCGAGAGGATGATGGTAGCCCGGACAGATTGACCTTTCGATATCCCGGGCAGGTTTGGGTCTCCGCATATGGCTGCGACCACGGTGGCTATGGACGCATTTATCCTTTGCGTATTCTCTCGCTTTGTTCACCGCCGAGTCCGTGGGGATCTGGCCATAGTGGTCTCTTGGACATGGTTAGAGACCGCAAGGCCGGGAAGGATATTGTCCCGCCGGGTTTTGGGAGAGACACTTCATGGGATTGACAGATGGCTCGGGGAGACCATTTCATGAGATCCGGGAGTCCTACGTGTTGACCTTATGGCCGCAGTGAGAGGCTCGGGGCTTTGCCAGGGCTTTGCCGACTCCGGTGCCCTTGGGTGATTTCTCGGAGGGGTGCACCGAGGCAACAGGACCGCAGTAGCTTGGAGCCGACGATGGCTAGGCTATCCACTTCGGACATCCGTTGGTGGATACCTCATTGGAGGTTGCGGCATCAGAGGATATTTCAGAGTCCTATGCCGCGAGGGTTCCGTGATTCTCGCCGGTCATCCTTCTACATACCCCGCTTAGTATCCAGCAGCTTGGGGCTTTACAGAGCCATTGAGTGATTGGGAGGACATCCGGACCATGGAGGTGGTGTCATTGGACATGAGGGATCCAGCCTTCTCTTTCTTCTCGAGGGCTTGGACATATGCCGCTTTCCCACCTGTGGCTATCTTCAGAGCAGAAGAGCACCATCTTGACCACCGTCTACTTGACCGGGTACGAGAGGGAGACGGGAGGGACTCGTGTCATTCTGGGGGAGAGACGTCGAGCTTTATTGGGAGCCGATCGTGACTCGAGTAGGACTACGAGGGAGACCGAGGCTAAGGCGAGTCGCCATAACCGGTCAGGTGACTTGGTCGTAGACATGGAGGCTCGGTACAAGAGGTTGTCCGAGGTCGCTCCTTTGACCGAGGCTCGAGGGAGGAGGTGCGGACTCGTGCTCCTGCAGAGAGAGCACTTATTGACACGGAGTTTGGTAGAGGCTCCAGCGAGGATACCGGAGGTCGGGATGAGGGATACCGACATCATAGATAAAAAGAGGAAGAAGACTCGACGAGGCCGAGGAAAAGGGAAAAAGACCAAAGAAGACTCGGCGAATGACGACCGATGCATCTTTTCTTAGGATTCCCTTATTGCCATTTTGCAAACACATTAGTTTATTTAGGCATTTTATTGTATTTTAGATCTTTGTAGCAGGTTAGCAGAGTCAAGAGGTAGACCGTGCTTGAACTCATCAAGAAGTTTTTAACTTGTAATGAACAAGAAATATTATCTTAAAAATTAATCAAGACACATTTCATAGAAATTCAAATGTCTTATTTATTGGGACCCGTTTTATGAAAACTGAAATACCCTTTATTATTTAGGACGCACTTCATGGAAGCTTGATTGTCCTTTTTATTGTTTAGGACGCATTTCATGGAAACTTAATCGTCCTTTTTATTGTTTAGACCGAACCATATATGGCTGCCTACGTTCCCCTTTTACAAGAAAGACTAAGGGGCTCAGGTCTTCGTAGTTCATTCTGGTGAACTAATTTTTTTTTTTTATGTGCAGCCCTGTTTTTTGCCTAGACCGCCCTTTTTAGGGTTTTCAGCCTAGCTGGGCATTACTCTTTTTGCACTTTTTTTTTATTTATATTTTTTTTTCTTTTTTTTTCTTTTTCTTTTAGACGTAGTATCTTTTGAGCTTATCACCGTTGACTGGGTGGACAAAGGGATTGCCGTCCAGGTCTGCAAGCTTCATGGCTCCTCCCGATAGTATCTTCTGCACCACATAAGGGCCGATCCAAACGGGTTCCCATTTTCCCAGGGGGTTGTCTCTGGTAGGGGGCTTCACTTTCAACACTAAGTCACCCTCTTTGATGTCTCTGGCCTTGACCTTTTTATCAAACGCTCTGGCCATCCGCCTCTGGTAGGCTCGGGTGTGTTCCATGGCTTTTAGCCTTCTCTCGTCAAGCAGGGCTAACTTATCATGCCGGCTGCTGTAACGATGTGTTGCCTTTTTCGCGGGAAAAATTCGATTTTTGCGTTTCTTTGAAAAACCAAATAAAACCGAAAAAAACGGAGTCGCCACGCCATTTTAATTTTGAAGGGCCAAAACTTTGAAAAAAGCCCGAGATCAGAGATTTAGGTTCGGAGGTCATGTTACGCGTCGGGAAGGACGTTAGTGTGCACCCGACGCGCCTCGTAAAAACGAGTCTTCCAAGCTGAAAATCATTTGTGTGTGTGTGTGTGTATGTGTTTTGGCCAAAATAAGTTGAAACTGGAAAAAGTAAAAATTGGGATGTCTTTTTAAGACTTTAAACTGATCCCATGATTTTTTGGAGAATTTTTGGTTTGAGATTTGATACTCAAAAAACCTTTTGAAGTTGAGAAGTCACTTCTGCCAGAAGGAAATGGCAGCAGACACCTGATTTTGAAATGGATTCAAGGGTCCTAAAACTTCATAATCTGGATGAACTCATAGAATGAAAGTTTCTCTAGACTCCTTGAATAAACTTTGTGTGAAAGAAATTTCCATTTTGGAGAAGATTTGAGGGGTCAAAACCTTCTGGAAACCTCAGATATGAGATCTGGATTCCCAGAAGCTGATGAACTAGCCTCTGAAAGAAAAATTGAAAAGAGGAGTTTTACTCACCCAAAAAATAAGGTAAAAATATGTCTGGAAAGCTCTGGATGTTGGCTACAAAAAGTGTTTTGTAGTCAACACCAAATTCCAAGTTCATCTGTGTCCAAAAATTAAGACCATGGACTGAGGTCTGAGAAAATTGCTACTGGACAGCAACTTCTCAAGAAAGAAAATATGATTTTAAGGGGGTTTTGCATCCATGCTTGTCCCCATTTCCCTAGGTTTTGGTTAGTGATCACTAGACATTTTAGTGGTGAATCAACTATACCAAACCATCCTTGGGGTACATTAGGACTAAGCATTTCATTTGCTTGGGGAGGGATTTTACCCTTTGAAATCAAGATTTAGTGCTTGAAAATGATTTTTAGGGTTTTGAAAGTGCATTTTTGCAAGTAAGAAAGAAAAGCTTTGAAAATAATGTTGATCTTTGTAGAAGATCATCCATGGAGATGGTCTTCCATGGTGATCTTCTTAGATCTAGAGAAAGAAGATGAAAGAACTACATTTTGTAGTTTGAAGATGCATGCATGGATGAGATTTAGGGTTAGGAAGAGGAGGGTTTACCAATCTTCCTTGTGTTCTTGAGTGTTTGGCTTGAGTGTATGAGTGTTTAGGGCTTTAATATGAGAGTGAGTGGATGAGTATGAGTTGGGAAAGATTGGAAAGAAAAAGGTGACAATTCTTGAGAATTCTCACTGTTTTCTCTCTATATTTCGCCAGAACTTCGTTGCTATTGTCAAAATGTGTTGTGTAAACTGAGAGAGGAGGGTTCAATTTATAGGCCCCTGAAATTTACATACATGTCCGCGCGGATGAGAAGTGCAGCGTGCACTGTTCATTAATTACACTCCACTTTGGACAGAAGAATAAAAATTCAAAAACCAAATTAACACCGCTTTTTGTGTTTCCAAAGATTTCTATTTATGGTTTGATTCTTTTGTTTTGCTTTTTAAGATGCTTTCTTTGGTTTATCTTTATTTGGCAATGCCCATTCTACCCTCACTTTGTTAGGAAAGTTAGAAATGTTAGGAATGTTAGTAATTGTTATGACTTTCGTTAATTTTCTAACGAAAATTCTAACAAGCTCAAATTGGAGTACTTACAGTAGCCCCTCGGCGACGGCGCTTTCGAAGGAAGCGGGGTCGTCGATAAGAGTAAGGCTCCATATTTGGCGGGATGATCGAGTGATCGGGTGGCTGAACCTAGCGATAGGCTACCTACGTATCCCGGTGGGAATCAAGCCGCCGTAGTTCGGGTCTTTGACCCGGAGATGATGGCGTTTTAGGTGCCTCGAACCCGGTAAGCGAGTTCTACGATCGGTTGCCGGGAAGAAACTCATTGGGATAAGAGATGACCATTTTCGGTCTGATGGGTATCCGCTCTGGGGATAGGAATGACCATTTTTGGTCTCTGCTGGGGATGATTGCGATTTATCGCTTGATAGCGTCTTAGGTGCCTCAAACCTTGGAGATGGCATTTTAGGTGCCTCGAACCTTGAAGATGGCATTTTAGGTGCCTCGAACCTTGATGATGATAGCCTTTTAGGTGCCTCGGACCTTGATGATGATGGCCTTTTAGGCGCCTCGGACCTTGATTTGAAATGGCCTTTCGGTGGACTTCGTCTGCTGCCGAAGGAGAGGGTGACCGTTTTGGTCGAGGGGCTGGACCTAATGACAGGCTACCTACATATCCCTAGTGGGAATCAAGCCCTTTCATAGTTCGAGTACTACTCGAGATTCCGTTGGCTTTTGGGATTCCGTTAACTTTGCTGGGGATTTCGTTAGCCTTTGCTGGGGATTTCGTTAGCCTTTGCTGGGGAAAATCAGACGTATTCGTCTGGGGAATTGGTCTCACGTTTGACTGCCGTGAATGATTTTGATGAAAGATACGGGATCCGTTATCTTTCTCGGGACACTCGGTCTTACATTTAAGCTCGCCGGGAATTTCTTTTCGAGAGGGTATGAACCTAAATGGGAACTTAGTTCAGAGTATGAACCTAAGTTGAGGTTCGGTTCAGAGTCCGAACCTAATGGAGACTTAGTTCAGAGTATAAACCTAAGTTGAGGTTCGGTTCAGAGTATGAACCTAATGGAGACTTAGTTCGGGAGTATGAACCTAAGTTGAGGTTCGGTTCAGAGTATGAACCTAAATGGGAACTTAGTTCAGAGTATGAACCTAAGTTGAGGTTCGGTTCGTGGAGTATGAACCTAAATGGAGACTTAGTTCAGAGGATGAACCTAAGTTGAGATTTGGTTCAGATTATGAACCTAAATGGGAACTTAGTTCAGAGTATGAACCTAAGTTGAGGTCTTGCACTACGATGGAGGCTATTTCAAGGTGTTCTTCTGCTGGGAAGACTCGGGCTTACGAGAACCATCGGGAAGAAAGGTGATCAATGTCGGTCAAGTGGATGGACCTATGGTAGGCTACATGGTTTGTCACCCAAGGATTGATCAGACTGGGGTCACCCGAGGGATTGACTATTTTAGGGAAGTCGTCCTAGAGATTGACTGTATTTGGGAGTCACCCGAGGGATTGACTATTTTAGGGAAGTCGCCCTATGGTTTAACTATTTTTGGGAAGTCGCCCTATGGTTTGACTGTTTTTTGGGAAGTCGTCCTATGGTTTGACTATTTTTGGGAAGTCACCCTATGATCTGACTATTTTTGGGAAGTCGCCCTATGGTTTGACTGTTTTGGGGAAGTCACCCTATGATCTGACTATTTTTGGGAAGTCGCCTATGGTTTTGACTGTTTTGGGGAAGTCACCCTATGGTTTTGACTGTTTTGGGGAAGTCACCCTATGATCTGACTATTTTTGGGAAGTCGCCCTATGGTTTTGACTGTTTTGGGGAAGTCGCCCTATGATCTGATGATAATGTTCTTTTAGAAAAGTAGTTGACTAAGATATGCTTTCATACCCGTGTCAGTGCTTACCCGTAGTTGCCTAAGGACCGAGGCTACTACCGATGTTGATGAAGAGTTGTTAAGTTGCTGTTCGTGGGACGGTTTCTGCTGACGATTTGCTGTCTTTGGAGGCATTTTGACCTGAAGGAGGAGTTTGGTTGAGTCTGCATCTTGCTGGTGATCGTCAACCTTGTAGAGGTGGTTGAGCTTGTATTCACATTGGGACTTCTTGCTTTTGAGAGCTTGGCGTCTCTGACCTTCTTGCCTTGGAGAACTTGGCGTCTCTGACCGATTTGTATTTGAGAACTTGGCGTCTCTGACCTTCTTGCCTTGGAGAACTTGGCGTCTCTGACCGATTTGTATTTGAGAACTTGGCGTCCCTGACCGATTTGTATTGGAGAACTTGGCGTCTCTGACCGATTTGTATGTGAGAACTTGGCGTCTCTGACCAACTGGCATTTGATTTGCATTTGAGAACTTGGCGTCCCAGACCGAACTGTATTTAAGAACTTGACGTCTCTGACCGAATTGTATTCGAGAACTTGGCGTCTCTGACCGAATTGTAGACACTGGAGGTGGTCTTCATTGGGGGCTGTTTTCATCCATTTGTGGACATTGGAGGTCGTCTTTAGCAAGTTGCAGACGCCGGAGCTTGTCTTTGCCAAACTGTAGATGTTGGAGGGCGTCTTCATTCATTGGAGGTCGTCTTTGGTGAAGATCATCCTTGCCGAAAAAATGGGGATTTGATTTCACGTTTGAATTCCTGCATTCGTTAGTGAAGAGGAAGATGCATATATGACATTCATGATGACAGATGCATGCCTAGAGCTAAAAATGATTGTGAGAGTATCACTGCATATGTTCGCGAGATGATGCATTTACTTGCTTTTGAAGGTGCACTTAGCCTAAGCTTTTGGCAGGGAAGTTATGATCTTCAATCACTTAGGATTTTTCCTATTGATTCAAGTTTTGTGCATGCTACATGAGCCCTTGGGAGATTTTTGTGGGGATGCATGGTGATGTATGTGTCTGGAGACTGTTTGGAACAGATTTTGAGCATGTGGGGGATGAGAATCCTTGATCGCGATTTAAACAGCGGTTGTTGGTGAGGTTTTGTCAGCAGTATCACATGGACCTCAATTTTGATGAGATTGGATTCGGATCCCGGGTCTTGCTGACAGCTTTCCTCTCAATCTTGGTCATTTGAAGCCGATGCCGATGTGCTCTAGGGCACGTTGATATGAGTGAAGCTTCTTTCATTTGGGTGAGCCGTGACCTCGGCCGAAAACCTTATCCGGAGAATGATTTGATGGAATTGCTAATGCCGGAGAAACCCCGATCTTGAATTCCGATGCTACGGGAGGCCGCCGTGTACCAAGTTCGAAGTCAAATTCTTTCTTGATAAAATTCGGGTCCAAAAGACCGTCTTGACAAAGCCCCGGATCCCGAGTAGGCAAAGCCCGGATTTTGAAGAAGTGACTTGGCGAATCTATCTCGTAGTGAAGAACGCAATGTGGACCCAAGGATGACTATGGAAGCCCCACTTGAAGAGCTGCCAGGAGAACCCGGGAGAACCGCTTAGCAAGCCCCAAAGATGAAGAAATTCGTGAGTAGTCTTACGAAGGGGAACCCATCTTTTCGGACCTTAGTCAACCGCCATTCGGACAAGACTCGAAATGTTTACATGCAGGGCATATCTTTTGAAAGATGGGAATGTCTCCCGAATTTGTGTATGACACTCTCGCTTTTGGTTTGACTCTTTTGAGAGAGTATAAGCATCACAAGGTGTGGAAAAGTGTATGGAAGCCCCCGCAGACGTAAAGACAAATGTTTGGCTCTATTTCCCTATGATGGAGAGAGAGAAGACTTATCGAGACACTTGAAAACTTGTCTTATTCATGATGATCACAAGGCCGCTTAAAACCCTTTGTTAATGTTCGGGTTATTCAATCCCTAAATACTGATATGAACAAATATTTTGATTAATCACAAGGAGAAAACCAACCGATATCGAAAATCAAGCTTGGAAGGGTGGAAAGTGTATAGGGACGATCCTTGATGAGACCGGATTTTTTTATTTTTTTTTTTGATTTGTTTGTGATTTCGACGACCATTTCTCGGTTGCCTACGTTCCCTCCATTTATGAAGAGCTCAGTCGCCGTAGTTCGGGCCTATCCCGAATGAAAAGAGAACGAATGTTGAAATTCGAGGGTCTCGAGGACCTTTGGGGATTTTGAGGATTGAATAACATATCCCCTTAGAGTGTCCATGAAAGACACGGATGCGAAGCCCAGGGGACATCCACGGCAAGTGTTTGTGAGGAGAAATGAAATATGCTCACATGAAGGGAAGGGTTGAATTTGCACAATCTTTGATTGGTAATTTTGGACCAAGATGGATTAGATTCCAATTTAAGCAAGCAATGAAGCATTAATTTGATCCCGACATCGAGGATATTAGGAATGAAACCGCTATCCTAGGGACTATAGTTGGGTTTCCGGGCTTCGATCGGCTATCGGGTGATTTGGGAGATTATGACCTCTTGAGATGAGAGGTCGGCTAGGCCTTTTACTGACTGAACCTCTAAAGATGAGAGGTTGGCTCGCGGGGATGTGTTTGGGAAATCTATGGCGAGGAAGATTGATTGCCTCCAAGAATGAGAGGTCAGATTTTGACATGGCCAAGGGCAAGGGTAATGGTGATGGGAGTATCCTCTAAAATTGAGAGGATGGCTTGGGATTGGTTTAAGGTAATGATAAGAGGAAGTCCGAGCGATCGACAACTTTTGCGAGCTTACGAGAATTCAGGCTCCTTTTCGATCATTGGAGAGCTTCTTGAGATGTCGGGGACTTTTGAGTTCTTCTTCTTTTTTTTTTTTTGGAAGGCTTCCTGAGGAGCTTGGAATTATATCCGAGATTGTGAGGATTTTAAAATCCTTCTTTTTTTTTTGTTTCTTTTTTGTTTTTTTTTTTTTTTTTTTTTTTTTTTTTTTGTTTTTTTTTTGTTTTTTTTTGACTTGGAAAGCTTCCCGAGGAGTTGGGGATTATCTTTGTCCATCCTTCATGGCTTGAGATAATTTGCGCATCGCCGATTCTCGAAGCTAACTTCTCGGGCTCGCTTGGACTTTCTCTCGGCATGGAGCAAAAATGATGGCTAAACCGGGTTTCAAAACACGCCGATCTTGAAATGAGAGGGTAGTGTTTAGTAAGGGTGAGGTAATGGCTTTCCTATGGGTGAAAGGTTTCAACCGCAATCCCTACCTGGATGACCTAAACGAGATTAAGTCTTCATTGCTTGCTTAAGCTTTATATGAGAAAAGATCCATGCAAATTCATCGAGCAACGAGATGATGATGATGAAAGGGATGTGAGCATATGAGATGCAAGATGGGGAATTGGTAAGCCCCAATTTGGGAAGGATATCAATTGATTTTCTCACTCCGATTAGTTTAAATATTAATCATTTTCGAAGAATTAGTGGTTGAGCAAACAAGTAAGTGATCATTTTGGATAAAACCATTTCAATTAAGTGTAACGTGGGTGCGCAAGTGATGTCTCGAGTCTAGCAAGAAAAGAAAAAGACTTATATTAAAAATTAGACACTTAACCACTATGTCCAAAATGGACTACAACGACAAATGTCCAGAAGGACTTAGGTGAAAGAAAAGTACTAGAACCTACGAAGGTTGACTCAAAAGACTATTTTAAAGATAGGTAGCCCCCGGCCTAGCCGCTCTTGTCGTTGAACCATGCATCTATTCTTCGACGCCGGAGACGGGAGCTATTGCGAGACCTTTCCATCAGATTTCCTTGGCAACTTTTTGCTCAATCCAACCATCTTCATTGCCTCGCGATGACCGGTTCATTGACCTTGCAAAGGGACGAGTCAAACTCCATCGTGCCCACAAGGCTTGATCCACCAAACTCGATCATGTTGACACTCATGTTGTTAGGGAGCGGGTTATTGATAGTATTAGGTCCTTCAGCATCTCTAACCTCCCTTGCTCAATCAACCCTTGGATGGCCTTTTTCGTGGGGACGCAATCATCCGTCAGTGCCCATGGTACCGATGAAAGGCACAATGCTTGGAGGTATCCAAAGGAGCGTTGGGGTTTCTAGGCCGATAATTTTCCAAAGGCCGGAGCAAACCTTCTCTCACCAAACCTCAAGATATCACTCAAAGGCATCCCAAAGTTTCTCAAGTCTTGGAGTCGGGATCTGGATGCATCGGCTTCTTGGGAACAAAGGAAGTGGCATTGTTACGCCCCGTCCCGCGTAGCCGATCGCCTCTTTGCCTTTAGCGAAAGTGAGAGTAGTTTTGGAGGGAGGAGCCCGATATCCGTAGGCAGTGCAGCAGTCGGCCGCCGATTGTAAGCCTTTTCAAACTTAGCCCCGGAATTAACCATTGCACGCAAGTCGCCGTAGGGAAGTGGCCGAGGGAAGCTCTCAAATGCGGCTTCAAGCATGACCGAAAGATGTCTAATCGCTCCTCGTCGAGGGAGGAATGGCCATTTCACCGAGCTTTAAGTTCCATCTCTTATAGAAATCCCCAATATTCTCATTGTGGCGCCGCATCGTTGTTTGCGGTGTCAACTCGTTTGTCTCCCATTCCAAGTTGGCTTTGTACTTATCTCGTGAAAGTACCGGTAACTGTTCCCAAGTAGCCCTAGCTTCAGTTTGCCGCAATCGGAAAAACCATTTCAAAGCCCCCGACTTCAAAGAGAGACTAAAGTAATCGGCCAACCGCCGGTTTGTGCATCCCTTAGCCTTCATTGCCAAAGTATAGGTGTCCAAGTGAGTTTTAGGGCATGCACTCCCGTCAAACAATTCCAGAGTGGGCATCACAAACTTGTGAGGCGTGGGAACAATCGAGTCGGGATCTCGTAGGCCGAAGAGCAGTGTTCTTTTTGGCGGTCAATTCAAGCAATCTGTGCTTTCATTTCCTTGTGTTGCTCCATAAACCAAGCCAATTGGGATCCAAAGGTGGAGCCATAGCGTTCAAACCAGTGACTGAGCGGAAGAGAGGAGTTACCACTGGCGGCACATTGGTGGAAGGGATACCATATTCCGGGGCATAGGTGAAAACCTGTCCTTGGCCCAAATTACCCTGGGGAGTGTAGGTAGGAGCTTGGGCAAAAGGATAAAACCCAGCTTGCCGTTGGCTTTCCATCGCGTGGAAGGCAGAGGCAGACCCGAGGTAGCCTGATAGCTCGGATTTCCTGAGTGAGGCCCATAAGTAGGCTTGAGTGTGGGGCTCTGTCCCGGATTGTTGAATTGCATGGTCGCCCTGTGGCGAAGGTGTGTAAACTGTGGGGATACTGCGGTCCCGGTGATTCGGATGACACCGGGATGGAGGCTTGATAACCCATAGAAGTCCGAGTGAGAAATGGATTTGTGAGAGCTATGTGAGGAGCAAATGAGCTAGTACCATTCTCGAGGTGGGACTCCCGATTGTTGCCCCGAACCAAACCGGGGTGGTATCCCAAACCTGCTTGTGAAGGTCCTGGATTGATTGGTCCCGAACCGAGGTGGGATCCCCATTTGCCGTGGCATTCCGGGTAGCCCCAAGCATGAGAAGATATTCCGTATCGATTTTGTCCCCACCGAGGGACTCGGGAATTGGCCTGCCTCGTCTGGGCCGCAGGATCCAGTGGTCTCGCATTTGGGAGCCGGGCCGACCTGCAGGTCGAGAAGCATGGATTCTGTGGTAGTACCGTGGGAGGCCGGTGGTGGCATCCCGGGAGTAGTCGGGCCGACCAAGAGTGGGGTTGAGGTCTTCCTCTTCTTCCACGGTGAAGGTGCCATCCGGGTTGAGACCGGCAGCCGGACCACGGCTCTTAATAGCCTCGATAAGGCTATTCACCAGCAGCTTCCTGTCGCACTCTCATCTCGTTTCCGCTAACCGATTCCATTGCTGCGTTCTGTCCGAGGAGTCCCGGAGGCGGAGTGACGTTGTCCCCATCGTTACCGAGCGATGCGGACATTCCGAAACCCGGAGTTGAAACAAACGACGAAGCCGACGATGCGCTTGACTCTTCCCAACCTGATCAAACGGTGACCCGGTGCCCGAAACCAAGCTTTGTGCGGAGTCATGGGGAGAGACACGAGGGTTCGATGGCGGAAATTGAAGGTGGGTAGGTGTTTGGGCTCAAGGCTCGTGCAACATGCAATTATTTGTTCATGTTTACTTAAAACACGTTTTATTAACCTAATCGGTTGGAAAAGATTGCTCTTTTTTTTTTTGCAAACTACTCGATTCTGGATCGGTGGGCCCCGTCACTACGTCTATAAGCCCCTCGTATTCCACCCGTATTTCGACCTCCCGGGGTGGACAGCCCCGGCGAGGGTCCTATAGGGCAAGCGGGTCCCACCGACCGAAAGAAAAACGATTCTAAAAGTCGGCGGGTAATCGAGTCTTAACGAGCATTCGATGTAAATTACGGACAAAGCCGACGTCAAAAGTCAAGATCATGTCCGGGGCTCGACGAAAAGTCGGCATGATTTGGACCGATAAGCGTCCACAATTGATCTTGACTTGTCGTCGGCTAAGCCGTAATTAGTCATGGAATATTCATTAATCCTTGATGACTCAAAGTGTCAATGCCGGGAGTCGGTGTATAATTTGTGCCGCCGAGCCGAAGTCAAGGCGCCGGTCAATATCTTGGTCAAAGTCCGCGGCGGAAAACCGGCAACTTCGACTGATTAGGGACCCGAAAGATATTGAGTCGGTATGCCGACAAAGGCTTGAAAGGAAAGGTCTATACACCGGACAGGGCATGACACGTAACTGACTAAAAACCAACCGGGTCTCGGACAAAGTGTGTCACGGACAAGTGCATGGTCGACACGAGGCTCCATGGGATGTTTGGGTAGTCCTGTGCTCGTCCGAGAGGCGTAATAAGACCAAACGGACCGCGACAAGGATTTCCCCGGGTTAAGGACGTAGTGTGCAGTGTACGGTCACGTGCGCGTAGTGTGCAAGCAGTCTATATTCTTTTTCTGAGTAAAATAGAAAATTTTTTTTTTATGTGTCTTAAAAATATGATGCATGATTTTTTTTTTTTTGGAAATTTTCTTTTTTTTTTTTTTGAAAATCTTTTTTTTTTTGAACTTTTTTTTTTGAAAATTTTAATGAGCACATAAGCACGAAAATTCCGACAGTTAGGGACATTATTCCGACAGTCAAAATTTTGACTTTCTCCGAGGCGGCCAAAACAAACACGAAAAAAATGTGCAAAAATCAACACACACAAAACAAAGGATTTTCAAATGTCGGGACGGAAGCTTGACCCTCGAAAGCTTTTTCTTTTTTTTTTTGAAAACGATGATACCGGTACGTGGGATTGTTAAACCACAATTTATCCCCGACTCGTGTTAGGAGGCGATAACGGGAAGTTTAATGGTTTCCACCAATATACCAAATATCATTTTTTTTTAGAAAAAGCTTATTCCCCAGCGGAGTCGCCACTGTAACGATGTGTTGCCTTTTTCGCGGGAAAAATTCGATTTTTGCGTTTCTTTGAAAAACCAAATAAAACCGAAAAAAACGGAGTCGCCACGCCATTTTAATTTTGAAGGGCCAAAACTTTGAAAAAATCCCGAGATCAGAGATTTAGGTTCGGAGGTCATGTTACGCGTCGGGAAGGACGTTAGTGTGCACCCGACGCGCCTCGTAAAAACGAGTCTTCCAAGCTGAAAATCATTTGTGTGTGTGTGTGTGTATGTGTTTTGGCCAAAATAAGTTGAAACTGGAAAAAGTAAAAATTGGGATGTCTTTTTAAGACTTTAAACTGATCCCATGATTTTTTGGAGAATTTTTGGTTTGAGATTTGATACTCAAAAAACCTTTTGAAGTTGAGAAGTCACTTCTGCCAGAAGGAAATGGCAGCAGACACCTGATTTTGAAATGGATTCAAGGGTCCTAAAACTTCATAATCTGGATGAACTCAGAGAATGAAAGTTTCTCTAGACTCCTTGAATAAACTTTGTGTGAAAGAAATTTCCATTTTGGAGAAGATTTGAGGGGTCAAAACCTTCTGGAAACCTCAGATATGAGATCTGGATTCCCAGAAGCTGATGAACTAGCCTCTGAAAGAAAAATTGAAAAGAGGAGTTTTACTCACCCAAAAAATAAGGTAAAAATATGTCTGGAAAGCTCTGGATGTTGGCTACAAAAAGTGTTTTGTAGTCAACACCAAATTCCAAGTTCATCTGTGTCCAAAAATTAAGACCATGGACTGAGGTCTGAGAAAATTGCTACTGGACAGCAACTTCTCAAGAAAGAAAATATGATTTTAAGGGGGTTTTGCATCCATGCTTGTCCCCATTTCCTAGGTTTTGGTTAGTGATCACTAGACATTTTAGTGGTGAATCAACTATACCAAACCATCCTTGGGGTACATTAGGACTAAGCATTTCATTTGCTTGGGGAGGGGGATTTTACCCTTTGAAATCAAGATTTAGTGCTTGAAAATGATTTTTTAGGGTTTTGAAAGTGCATTTTTGCAAGTAAGAAAGAAAAGCTTTGAAAATAATGTTGATCTTTGTAGAAGATCATCCATGGAGATGGTCTTCCATGGTGATCTTCTTAGATCTAGAGAAAGAAGATGAAAGAACTACATTTTGTAGTTTGAAGATGCATGCATGGATGAGATTTAGGGTTAGGAAGAGGAGGGTTTACCAATCTTCCTTGTGTTCTTGAGTGTTTGGCTTGAGTGTATGAGTGTTTAGGGCTTTAATATGAGAGTGAGTGGATGAGTATGAGTTGGGAAAGATTGGAAAGAAAAAGGTGACAATTCTTGAGAATTCTCACTGTTTTCTCTCTATATTTCGCCAGAACTTCGTTGCTATTGTCAAAATGTGTTGTGTAAACTGAGAGAGGAGGGTTCAATTTATAGGCCCCTGAAATTTACATACATGTCCGCGCGGATGAGAAGTGCAGCGTGCACTGTTCATTAATTACAGCTCCAGCTTTGGACAGGAAGAATAAAAATTCAAAAAAAACCAAATTAACAGCCAGTTTTTGTGTTTCCAGCATTTCTATTTATGGTTTGATTCTTTTGTTTTGCTTTTTAAGATGCTTTCTTTGGTTTATCTTTATTTGGCAATGCCCATTCTACCCTCACTTTGTTAGGAAAGTTAGAAATGTTAGGAATGTTAGTAATTGTTATGACTTTCGTTAATTTTCTAACGAAAATTCTAACAAGCTCAAATTGGAGTACTTACAGCTGCGCAACCATTCTACTTCATTGACACTGTTTTCCAGGAGGACCCTTAATGACGGGATTTCCAACTCCACTGGTAACACTGCTTCCATCCCGTAGGTTAAGGCAAAAGGAGTTTCTCCCGTAGCCGTTTCCGACAGACGTTACGTAGCCCCGAGTGCCAAGTGCGGCTTTTCGGGCCAATCACGACCACGGGTGGCCATCTTCCGGATGATCCGTTCGAGCGTCTTATTAGCAGCCTTCCACGGCTCCATTAGTCCGAGGTCCGTACGGAGACGACTTGTGGCGAGTGATTCTGAATCGACAAGAACCTATCGCAGTCCCCTTCAAAGTGCGACCCATTATCGGAAATGATCTCGTTGGGCACCCCATATCTGCACATTATGTTTTCTTTGATGAATTGGGCCACTTTTCTGGAAGTGAGGACCTTGTAAGACTTGGCCTCTACCCACTTGGTGAAGTAGTCGATGGCTACTAGCACAAATTCATGCCCATTGCTTCCGGTCGGGGCTATTTTCCCTATCACGTCAATGCCCCAAGTTGCAAACGGCCAAGGAGTCGTCATGCGGTATGTGTCATGAGGCGGGAGATGGTTGAGGTTGGCAAACCGCCGGCACTTGTCGCATGCTCGGACGTCTTTGGACACACTGTTTCCATGGAAATCCAGTAGTAACCCATTCGAGGATCACTTGCATCGTGGCTCGGCATTCATATGAGGACCGCAGGGACCATTGTGGACTTCGGTCATCAACTCGTTGGCCTTTTTTGAGTGACGCACAAGAGGAGTGGTCCTTGGTATCGCTTCTTGTATAGGTTGCCTCCTAGAATGACATAATGGGAGGCCAACCTTTTCGGGGCTTGCAAGCTCTTGGCTCGACACCTTCTTTTGGTCTACCTTCTTTGTCTCGAAAGCCGACTCTCCATCTTTGAGGAACCTGGTAAATTTGATTGTACCGGGGTTCCTTTATAGGCTCGGGTCCTGTGTCTACTTCACAACAAGGTCGGGCTTCTCTTCTACCTACTCGGAAGGGTTTTACGGCTTTTCCCTCGGGGATCTCTACCAATGAGGCTAGAGTAGCTAGGGCATCTCGCGAATCTGTTCTTTTCCCTTGGCAAGTAGTGGAAGGTCACTTCTCCGAACTGTCCAAATCAACTCCTCCATATGGGCATGATACCGCCGCAGTTAGGGTCCACGCCTTCCACTTGTTGGAAACCTGGTTGATGATCGTGGCCGAGTCTCCGTAAACTTCTAGCTCCTTGACATTCCTTTCTAAGGCGGCTTCCAAACCAAGAATGCGGGCTTCATACTCGGCAACATTGTTCGTGGCAGGAAGTTCAACTTGAGGGCCATGGGTGTATGCTCATCTTTCGGATCGACCAAGTAGCATCCCGATACCGTTTCCTCTTTTGTTAGCGGCTCCGTCAAAGAACAACTTCCATCGGTTTTCGTGTTCGACCGCAAAGATCCCTTCATCTGGGAATTGGGGTTCGTGCCCTCTGTCTTCATTACTGGGAAAGTTTGCCAGGTGGTCTGACAACGCTTGACCCTTGATAGCCTTTCTGGTCACATAGTTGATGTCGTACTCTGCTAAGAAGAAGGACCACTTTGCTAGACGCATCGAGAGGGAAGGCTTATCAAAGATGTATTTGATGGGGTCCATTTTTGAGACCAAATTCACAGGGTGGGCTTGCATATAATGCTTCAACTTGCCGACTACCCGGACTAGTCCCGCACATGTCTTTTCACATGATGAGTAATTGAGCTCACTTCCTGCAGCCTTCCGCCGACAAAGTAAATGGCGTTCTCTACCCGAGAGTCTTTCTTTTCCCGAGCAAGCATAGCCCCAACCGCCGTATCGGTGACGGTGAGATAGAGCGTAAGAGGTTTCTGTCTATGTGGGGGCATAGCACCGGAGGGTGTACCAAGTATGCCTTGATCCGGTCAAAAGCATCCCGGCATTCTTCGGTCCATTCTCGTGTCTACGTTCTTCTTCATGAGCTTGAAGATGGGCTCGCACGTAGTGGTCAACTGATTGACGAAACGGCTAATGTCCGCAGTTTTCCCATAAAGCTCTTGACTTCGTCCGGGTCCGAGGTGGCCTCATATCCATAATGGCTTTGATCTTTTGGGGGTCAACTTCGATACCTCGCTCTGTGACCATATACCCAAGCACTTTTCCCTTGTCACTCCAGAAGGTGCATTTAGCGGTGGTTTAGTCTCATGGAATGTTGTCTCGGCCTCTCAAAGAACTTCCGCAGTCAACAAAGTGCCGCCCGTCCTCGCCTTTGGAGTGGATTATCATGTCGTCTACGTAGACCTCAATCTCCTTGTGGATCATGTCATGAAAAAGCGCGGTCGCCGCCCTTTGGTAAGTAGCCCCGGCGTTCTTAAGCCCAAATGGCATCACCGTATAACAGTAAGTTCCCACGGCGTGGTGAAGGTCAGTCTTTTCTTGGTCTTCCTCGGCCATCTTGATCCGGTTGTATCCTGCAAAGCCATCAACGAAGGATTTGACTTCGTAGTTAGCGTGGAGTCCACCAGGATGTCTATGTTTGGCAAAGGGTAATCGTCCTTGGGGCTGGCCTTGTTCGGATCTCGGAAATCCACACGAAGCCGCACCTTCCCATTGGCCTTGGTAGACGGTCACAATATTGGACAACCATGTCGGATATTCGATGACTACGATGAATCCTACCCGCATTAGCTTCTCAATTTCTTCTTTGACTGTAGAGACCATTCTCGGCTTGATCTTCCTCGGTTTCTACTTTACCGCTTAGCATCCGGTGCTAGAGGGATTACGTGCTCTACTATCGAACCTGCCTAGCCCCGCATATCCACCGTATGACCATGCAAACACGTCGACGTATTCCCCGAGCAAGGGTCGATCGCCGTCCCGTTCAACCCCTGGAAGAAGTTTCCGATCTCGTGTCTCTTTAGGTTCCTCGACGGTACCCAAGTTCACACTTGTCAAAACCTCCTCGGCGGCTTGGGCCCGGTTTTCCTCTTTTCGAAACCCGCTTAAAGATTTCTTTAATGTATTGTTCATTTAGTGTGTTTGCATCTTGTTCAAATGATTCATTATTAACTGTTGTTGAGTTTTGAGTTAATTTATCATTTGTTAAGTTGGCAATAAGAGGATACTCGTAAAGATCTCGTCATTTCATTCAAAATAAGGGGAAAGATGACATCGATTACATTTTGATAGTCCTCGTGCGTGAGGCCTTTGGATGACTCGGAAGGACTGGAATTCAAAGATTCCCGACTTCAACCGAACGCACGCTACCGACTCTGGACCCTACACTACTTATTGACTCGAGGGTGGCTTGACAAAGGTTGGACCGGGATCTCACTCCTTCTTGTTGTTGCCCTGGGGAATAGCAGTCTTGTCAGCGTTCTTCAGAAAGTTGGAGACTTCAGATTGATCAAAAACTTGCCGGAAATCGTTGATAGGCCGGTACCGTGGAAAGATAGTGAGGGGAGCTAGAGTAGCTTGATATAATCTCTCAGTGAGCTCGTCCGTGACAAGCCGGGCTCATTGATCGAAGAGTCCGGCTCATCTTATCAATGCACCGCCGATAACTCATTTTCTCTTTACCGATCTTGGACACCACGACCTTGTCGGTGTAGCCAACGGAGGGTTGGCCTGGATAATGCCGATGAAGTCTTCTTCGTAGGGGATCTTAATTCTTCCTTGACCGGCTACGTATTCAATAGGCTTTCGTATTACGCTTCTAGATCCGCTAGCTTCTCATTGAACTTTACGATGGCCACAAATTCAGCACTTTACGCTTCAAGAGGATCACCGTACATGGGGGTATCAGCCGGACTGTGCTTTGAATGATGGGTTCCTTGGCGGGCTGTTTGGCATAGCCGACATAGTAATCGAACTTGCCAGAAGGCTCCCCTAGAGTTCCGACGCTCTTGTCTCCGACTTCATACCTTTCTTTTAGCGTCTGTGGTGTGGACTTTCTCTTCTTCTTCTTTCTCGAAGGAGCATCTTCATTGATCCATTCTTGGTACTCATACTCCAGGCAGTCCTCACGCCGCATACATCATACCATATGTGAGGCTTGGGCTGAACTGGGATGGCCTCTCCGACTACTTGGTCATTACCATTGTTGACTATCATGTTGGCCATTTTGACACCGAAAAGCCGGCAAAACCGAGGATTCTCGCGAACCTGTGCGAGAATTCTCGCGCTAATAAGTCGCCGACCCGGTGTTCTCACCCACTTCTTTCTCGCTGCGGGAAAGGGATAGGAAAGGTTTAGACTCGGGGTAGGTGTTTAGGCTGAAGGCTCGGGCAATATGCAAATTAGAATCTTCCAGCTTTACTTAAAACAGTGTCTTTTATTAATATCTATTTGGTTGGAAAAGGGGGGTTGCCCTTCTTTTTCGTAACTATTCTAGATCCCGGATCAGTGGGTTCCGTCACTACGTCTATAAGCCCCTCGTATTCCACCCGTATTTCGACCTCCCAGGTGGACGGCCCGGGCGAGGGTCCTATAGGGCACGCGGATCCCACCGACCGAGAGTAAAGAACGCTCCTAACGGGTCTAGCGGGTCATAGGAACTTTCAACGCACGAGCGATGCGGATTATAGGCATGGGCAATACCGGGAAAGTCTCGTCTTTACGCCTTGATAGAATTTTGGCGTAATTTCGCTTGAGCGAATGACGTTTTGACTTTCAGTAATGTCCGAGAATATAATAGGCATAGGTCGGGCGGCAAAAGCCGGATGACACGGTGTCACATTGAACTTTGTTGCATACGCCGGGCGTGAGTTAGAATCGAAGTCAATGCCGGGTCAAGATCTTGCCAATTTTTCCTTGTCGGAATTTTAGCAGAGCTTCGCTTGAGCGAAAGATCTTTTGATTTGTTGGCAAAGACTCGGTCTTGACTCTTACGCATTCCGTGCAGGTCAAGGTCAATAGTCAATGTCGGAGTTGAGATCTCGCCAATTTTTCCTTGTCGGAATTTTGGCGGAGTTCTTCTTCCGTTATGAACTAAGGCTTGACCTTTACGAGGGTATGCAACTGGGCTATATGACACGGACTAGACCAAAAACCAACCAAAAAAGTCACGGTTTTTTGAAACGTGTGACACGGACTGTGCATTGGTCGACACTGGCTGCCATGGGGAGGTTGGGATGATTCCGTGCGCGCCAGGGAGAATCGTAAGGCTGTCCGTGGATCGCACTGGAACCACCCTCGGGTTTGAAGGACGTGCGTGCAAAAGTGTACAGATATATCGTGTGCGCGTAGTGTGCGGTCTCCTAAAAATGTTCCTTTTGAGTTAAAACAGAGATTTTCGTAAATGTGTTTTAAAGGAATGATTTTCGGGACGGGGAGAATGCAACACATAAGCACGTAAATTTTCTCGGGAGCCCCGGCCTCATGGAGCCGAGTAGCCCCAAGCCGCTAGGATCGCCATATTAACCTCAATTTTTCCCGGTGGAATTGCCACCGAGGTCGCCCTGGCCGTAATCCAAGGAGGATTGAGCCGTACGACTGCATGGATCAATTTTCCAGGTTCCACTCCTTTGCTATTTTTCGGGTTGTTTCCCGTTCAAAGTATGCACAGATTCCAAGATGCAAATGATGCAATGCATGGTAAAGAAAGCAAGCATGATTAATGAAATCGGCGACGGGAGTCTAACCCGTTCAAAGGGAAAAGCTTTCTTTTATTTTTTTTCAAAATTTTTTTTTTTCGAAAAGGGATACTGGTACGTGGGATTGTTAAACCACCGGTTATCCCAACTCCCACATCAGGGAGTGTACAGGAAGGGTAAGTGGTTTCCACCTATATACCGAGTATCGGTTTTTTTGTTTTGAAAATAAAGCTTTTCTCCTTTGGGATTTCCCCAGCAGAGTCGCCAAACTGTGAATGTGTGCCCAAATTTTTGTGTTTGTTGGATTCACGCGAGTTTGAAGACATCCGGTTTAATTTGAAAAACGGAGTCGCCACGCCATTTTGATTACCTCAAAACTTTGAAAAAAAGGTTTTATGGGTTCGGAGGTTAAGTTACCCCTTGGGAAGAACGGATCGTCGTTCACCCAAGGTGCCTTGCCGGAGCAAGTCTCCCAAGATTTCATTAATCGTGCTTGCTTGCGTGCTTTCTTGTGTGCATGTGTTTGAAAATAAGGAGGGAATGTCCCAAGTCGTCTTCCGGACGTACAAACCATTTGTTGGTTGTCGCTCAGGATTTCTTGGATTTTATGTATTCGGGATTATGATCCCGCCCTCATCTTGAACTTGTGATCATCGCATTTTTTAGACCTTGGGACTTGCGTGATCGAGAGAATGACTCTCTTTGTAGTCAAAGATGAGGTTCTTTAGAAAAGGAGGGTCCTTAGCCCATCAATCCTACACTTTTAAGATGGTCGAGCTTGTATAGATGCTTCATACTCATCTTAAGTGATGATCGGAGATATAGGGTTCGAAGGTGTCCCTTTCTAAAGAGATTATGAAACCTTTATGGAAGGAACGATGTAAAGATAGGATCTTTTACACCGGTCCGTTCCTAGGTTGCTAATGGGGGAATGGGGGGAATGTATGTAAAAATGACACTTTAATGAAAAGATGACATTTTTGGGTTGCAAATGATGCACTTGATTCAAAGAAATGATCTTTATTGCAAATGATGCATAAAGATATGATTTTTATGCAAATGATGCATTTTGTTGAAGAAATTGGCATTCATTATGCAAATGATGCATAAAGATTGCATTTTGAAAAAGCATATGATGCTAATTTATGGTAAAGACATGGTCTTTAAAGCAAATGATGCTTGGAAAAGGGATTTTGAATGCAAATGATGCATTTTGATTGAAAAGATTTGATTTTTATATGCAAAGGATGCATAAAGATGACATTTTTATTGGAAAATGGGGGTTTTAGGTGCAAAGGATGCACCTTTATGGGGAAAGACTACATTTTTATGACAAATGATGTCTAATGCATGCAAAAGGGGAAGGGGGAATATAAAGATGTGATCTTTAATCTACCAAGTCCCAAGCAATATAAAGACAATGCAATGAGCAATTTATAAAGCAATTAGGATGTGAGGTTAGGGCGTGCGAGGTTACCAATGACTTCCTTCTTCTTTGGATGAAGCTAGGAGGAGAGGTTGATCCTGGATCTTCAAGGAGGAGGGAGGGAGCTTCTTGGCCTTCTTCTTCACCTTCTTGGATCTTCAACAGCCTTTTGGGAGTATTATGATTTTGTGGGTTGATTTTGTTTTGTCAATTGTGTGTGTTGAAATGGGTAGAGGAGGGCTCTATTTATAGGCAGTCTGGAAATCGCCAATGAGGCCGTGCGGCTAGGGACCTCCAGCTAATGCAGCCGTGCGGCATTATCCATTGTGACTCAGCATTTCTAGAACCATGCAAGGTGGCAAATTCTAGAAGGTTCTTCCTAATTAAGAAAAACGTGTTTCTTAATTAGGAAGGCTCCTCTTCAGCCTTTAATTAATTTGGGACTGTTCCGGAATATTTTCGGAACACTAGGAAGGTCCGGGGAATTACCGGAAAACTTACCGAAATTGCCGGGAAATTTAACCGGAAGGCATGAGCCAGATTTGGGTACTTACACCATAGTCAATGCCCGCTCACAATTCGAAAAGGATCTCAAGGAAAAGTTGGCTACAGTACAGTCGTACAGTACAGATCAGCAGCTACATTCAATTCTGCACCGGCCCCCGGCAAAGGGTAAGATACGTCTGTCAACTACATCCGTCAGGGTCAACAGTCAAGCAACAGAAACCCGGCTCCGCAGAGCAATAACTCCTCCACGAAGCAGCCTTCCGTACACTTCGACAAGTTGGGTATGCCTCTGAGTAAGATGCTGGAAGGGTTGATCAAAGAAGGCCTCCTCAAGCCCGTTGAAAACTACAAACCTAGGAATCCCGTAATCAACGCCGACAAAAGCAAATACTGGGCCTTCCACCAATATCACGGGCACACAACTGACAGCTGCCTGGGGTTACGATATGAGATCCAGAACCTGATAGAGGAGGAAAAGTTGGAGCGTCCCCGTGGACCTAATACAGTCGGAAACCCTTTTCTGAACAACAACAGCATAAACTCCATCAAGTGGGTACCAAAGAAGATTGCCGCAGAGCCAGTCTCTCCGCCTCTTCCAGCCAAGTCTTCATCAGACGTTCACATCAGTTGCGATGTTTGTGACTGCTCCGAATGCCTTGAGTACGAGTTCCAGGACCTGATCAGGGGCGATTCCCCCAGAAATCAGAAGAAACAGTCTTCCCGACAAAAGTTGAAAGAGAGGTATGAATCCGGAGACACCAGCGTGGGTACACTCGGAGAGCCGTCCGGGAAGTTCGATTACTATGTACTCTACTCCAGCAAGTCCTCTCTCCCTTCAAGCAGCACAGCTTCAGAGCAGACATGGGTGGGAAAGCCGAAGTATCCTGCTGACACCAAAGCTCAGACTTCAGGACACCGGAATACCTCAAACTTTGGCAACCTTACTGCCAGTCAGAAGCCTAATCCCCCGTCGAATCAGCCAAGATTAAACCCGCCCAACTTCAGAGCACGGGCCGGCAAAGGAAATTCAAAGTCAACTTGGCACTCGCACTCAATCAATGTGCTGACTAAGGGCGGCCACCGCCACAAGCTACCTCGACACAATTCCGAGGCACCACCAAAAGCTTTGCCTCTCAAGAGGAAGACAGGAAATGGATGGCTCGATGATTCTCCCTCTCCGAAAAGAGATCAGATTTACGATTCCAGACTGTATGGCAGCATGCTCACCTTCTGTAACGAAGACCTACCGAAAGGGGCCTCGGGGCACAATGAAGCTTTGTACATCACTATCCGGCTCAACACCGTCTCCCTCCCTGGGGTGTTGGTAGACAATGGATCAGCAGTCAACGTCCTTCCCCTCAGCATGATGCGAGCCCTACGCATTGATGAAGGCCACATGATCCCATCTACCTGAACTATCAAAGCCTACGACAGCACGTCTCGTCCCATCCTAGGGACGGTGACTCTTGAGCTCTGGTTCGAAACCCAAATGGTTCCAGTAAAGTTCCACGTGATGGACATTCCGTCCGAATTTACAGCCCTGTTGGGATGCCCATGGCTACACCACATGAAGGCCATCGCCTCCACTCTCCATCAGTGTGTCAAGTTCATAAATCGACAAGGAGATCTCGAGGTCATCAGAGGGGACATTTTCTTCAGGGAATGAAGCCGAAATGCAATCAAGCGTGCCCGCAGCCAGACACCGGGGCTACCTCATGCAAGCCGACCAAAGGACTACCGGGTCAAATCTCATCAGAATCCCTCAAAGTCCGGAGGTGCTAACTATGTCAACATCCTCGAGCAGGAAGATCCCGAAGCAGTCAGGTTCATCAAGTTCAACTGCCGTTTCCGAAACTTGGACGCAGACTGGAAAGAAACCCTGAGCATCGCAATGATACGGGCACACAAACCCCCTGTCTCCGATCGGAGATTTGTCAGCATCCTTCGAGCCAACTCTCTGGCCCCGCCAGGCGAAGAAATCTTCACGATAAAGGTCAACAAGCACCGACATACTCGTGATGAATGTATGGCAGTCGTTTGGGATGTCTTACACGCAGAATTTCCTACCGAACCCCTTTTCTCAAACGAGGGGCATGAGGTCTTCTTAGCAGCACCAACTTCGCGACAGGGCGCGAGACGTCCTTACATCTAGGTTGACCCATCAGAAGGCGAGGAATTGAGAAATGATTTTACAAGTGAAAAATTACAAACGACACAAATGTGAAATCCATTGAGAAATGATTTTACAAGTAAAAAATTAAAAATGACACAACTATGAAATCAATTGAGAAATAATTTTACAAGAGAAAAATTAAAATGACACAACTGTGAAATCATACGATTGTGTAATCGTACTACTGTGAAATCACACAATTATGTAATTACACAACTGTGAAATCAATTGAGAAATGATTTTACAAGTGAAAAATGACACAACTGTGAAATTAAACAACTGTATAATCATACAACTGTGAAATCATTGAGAAATGAAAAATAATTTTTTCACAAGTGAAAAATGAAATTCTTATTTTTAAAATTTGAATCATATCTTGAATGTACTTGTTTGATTCAATTTGACGATACAATTAATAAGGTGGTTGCAGATTATTTTTTTTTATTTTTAGATTTTAAGATATTGCATTTTAAAATTTAAAGAGGAAATCAATTTATTATAATTGTGAAATCACATAACTGTGAAGTTACACAACTGTGAAATCACACAACTGTGAATCACATAATTGTGAAAAATAGAGTGACATGGGCAAAATGGTCCAGAGACTTATTGGCAAGATTTAATAATGTCAGTCATTAAAGGTAGTATTCATTTAGCTAAAGGACTTTTTGGTCGAAGCCTCTTATAAAAATCAAAAATTCACTAGCTAATAAATTTAAAGTCACTCACATGTAAAAGCCTCTTATAAAAATCAAAAATTCACTAGCTAACAAATTTAAAGTCACTCACATGTAAAATAGAGTAAATTATAATTTTATTGAAAAATTCAAAAAATGTTTAACCAGATAATTTTTAAAAATGGATCATAATGATCAAAGAATTCACATGTAAATTAGAATAAATTATAATTTTATTAAAAAACACAAAAATATTAGACTAGTTAGCTTTTAACAACTGATCAAAATGATATAAGAATTCACTAGTTTAAAATTTTAAAGTCTCTCACAAGTAAATTAGAGTAAATTGTTTTTTTCTGAAAAACTCTAAAAATGTTAAACTAGTTATTTATTAACAATGGATCAAAATGATTAAATAATCACTAGTTTAAAAAATTTAAAGTCACTCACATGTAAATTGGAGTAAATTATAATTTTGTGAAAATTCTAAAAATATTAAACAAGTAGTCTTTAACAATGGATTAAAAAATTGACTAGCTTAAAATTTTTAAAGTCTCTCACATGTAAATTAATTAGAATAAATTATAATTTAATTTAAAAACTCTAAAAATGTTAAACTAATTCATTCTTAACAACCGATTAAAGAAATCACTAGCTTAATAAATTTAAATTCTCTCACGTGTAAATTAGAGTAAATTATAAATTTATTGAAAATCTCTAAAAATGTTCGTAAAATCTAGGGAGAATTCTCCATAAGTTATGGAGAAACGGGTTACGGATATCCAGAAGCTATTGAAAGGATATCCAGAAACTTTTTGTATTGGCCATGACCTTGTCCCATGGTTACTTACGGATATCGCCTCAAAGGTTACTGGATATCCGTAACCCTTTGAAAGGATATCCAGAAGCTTATGAAAGTGATATCCGAAACCTTCAAAATGATATCCGTAAACTTTCAAAATGTTTCGGATATTCATTTGATGGTTTCGGATATACATTTGAAGGTTTCGGATATCCGTAAACCTTCAATAAGCATTTTCTCGGTCTTGGCCTTGGATTTGGCTTCAAATATGTTTCGGATATTCATTTGATAGTTTACGGATATACATTTGAAGGTTTATGGATATCCGAAACCTTCAATAAGCAATTTCGGTCTTGGCCTTGGATTTGGCTTCAAATCTATTTTTTCTCGGATATCCACCCAAAGGCTTCTGGATATCCGTTCCAAAGCTTCTGGATATCCAGAACCCTTTGAGACTGATATCCAGAAATTTTTTTCTGGCTATCAAATGCATTGCTTCTGGCTATTAAGAACGCGTTTCTCCATAGTTATGGAGAAACGCGTTTCTCAGCAGACCTACTCAAAAATGTTAAACTAGTTAATGCTTAACAATGGATTAAAATGATCAAAGAATTAACTAGCTTAAAAATTAAAAAGCCTCTAACATGTAAATTTTAGTAAATTATAATTTTATTAATAAAATCTAAAAATTTTAAACTAGTTAATTCTTAACAATTGATCAAAATGATCAAAGAATTCACTAGCTTAAAATTTAAAGTCTCTCAAGTGTAAATTAGAGTAAAATATAGTATTATTGTCAAAACTCTAAAATGTTAAACTAGTTAATCCATAACAATGGATCAAAATGATCAAAGAATTCACTAGTTTAAATAATTTAAAATCTATCATATATAAATTAGAGTAAATTTTAATTTTATTGAAAAGCCCTAAAAATATTAAACTAGTAAATTGTTAACAATGGATCAAAATGATAAAAGAATTCACTAGTTTAAAATATTTAAAGTCTCTCACATACTCTAAAAATGTTAAACTACTTAATTCTTTGCAATGGATCAAAATGATCAAACAATTCACTAGCTTAAAAAATTTAAAGTCTCTCACATTTAAATTAAAGTAAATTATAGTTTTGGGAAAAACTATAAAAATGTTAAACTACTTAGTTCTTAATAATGGATCAAAATGATCAAACAATTCACTAGCTTAAAAAATTTAAAGTCTATCACATTTAAATTAGAGTAAATTATAATTTTGGAAACACTATAAAAATGTTAAACTACTTAGTTCTTAATAATGGATCAAAATGATCAAACAATTCACTAGCTTAAAAAATTTAAAGTCTATCACATTTAAATTAGAGTAAATTATAATTTTGGGAAACACTATAAAAATGTTAAACTAGTTAGTTCTTAATAATGGATCAAAATTATCAAAGAATTCACTAGTTTAAAAAATTTAAATTCTCTCTCACATTTAAATAATAGTAAATTTTAATTTTATTGATAAATTCTATAAATGTTGAGCTAGTTAATTCTTTAATAATAGATCAAAATAATCAAATAATTCACTAGCTTAAAAAATTTAAAAGTCTCTCACATGTAAATAAGAGTAAATTATAATTTTATTTGAAAAACTCTAAATATGTTAAACTACTTAATTCTTAACAATGGATAAAACTGATCAAAGAATTCCCTAGCTTATAATATTTAAAGTCTCTCACATGTAAATTAGAGTAAATTATAATTTTATAGAAAACCTCTAAAAAAAGGCCAAAAACTTGTAAAAAACGCATTTTTTCTAAACTTAACAAAAAACGTGTTTTTAGAACGAACACACACAGACGACCCATTTTCTCTCTCTCTACCCGCAATACCAGTTCTCCCCCAAAATCATTCGCCGGCGACCTTACTTCTAACCACAATTTCCCACCACCGTCATCTGCTATCCCCAAATCAACAACCAATCCTCATCGTTCTACCTCCCTCTTCCTCAATTACCTTCTTCCCTGATCTATTCTCTTCCAATTTTTCTCTCAACCCAATTTGAAAATGTCGTCGCCGGCAGCAACCATAGCGTGGTGAAACAGCCGGAAGGGCAGTGCTGCTCCACACTCAAGACGGTGTTGAAAACCAACGCAGAGTGTCTGTGTGAGGCATTCAAGAACAGTGCTCAATTGGGTGTTTCTTTGAATATCACAAAGGCTTTGGCTCTTCCCACCACCTGCCATCTTCATGCTCCTCGCATACACAAAAACTGAGTGCCAGTGTATTAGTTTTCAAATGCCAGTGTATGTATTTTCAAATGCCATTCCATGTGTTTTTGAATGTCAGTTCTTGTGTTTTTGAGAGCCAGCAAACTTAATTCTAGTGCCAGTGCATTTTAATTTGAGTGCCAGTACATGTTAATTCGAGTGCCAGTGCATGAAGAAGATGAACGGAGATGGAGTGCCAGTGCATTTTAATTCGAGTGCCATTTCATGTTAATTCGAGTGCCAGTGCATGTTTTTTGGAATGCCAGTATAATAGAATATTAATGCCAGTGCATAACAAATAGATGGGAATTTGAGTGCCAGTGTGTGTGTTTTAGAGTGCCAGTGTATGTGTATTTGAATGCCAGTCCATGTGTTTTTGAATGCCAGTGCTTGTGTTTTTGAGAGCCAGTTCATGTATATAAAAGTGTCCGTGTAAAAACCGCCAATGCTAGTTTAACAAACGGGGAAACACACAAGCACTGGCATTCAAAAACACAAGCACTGTCATTCAAAAACACATGCACTGGCATTCAAAAATACATACACTGGCACTCAAAAAACACTGGTAATCATTTTTGCTGGCTCTCAGAAACACAAACACTGGCATTCAAAAACACATGGACTGGCATTCAAAATCACATGGACTGGCACTCAAAAACACATACACTGGCACTCAAAAACACTGGTAATCATTTTTGCTGGCTCTCAAAAACACAAACACTGGCATTCAAAAACACATGGACTGGTACTCCAAAACACATGCATTGGCACTCCAAAACACATGCACTGGCATCTAATTACCCAGTCCATAAACTTAATAAAAAAACTAATGGGTGTTAAATATGTCTGTTCATACACCAACTGGCACTTGATAATATATTAACTGGCACTTGATCATACACCAACTGGCACTTGATCAAATCCCATGTTTTTGCGAAATTGCAGATTCACTCCCTTTTAAACCATCATCTCATTCTTATTTATCTTCAAAATGGTAGTAGTAGCAACACGGGCCAATCGGGCGGGACCATTGCAGCACCAGCAAAATCAGTTGTCTCCAAAGTATTGGATTTGATGTTTGGGGTTTAATGGACGAATTCCAACCTGGCACCTGATTATGGACGAATTCCAAACCCTAAAGATGCAATTCCCAATTGAAGAAGAAGCATTGACGCCGAATTTGAAGATTGATTTGGCTCCGGTGAAGAAATTGGAGTGGATTCAATTCGGGACGTACAACTAAGGCGTAGTCTAAAAACACGTTTTTTTGTAAGCTCACAAAAAACGCGTTTCTTATAAGACCAACTCAAAAAAAAAGTTAAAGTACATAGTTAATTATTAACAATAGATCAAAATGATCAAAGAATTCACTAGCTTAAAAATTTAAAGTTTCACACATGTAGATTAGAGTAAATTAATTTTTTTTGAAAACTCTAAAAATGTTAAACTATTTATTTATTAACAGTGGATCAAAATGAGAATTTTTTTTCCTAAATATTGTTTTTTTTAAATTTAAATACCAAAATAACATTGTTAAAAACTTAAGTACCAAACTAGCACTTTTAATAGGATTCTGGAATTACCAATTCTGAAATCATGTAATCCGAAATTGGTAATTCCGGAATCCCATTTTCAAAAAAAAAAATCTGTAAAAAGAGAGGGAACGATCGCGCCATAAAGGTTGCGATCACGCCCTTTGCTGGCAAATTCAAATCCGAAACTGGTAATTCCGGATTTGCTTTACCCAACAATTTTATCCCTTCTCCCTAACAACTCTGTAAACAAGCACAAACATACTACACCAGTCCAAGAAGAAGAAGAAGATAAGGAAGAGGAAGAAGAAGAAGAAGAGAAGGGAGGTGGATCTTTGTAAAAAAAATCTGTAAAATTCAGAAAATTGAGCATAAGACGAACCAAAAAAAGAAGGTACATTTTAATCCCTCTTAATTTGTGTTTGAAATTTAAAAGTAGTGTTTATTTGGTTTTTTTTAAATGTAATGATATTGTTAATTTAGGTTTTTGATAATTTTTGTTTTTCAATTTTTTGGAATAAATATGAATGGAGTTCCACTTGTTTTCATGTGTTATTGGGGAGGAGATGATGAACACCCGTTTGAAGGTGAATATTTTGAAAGGGGATCAAAATGTGCACTTAGGGCTAAAACTCGGTGGAGTTACAAGAAGTTGATTAAGAAGTTAGCTAAGAAAATTGGGGTAGATCGAGCTAATGTTCAGTTGGAAGTTATTTGTACATATCCTCATCTTGTCGCTCTCGGGATTGCAAATTACATTCCATTTGTAATCGACAATGATATGGGTATGGAAGTCATGTTTGATGTTTCTGCTCAGTTTGGTGGGTTGAGTAGCTTACAATTATATGTTAAGATGAATTTAGTTGCAAATTACATTCCATTTGTAATCGACAATGATATGGGTATGAAAGTCATGTTTGATGTTTCTGCTCAGTTTGGTGGGTTGAGTAGCTTACAATTATATGTTAAGATGAATTTAGCTGCTATAGTGAGAGGGATGTTGGAACAAGTACACAAACCTATGTGGAAGAGGGAGAGGGAGAGGGAGAGGAAGAGGAAGATAGATAGGAAGAGGAAGATAGAGAGGAAGAGAGAGAGGAAGAGGGAGGGGGTGAGGGTTGGGAATTTTATAATGATGATGATAATGATTCAAATTATGAAGAAAATATTGAGTCACTTCTAAATGAAGATCGTGATGATGGATATGATGATTTAGTAGTCCTAATGATGATAGTGAGAATGAGGGTGATGATGGGGTGAGGGAAGATTTGGGGATACATTTGATTGCTTACGAAGAGCCACAAAATCATGTGAATGAGAGAGCCGAGTATCAATTTTATCATGTTATTGGAGAAGGATCAGATATTTATGATAATAACCAATATAACTTTGCTGATTGGGATGCAGAATATGATGAAATTGTCAAAGGTATTCGCTTTTCAAAGAAGACAGAGGTGCAACAGAAAATGAAGATGTTTCATATTAAGAGAAATAGGCGCTTCAAGGTAAAACGAAGCACAACCCGAAAGTGGACTATTGAGTGTTTGGTGAAAGATTTTTCGAGTAATTTCTATGTGAATGTGAGTTTGAAGAATTTCGAGTATTGGGAAGTTACCAAATACAAGGGTCCTCATTCTTGCTTGGGAACAGAAATTAGCGAAGATCATCAAAACCTAGATGCTAAGTTCATAGGGCAAGAAGTTTTGGAACTGGTTAAGGCTGATCCCGAGTTGAAGATTGCAGTTGTGAAGGCGACAATAAAAAGTGCCCATGTGAAGGATGTTTCATATAGGAAGGCATGGTGTGGCAAACAAAAAGCTATTGCAGAGGCATATGGAGACTGGGAAGAATCTTACATAAGGTTGCCACGTTTGTTAGCAGCTATCCAAAAATGGAACCCTGGAACCATTGTGGAGCATTCTGATCCTCCTCCTCCCGGTGCTTTAGGTATGTTTGATCGTGTGTTCTGGACATTTGGCACTTGTGTGGAAGCATTCTCTCATTGTCGTCCTATTATTTCTGTTGATGACACATTCCTGCATGGAAGATATAGAGGGGTTATTCTTATTGCAATGGGTGTTGACGCAAATGATAGTCTACTTCCTCTCGCATTCGCTGTTATTGAAAAAGAGGACTACCGAAATTGGTGTTGGTTTTTGCATCTTCTTTGCAAACATATTATTAAGGGTCGTGAAGTTTGCTTGATATCTGATCGGCATAATGGCATCCTTTTCTCGGTTGGAGATAATGACAACTGGCCACGAAATGTTGTCCACAGATGGTGCATGTTGCACTTGCGAGCTAATTTTCTTAAAGCTCACAAGCGCGTTGGATTGAAAGATCTTTTTTGGCGTGCTGTTAGCAACACCCAAGATAGAAAGCTTAAATGCTATCTGAGGCAGATTCATATCAACCCTGAGGCATCTAAATGGTGGGAGTACTTGGATGCTAGAAAGTGGACAATGGCTCATGATGGTGGATATAGGTACGACATTAAGACTACTAATTTGTCTGAAATTTTTAATGGCGCTATGAAAGGAGCCCGGGGGATGCCTATTTCAACAGTTGTTGAGACCTCATTCTATAGGTGTGTGGCATACTTTCAAGATAGACTCACTAAAGAAATTAGTGCTTTAGGGAGAGATCCTAATGGCATCCCACCACCAAATGCCACGCTACAATTCAGTGCGAGAATCGATAGAAGATACCGATACAACTTGAGTAAGGCCGTGTATCATCAAGTCACAAGGTTTATTACTACGTCTGTGGGTGTTTATAGTGTGATGACCAGGGTACATAGTGACAAAGGTGGACACATTCAAGTTGTGAAATTAGGTGATCGAACATGCACTTGTGGCAAATGGATGCAATATCATTACCCTTGTTCGCATGTTCTTGCATGTTTCAAAACGTAAAATGTCGATGGTATGAGTTATATTCATCCTTTTTACAATCTTGGCTCGTACTACAAGACGTAGAGTTGCTCTTTTCATCCAATCCACGACGAGGCCTATTGGAATGTAGATCATATTGTCCCACGTTTTTACCCTAACCCGGACCATCGACGTGACCAGAAGCAAGAGAGACCCAAGTCAAGGCGACTGAGAAACTCTATGGATTGGCAAGTTGCAAAAAAAAAAAAGAATCATTGTGGGATTTGCAAGGTAGAAGGTCACACGCGAAGGAGGTGTCCAACTCTTAGGGAGTAAGAGTTAATTGTTATTTGCATTTTTAGTTCTTAAATTAAGTACTTTTGAACTATTAAGTATTATTGTTTTATTTGAACTTGTAATATATTCAACTCTTGGTGGAGTATGTCATTAAATATAGTTGTAGTTGTGGAACTTGAAACGACCAAAATTTTGCATTAGAAGGATTTTTTTCCTTTGTAATGATATTAACTCTTTTTGTCCCAAATGGGCCAAAACGAGTGTCGTTTTGGTATTTTAGTAGAATTAAGGGAGTTGATTATTGGGCAATGTAGTAGTTCATACAAATAGGGCGACCGCGTGGTTTCAGGCGCGCGATCGCGCGAAATCACTGGAAATATGGAGCGATCGCACCCTCAAGAGGGGCGACCGCACCCAAGAGAAAAATGGGCTAAGGCCCGTGGGCATTTTTTTAGCCCTTGGCCCGTATTGCCCGTGGCCCGTGGTCCTAAATTATTTTCTAAGAGGTATACTTCATTTATTAAAAAAAAAATGTACATTAAAAAAAACAACTTAGTCCCAAATCCCAATAATGTTAAAGTATTGTTCCTTCGTCTCGCATTATAAATACATCACATTGTAGCAAATAATTTACAAAAAATTGAAATAATATTGAAATAAATAGTTCAAATTAGTGACCACATCCCGATCACATAGGATAGAAAATACAAGTCCAACAACTCTTACATTAATCAAACAAAATATTTAGTAACCACTTTCAGGTGACATGAAAAACTCCTTCACGGAAAATCAGATGGGATGAAATCCTTATGGAATACCTGCAACGCAAATAAACTAACGTCACTTGTTGAACAATCACTCACTCAGAGTAGGATCCTAACAATTTTACCTTGAAGACATTGGGGAGTGTGATGTTAAGATAATATGTTGATCGTGAGGGGGAGAAACAACAACCTAAAAATTACAAAACAACATGATTAGATAGCAATATTAATAATGATTCCAGCTGTTGCATTTTTGGTACAAAATTCTTAAGTGTACTAACTGATATGATTTAATACATCATACCTGATGAAGGATCATAAAAGAACCAACAGATATGTCATTTGCGAACTCACTCTCAGAAAGCACTTTCCGATGAATTGAATCACCTATTGTTCCCGTAGGATCCTATCAATTTTACCTTAATTAGTAAGATAAGACACATACTAATCATGCTAGAAAACATAGAAAAATCATATGCTAACCTTCAAAGTCACCATAAGATCACCAAATTCATTTGGTGTGCAGGTCTTGACAACAGCAACAACAACATTAATCGTATCAAAATTGACACATCCACCCTTGATAGTATTCAAAGGGGTAGCAGGAATCATACCATCGGCACTGAGAAGTTCAATTGCAGAGAGCCAAGGACTGCGTTGGAAATATTTATCCTCCCCGGGATCTTCAATCGTTCTCCGTGCATACTCTTGAGTCGTAATAAGAGGTTCCTGAGAGGAAACGCTCTGATGATCGACGTCTCTCTAGCGCAAAGCGGTCTGCACGACACCAGCGAGACCAGGAATCAGACGCTCTGAAGTGGATTGAGAGAGATTGATTTGAGAGAGGTGAGAGGGTTGAGGGGCAGATGTTTGGCCGGAGAAATAAGGACGGCAATTGAAATGGTGGGGGAGTCTAGGATCCATTTTTTGGTTTTGTATGAAACAGGTTCTCTAAAAAGCTTTTGAAGGGGTTTATAAATGTAGGGGAAAAAGTTGTTAATAATTTATAGAAATGAGAGGTAAAAGATGGTGATGTGGAGGATTCATAAACCCTTAAAAGGGACTTATGGGTAAGGATGCCCTAAGGTACTTAAAGGGGAGGAAACAGAGGATAAGGGATCGAATTCATAGGATTGTATTAATTACACTTCTTAATTAATATGTATGAAAAATTTTAATTTAAAACTATAAGTACTCCATCTGGTCCAAAATTTATGTCGTTTTGAATTTTAAATTTTGATACAAAATAGATTTCGTTTTAGATTAAATCTCCAATATATCTCAACGTTGGGCTTGTTTGTCGCAAATGAGTGTTGATGACCTATGACTTACGGATGATAGATGATACCTGCTTAACTTATAACTGATGAACTGAATACTATTTGCTTTAGCTGTTTTGAAATAACTTATTAACTGCCATAAGCTAGTTGTATCTGTTTGTTAAAAAAGATGAAAAATGTTGAATTATGATAAAAATACCAAAATGCTCATAATGTATAAATTACATTATATGCATGTCAATTTACCATATAATTAAATCATGTAAATTGTTTTTGTTGAATTGAAATATATTCATGTACATTTATTAAGATAATAAAATAAAATAAAATGTTAATTTATTTTTCCGTTTGAAATTCAAGTAAAACATATGAATTTATAATTATTAAAATTCATTAACATATTAGGGCAATTGGAAAGTCATACTCTTTAAAATTTTATTGTTTATTCCATTAAAAACAACTAAATTAAATTATTTTTTAAAATTAACCATTAAAAATGAGATTATATTTTTGCAATGGAGGAAGTACTACCAACCTCATCTCCTATTTTTTTTTAATTGAAGCCTCCTCTCTATTTTCTTTGAAAAAGTTAATCATCAAATTAATATTGAGATAAAATATAAAGTGTATAGCTTTTAAAGAAAGGAAAGAAAAGAATAAAGTAAAGAATGAAATCAACAAGTTGTTTTATAATTCGTCTCTAAAAATAAATGAAGAACATATAATAAAGCAACACAAAAATGATAAATGGAAAGGGAGGCTAATTAGGGGATATATAATTTTCAAAGTGATTATTGTCTATAGGGATGATCAAAACCGATTCCGGACGCGATTTCGGTTCGGAACCGCCAGTTCCGGTTCAAAAAATGTATGACCTTTAACCGGCCCGGATTGCTCACGGTTCCGGTTAATCCGGTTTCGATTTTCTCCCCGGTTCGTCCGGTTCCGAGCTTTTTCCAGTCCGATTCCAGTCCGGTTCTATTGAAAAACAATGAATTTTTGTCCGGTTCCGGGCTTTTTCCGGTCCGGTTCACCATTTTGGTGACCCTTAACCGGCCCGGCTCCAAACCGGTTCCAACTTTCCGTGACGGTTCATGACGGTTCCGGGCTTTTCCGGTTCGAATTTCCGATTCCGATCCGATTTAACCATCCTTTGTCTAGCTTCCAAACAAGTGGAAAAAAAAAGTAACATTTTTAGAACTTTTTAGCTTTTGTTTATCTATGTTATAGGTGGGTTGTAGTTGTACACTACTTATGTGCTTTTGACTTATTATAATTGAAAACTAACACTATAATTTTTATTTATTTTAAGTCAAAAGTCAAAAACCATTAAAAATAAGTGTAAACAAACGACTATATTGAAACTTGTTACATTCAATTAATTATATACGTAGCGTGAGATAATATATGAGATAAAAGCAATTAATAAGGATATATTCAACTAGATAAAGTATTTTGGATGGGATAGAGTACCAATTCATGAGATAGAAGATTGGAACCATACTTAAAACAAGTACCGAAAAATTAGAAAGATCATTTCGAAGGGAGTATAATTAATGCATACTCCTTTTGTTTCATTTGAAGCTTCACTTTTTACATAAATGACAAAAAAAAATTTCAAAGTTGTTTGCATCATCTATACTCAATTGAAATTTTTGCTGCCATCTGTTGGTACCCAAAAGACGGGACATGAAAAGCTTATAAATAAACTAAATAGAATCCTGCAATACAAAGCATCCCCGATCTGAAAATATAAGTAGACCGCTGCCTCTAGCTCTTTCTTTCAACCCTTAATTGGTATCTGAAAATATAAGTAGACCGCTGCCTCTAGCTCTTTCTTTCAACCCTTAATTGGTAGGTTCCTAAGCCACTGCAGCAGACAAAATGTCAGTTGAAGAATTTGTTTTGAGAATTTTTATTGCTTAAAAATAATAGCCAACCTGAGCCAACTCTGAAAATTACCAGGCAACTTGATTCCATTCATATGTGAATATGGTACATATAAACAGCTACCAAAGAAAGCCCTACCAGGCTACGTGACTTTACGGAGATAACGGGACTGTTAACACTCCCCTCAAGTTGGAGCGTGAAGATTCCGAATGCCCAACTTGCCTAACAACAAATGAAAGCACTCCGACCCTAACACCTTTGTAAATATGTCTGCTATTTGAGTGGAAGTAGAAATTTCGCATGGCAACACATCTTTACGCTCGACTTGTTCTCGAATAAAATAACAATCTATTTCGACATGCTTTGTCTGCTCATGAAAAACCGGATTATTCGCAATATGCCGAGCAGCTGGTTATCACAAAATAAGGAGGTAGGCGCATCCTGTGGTGCGCAGAGATCAAGGAGCAACCAGCGTAACCAAACAATTTCGCAAACCGAGGTGGCCATGATCTTGCTACAACAGATTGCTTCTTAGTGCGCCAGGAAACTGGTGCACCACCGAGGGTAATGAAGACCTAAACTAGACTGACGGGTCATTGCACATCCGCCCCAATCCGCATCGCAATATGCATTTAACTTGTAGTTTCCTTATGCCGAAAAGAAAATGCCTTGACCGGGCGATAACTTCAAGTAACGCAGGACTCGGTAAGCTGCTTCGATGTTGACCGCAAATGTTATGTCCGGCCTTGTGCCAGTGAGATAGAGTAACCTGCCCACAAGTCGACGATACAGTCCGGGGTCGACTTCGGGTGTGTCGTCATTATCTCCCAACTTAATGTTTTGTTCCATTGGGAAACGACTCGGACGGCAACCTTGCATTCCAGTTTCCTCTAAAGATATCGAGGGTATAATAACGTTGGCTTAGTTACCAGGCCATCTAGAGAACGAGCTACTTCGTTGCCGAGAAAATACTTCAATTGTCCCAAGTCCTTGATGCTAAACTTGGCATGGAGATAACGCTTGACATTCAGCATTTCAGAGTCACTAATGCAGGCTAAGATCACATCGTCATGGGAAGTGATGGTCGCCAAAAAAGATTTATGAGCGTGAGATTTTTTTTTTTTTTTATTGTATCAGACAAAATGAGATAAAGGATGTATTGTCGAGGTTAACGATCCGGAAGTGGGAGTGAATGGTCAACGGACTGTGGAAAATCAACCTCGAATTCTCGGAAATGGCCAGGCTTGTGATGGGTTCTTTGACTTCTGCAAATACCATCATCCAGACCATTAGAAATGGTAGCCCCATTACCTTTATCTCGTGGCCCAATCGTGTCATGGGTTGGCGACCCACTTGAGTCTTGGGCAGGCGCGCATTTGACTCTTGGGCAGGTGGTCCATCTTGCTCAACACTTCTTCCATCTTACTCATTATTTGTTCCCAAGGTTTGAGCCGGTAGTGTGACCTCCTCAATGTCTTCATCATTCATGTTCTCTCTGAGTGGATGCCCTGAATCAAATTATTTTTGAATGGAAACAGATTTTCAAAAAACTTTACATCCCTACTCGTGTATATTTTGCCACTTCGAATATCATAAACTCGATAACCCTTTTGTGATTGTGGGTAACCAACGAATACACAACGTCTCCCCCTTCACTGAATTTATCTTTTCCCTTTTTAGTATCCTTAGCATACATAAGACACCTAAAGATACGCATGTGATCATATGTGGGAACTCTCTTCAAGAGAATTTCTTAAGGTGTTTTATTAGAAATGACATGCGATGAATGCCTGTTTATAATGTAGGTTGCAGTTCCCTCAAAATTTAACGGGTAAACTCGCTTCGAATCGGAGAGCCCGAGCTACCTCAAGGATGTACCTATGTTTACACTCAACCACCCCATTTTGTTGTGGTGTGTCCGTGCATGAAGTTTCCGGTGGTCATTCCACGTTGGAAATAATATTCCATCGTAACTGGACTGGAATTCATCCATTATCGGCTCTAATTCGTTTAACTACCATTTCTAATAGCGTCCTTGTCATATTGCAGAACATGGATAAATAATAGGCGACCTCAAATCTATTCTTCACAAGAAAACCACAAAGTGTTCTACTCGTGGTCATCAACAACGGTGGACAAAAAATAATGTGCTCCGTAAAAGAGGCCATTTTATAACCTCCCCAAATATCATCACAGTACAATAATTAAAATCAGGAGGTGGTTTTAATAGGACTTGCGGAAAAAGGAAGCCTAGATTGTTTGACTCTTAAACAAGAATCACAAGATGCAAAATTGTTCTTAAAATTCAAAAGCTGAATATTCCCAATACTTGACGCATGTCCCAACCTAACCTCTGATACCAGACTTGAGAATCGGTGGTGACAGATAAAGTCATACCTCTCTTCCTAGACCATTCTGCTGCCTACCCACTTCAATCAGGTTCCTCGAAGGTAAGTCATACTCCCTCCGTCCCAGTAATGAATTCACCCTTTTTGGTCCGGCACGTAAATTAAGGGTGGAGAAAATGTTGTGAGTGTAATAGTAAAATAGGAGAGAGAATGAGTGGAGGAAATAGTAAATTTGAAAAATGTTGTGAGTGTAATAGTAAAATAGGAGAAAGAATGAGTGGGTGGAATAGTAAAGATTCTTTGCCAAAAAAGGAAAGGTGAAGCTTTAAATGGGACACCCAAAATGGCAAAAGGTGAAGTTATTAATGGGACAGAGGGAGTATATAACACAAAAGTCAGAGAAGAAAGTGAGTGTACAGTTCATGTCTTCGGTCATGCTGACAGAGAGTAAATTACACTTAAAATCTGGAATATTCAAGACATGATTTAGTTTATATCCATTTGGAGATGTGTGCTTCAAAAGCTTTTGATAGGAATATTCAATAGTCATCTTACCAGCCATGTTGACACTTAGAGGGTTTGGCGGTGCACTGGAACTTGCCCGTCTCCCCACTGAAAAATTATAAGAACTTAGCATGTCGTTATTGAGGCCAGCAATTGGACTCTGCTCCAATGGCTTTTGCTCCGTGGGTCCTGCTTCCCTAACTCCAGCTGCTCCAGGTCCTCGTCCACCATGCTGCATGTTGCGCCTTTCACCATTAGGGCGTTATTGCCGCTTCCAGTCTGCTGGGTAGCCTACCAACTCAAAGCAATGTTCCTTGGTGTGTCCAATGTTCCTTGGCGTGTCCAATTTTCTCACAGTGGGAACACCTAGGTCTTTCACGTCGCGGCCCCTTCCTGTCATGATTGTCTGTCTCTGGCCTCCGTGTCGCGGCTTGAAGAGTTGCTGCCTCAACTGTTGGCTTGCGACCAATTGTGATCTGCCTTTGCACCTCATCCTCTGCCACTAGGTGGTAAGCAACTCCAAGGCTCACAGAAGGCTTTGTGCTTAGGATTTGGATCTTTATCGTCCCAATCGATTTATCAAGGCCCATCATAAAATCGTACAATAGTTCACGTTCGTTCAAATCCTGCAGCTTCTTGGAGATGTCGCATGTGCACTTTCCGCAGCCACACTTGGACAATGGCGATATGGATTAGATCTCATCCCAAAGTCCTCGGAGTTTTGTGTAGTACGATGAGACATAGAGGCTATCTTGCCTCATCAAGGTCTGCATCCTCTTGAGTTCATACGCACGAGATGCGCTCTCCTTTCCAAAGCGTTCCTCAAGGTCGTCCAAGATTTGGTCGTTTCAGCGAACTTTACGCTGTTCCTTATCTCTTTATCCACGACGCTGTTAATCCAACCCTTGACCCTGCGTTGCAGCAGTTCCACATCATCAATTCGGGTGAACTCTATGATGGTTTTGGGATTGATCCATCAACAAAACTAATCTTATTTTTTGCAAACAAAGCATTACTCATCTCACTCTCCCTGTCACCATAGTTCCCGTCGCGAAGAATCTTGCTAACGAAGACTCCGGGGATATCAGACGCGTGGATGTAATATGGGGACATCACATCCACGGTAGGAATTTCGTCGCACTAACACTAGGAGTAGTCATCATGCGAGTTGAAGGCTTGGGGATGGTTTGTTGTAAATGGATGAAACCAGCTCTAATACCATGAAAATTACCAGGCAACTTGATGTCATTCATATGTGAATATGGTACATATATACAACTACCAAAGAAAGCCCTACTAGGCCACGGATTCCTAACAATCTTGGAGATTACCTGTCAATCTTGGAGATCATGTTTATCTTCTACATACAATCAATTTGAGATCCTGTAATTTAGGAAGGGATATGTCTAAATTAGGAATATATACATGAGAAAGAGATTGAGATTTGGGGAAGGACTAGCTAGGAAGCAATAACACGTTAACTTCAAGTTAACGGAGATAACGAGACTGTTAACAAACTCTGTAAGCATGTTTGAGAATTTGTTTTCTATGCAATTACCGTAAATCCCAATGTCAAACAATACTAGGACCCAATTCTTTTGGAAACACTTACCTTTGTAGGATCTGAGCTGAGAGATTTTTTCAGTTGGCTCGATACTAACTATTAGATCTCATTTACAGGGATCTATAGGTGTCATCTATAGACTCTTCATTTACAGTAAAAGGACTATCCAAATGGTGCTTTCAGCTCATCTATATAGTTCTTTCCATTTATCACCATTAAGTTTCTTAATCACCATTGCAGCAAGTGAGCTACGAAAATGAGAAGTCAAGATTGGTCATAGAACTAACACTACGACATGCCCTAAGCACATTGACATTATAGTATCACCGAAGCAGTCATATAAAGCAAGTCACGGGAACAACTCGATTTTAGATTCATAAATCAGAACAGAAATTGCAAAAGAAGACATAGGAGAAGAGAGAGAGAGACCCAACTTCAAACATCCCATCTTAAATACACCAAAACAGATTATACAGCCAACAAGCTAGAGGATTTCCTAACCCTTATACTTTTGAATATTCGGGAAGCAATAAATTTCTTCCTCCAAACCATTCAAATGCCTAGACAAAATGGAGTTTGAACACTACCTGTAAAACAGACTCGAGCTTCTGTTGAAGCAGGAGCTTCTTCTGCTTAGCCTCATTTAGGGCAGACGAAAACTCGCCATACGAGCAAGCTCTTGTTGGAAATCTTCCAATTGTATAAGCTTCAAATTCATTCACCGGACTAAGGGTTTGAGCCGGCAAAACGAAATTGGTGTCGTTAGTCGATTATGATGCCTCGCCGCCGGTCAAAACACCAATTAAACATCAAAAACCCCCACCAAAATTGAAAATACGGAAGGGGAAAGCTATGAATTTGGTGTGTATTCGCTTCATCAAAGACTCAATTTCTAGTACTGTGGAAGTGAAAGATTTCAAAGCAAGGAAAGGTATTTTCATGTATTTCACACCTACTTGAATGATACATTAGTGTCTTATATATACCATAATATGACCCTAGAATCATGGGAGAAATCCTAAGCAAACATTATGATTGTTAGTTTCAGATCCTAAACTTAAGAAAGGGATACACGGGGATAACTACAACATAATGGGAGCGCTCCGAACAAATTAACAATCCGTTTCCATATGATTGGTTTGTTCAAGGAAAAGAAAACTGGTTGGTTGCGATGTGCCTTATGGCCTGATTATCACAATAAAGAGCATTAGCTTGTGATTGTGTTGTTTCGACGTCTTTGAGGAGTCACCGAAGCCATAGAAGCTCACAAACAGTGGTAGTCATTGCCCAATATTTGACTTCGGGCGAGGAGGGAGAAACGACCGACTTCTTTATCGTACGCCAGGAAATAGGAGTGCTACCTAGTAACATGAAATGTCCTGTACATTAATGCCTCGTCACTGTCACTGGACACCCACCCCAATCCGCGTCACAGTACGCCTTTAGTGTGAGGATCACCTTGAAATGAGACGGTAAAAATGCCCTGGCCTGCAGTCCCTTTTAGGAATGGGGCTGTGGAGCTTTAACCATTTTACCCCGATACTAAATTACACCCTCCTAGTGGCACCCCTAAATCTGACAGAATTTCACATATCTTGCCTCTTACCTTAATGGTTTCATGAGTGCGAACACCATTCAAGAACATAATCGAGATATGAGCCTTATCACTTTCTTCTGGTGTATCGTCACCTGCTAGTTCTATTTCCACCTCCATTAGCAGACTATTGACATCAGATGTGAACTTCAAGCTTTGTTTTAAACCCGCAGCACTCGCTACCCCACAATTATCTCGATTTGAGATATATTTCCCTTCGTGTCCACATTCTCCAATGATTTCGTCATTTAGTTGTTTTCATTCGGAGAGAGCATTTCATCAATATCAGAACTCCCTTTGTCTTCAAACACATTGGTTAGATTATCCAAATTCTTAGTTTCCTTCTCCTCGTGAATGTGCAAATCAACAACACCCGCATTTATTTCCTTAACAATTGGATCTTTATGCTAAGATTTTAATTCTTTCTATTTCGTTCTCATTCTTGTTCTTCCCAACACTCTTAAAGCTTGTTCTTGAGATCAAGTGTATTGATCTAGTGGAATATACTCTTCGTCTCTTGAATATTATTTGGGTATAAACCATTGCACTAGCGTGAATGATTTATATATTGATCATTGTTGAGATTAATAGATTCAATTGATAACCAAGCGGAATTTATATGAATCTAGGTTTTATTTGTTCTTAAGATTTTAATGAAATTCTTGAATGTTTATATTAACCTAGCGGAAGTTATAAACAAGATAGAGATATTAGGGTTTTAATGTTTGTTTTGACCTAGTGGATTTTATCAAACATCCTAACCATAATCTTTTGTGAATAAACCCTTGAATGAGATTGATTCCTTTTTATATGTTTTAAAATAGCATAAAGTGATAATTGTTATGATCCTCAATCTATGAATCTCTTATCGCTTCTTGAATTCTTTTACTTGCTTTTAATTCTTGTTTCTTAGGTTAAATAAACCGACCATCAAATACCCCTACTTTGGTTACTTATTGCACTACTAAAATATACTTTTTCATCCACGAGTCTCTGTGCATTCAACCCTTGCAATTGCATATTACTACAATGATAACCAAAGCACTTGCTAGGTAATTATAATTAAAGAGAGAAATATTCCATCAATAATCAATTCGTTTTTCTCAATGAAATCCTTTAATGAAGACTGTGATTGCATTAGCTCAATAGAATACTCAACTCCATTTGCTCCTACAAAGCTTGCCGGTGATTCTACTACTGACAATTGCCCCCACTGCCATCATTTTCATTGCAATTGCTTTTGCTTTTGCTGATGGTTCTTGTCATAAATTGGAAGGTATCTTCCTCGACCAACGAAAAAACATTTTGATTTGAACAATATACCTGAAAGGAACTAGAATCACCCCTACTACCACAATCTCTAACTATTTACATTCCCTGCCAACGACTCCGGCTTCTTTCCCTTCAATTGTTTCTCAACTTTCGGAGAAAAGCCAACAAACGTTATACGTCCAGTATTGTTGCAGTTGTATAGCATCCGAAATTTCACAACGGAGTCCCCCTAGATAGATAACAAGCAATGGTTTGCCCATCTTCCTCCAGAACATCACACTGCATCCTTAAACCATCAAACTCGTTCGTAAAGTCCTCCTGAGATATCGCCTTGAATTTGTCCTCCATGATCCTCGTTCTGAACGTCACAAAGATCATGTTGTCGCTTCGTGTCGCTGGGGTTCTATGCCACACCTCTGACCACAGCCACCAAGACCACGAATTCATTCGACCATTGATGAACAACCATATATGCCGAATCGCCTTTTAGAAAAATTAAACTAAGGAAGAACAGAATCAAGAACAAGTTGCAGTTTATAAAGAAACCCCATCAATTATCAAAATTTTAAAGCCAGACTCCATTAAGTGCATATATATAACCTAGACACAGCCTAGAAACTGCTAACCAAACATAAGAAAAAAAAACCAATAAAACAAGAAATAAAAACCCTAAAATAGTAAAATTTTGTTTTTGCTCCTAAACGATTAAGGATTGTAAGACAACGTCTAGTTAGTTGTGACTCAATATTCTAACTATGTTTCACAAGTCGTGTGCAAATTTCGATGCAATTCAAGATCGTCACTTTTCTGACCAAATTACCATGCATCATATAGCAAGAGAGATACATATCATAACCAGAAGCAATATATGCATAAGAAAGCAATGAAGAATTTTTTAATTGTCTCTTAGGATTAAAATCATAGCAAAGCTAATCTATGATGCTCTAACTCTTAGGTTTACCCCGCTGTACCCGCGTCAGATACTCGTATTTAAGTCTTGTTTAAACTAATATGACATTTAAGTCTTGTTTAAAAGAGTCCGGCGGGATAAACCAAAGAGTTTGAGCACCTTAGAAGCTAATAGGAAAGGATTTAATTACCATTTTGTGCCGCCTTGCACTCCAACAATCTTTTTTCAAATTGCTTGCAAAAAAAATGCTCAGCACCATTCTTAGCAACACACTGCATTGTGAATGGAATAATATATTTTAAACCTTTTGAAGCTTAAAGTTCAGATAAGTTACTTTGCAACACAAGGTCACAAGATGTTAGCTCAAATCCTCTTTCCCTTTGCATAGTCATAACCAAATAAGGCAAAATATTGACATGATTTTCCCAAATAAAGTCCCCATAGAATAGAAAGAAACATTGAGACAGGATTGAGTATCATACCTAAACATGTTTCCAGTAGAATAGAAAGAAACATTGAGCCAGGATTGATTCGCTACTCAATAATAAAAGCCGTTTCTACGGCTGGACTCGGTAACAGCCGCTTCACGACCTTTATTTCTTGTTGAATCCCCATGGGAATCATATCGATAAAGTGGGGTTTAGTTGTAAATTTAAAATGTAAAGATATCAGGGCAAAAAGGTCATTTCATGAGGTAAGGGGAGGATGTGTTTAGCGTTTTAGGGGATTGTATTTAGCGCCTACGATACCTAATATGTTGCTATTGGAATAATATGAAAATGGTTGTCCTTTAACAACAATAAATGGTGTAGCGTTTTAAGGGGATTGTGTTCAACGTCAATGGTTATATATAGTGCGCAAGTCTCACCATGCATGTCATCCATAAAGAAAGTATCAAATCATATACATTAATGGTGACTTTGCTCAAAGTTACGTGTAACAATTTCATCATTTATTTTAGAACCCTATCATATAATTAGGTTGAACTAATAGTCATTGTAATTAGGAATCAACAAAGATCTTACAATCACCTATTCTAATTACTAGCAACTAAAGGCACATAATTACACAAATATATATAGTAAGTGAACCTTTTAATATAAAGAAAGTACTCCTTCTGTCCCAAAATGAATGACCATTTCCAGTTTAAGTAACATTTTGAAAATGTTCATTTTTCGTAAAAAAAAAATATGCATATAAACTTGGGCTATTCACTTTCAAACTTCTAGATTTGCTAATATGTAATGAACTATAAAAATACAAATTGGTAAAAAATCATTTAGAGGCAGTTTTTTTAAGAGAGATTCAAAAGGTCATTCATTTTGGGTCAAAAAAGGTAATTCAATTTGGGATGGAGGGAGTAGCAAATTAAATACATTAATGGTGATTTTGCTAAAAATTATGTGTAACAATAGCATCATTTATTTAGGTTCCTTGCTTAAAATTAGGTTGTTGTTGTTGTTGCTTAAAATTAGGTTGAACTATTTATTAACCTTTTTATATGAGCGGGCGACATATGCGAGATGCTTTGGATCTTTCTTGCGTATGTATCCTTCTTTATAACCTCCCTTGATTGCATCCTCCTTTAATATTTTATCAACTTCTGCAAATAAAAGAAATCTTATGATAGCAAAAATGTTTAAAAAAGATTACAAATTATGAAGAAAGCAGAAAAGCACACACAAATAGCATAAATCTCAACTCAAGTACACACAAATAGCCTCTTCCTCTGGACTAAGAGTTTAAAGATTGGCCTTTAATTTAAGAAACATAAGACCTTGTCATAGAGATACAAAAGCAAATATTTTGCAATATTCGCGAATAAATAATAATTTTGGGAATGAAGACAAGATTATTAAACAATAAAAAATTATAATTATTATCTTCGGCTCAAAAATCAAAAGGGGATTTTAAATTATTTTATAGTGTATTTTTTTCATTAACATAAGAGTCAAAATTCATTTTTCTCAATAATTAGGTGCATTAAAAAGGCAAGTCTCAAAACCCAAAGATATTTAATTGAACTCCGTCCTTTTTGTGTGGCTTTAGACTATCTTGCAATGCATCCCTCATCGTAGTATTATTAGCTAGCATGAGTATAGTGCTTTTCTGCTCCTGTACTATAGCACCAACATCAATTTGACATATGTACTGCGAAACTATAAATGTATGATGCGTACTATAGTTTTATTAGCAAAATTAATCAATATATTGTTCCATCGTTATTTTTTTTCTAACGACTAACGAGCCTTTTAAATTTAACATAAAGTTAGATTGAAATTTTCAAATTTAACCCTAATTATAAATCCCGCTTTTGCCTCTGCTTATGCCACCATCATCGCGCCATCTAACCTCCTCCTCTACACCCACGTCTCCGTAATCGCCTCCTAGGCATAGTTATTAAAGGCCCAAGGCGCAAAAGGTGTGCCCGGAGCCTAGGCGCAAGGCGCAAGGCGGGCGCGAGCCCGAGTGACGACGCAAAAATGCCTTGAAATACTAAAAATTTAGTATACATACAACATCAAGATGAGCAATAAATCAAATGCAAGTAGTAAATCAAACATACGTATGTTATAAGTTATAAAAGAAACAAGCACAAACATACGTTATATGTCATAAATGTATGTATACTATACTAAAAATATAGTATACATACAACATCAAGCGATTAGGGAGATCGCCGGAGTTCTTCCCAGGTCGCTGGAGGTCGTCGCTGTTAGTTTGAAGGAGTTCCTAGTGATCGCTACTCTTATACAGAGTTATGACACGTGTACGTGAGAGAGTCGTGGCGGCAGAGAAGAGTATTAGTCGCGTATTAGGTTTAATTACGATTTAATTGTTGGTCAATTATTGTGCCCGGAGCCTAGGCGCACACCATCAAAGCTCGCGCTTCAGCCCTAGGCGCGCCTAATCCCTCGCCTATGAAACAGCGCCTCACCTAGCACAATCCAGGCTCCAAAGCTGAGCCTCTCTGCGCCCAGAGCCTAGGCGCGCGCCTAGGCGCGCTTTTAATAACTATGCTCCTAGGCTGTACTTCCGAGACTGAATCCCGGAGCCGCGCAAATCAATGAATTTCTAATGGATAAGTGGTGTTTTCCATTCGTCTTTCTTCCCTGTTTCAGGCATTCCGTGAATCCTTGCCTAAGACGTATTCCGATTTATGGGCAAGCTAGTTGAAATAGATCAAATAGTCAAGTCTAAGCTAAAGAAATAGTGGAGCGGAGGAAAGAGGTCTTTTAGACGGCCGCTCTTGCCATAGCAATCGGCTAACTCGCCCTTCCCACAAAAAAGAAAAGAACGCTGGCTAAGGAGCTAAGGCCTAACCGAAGAGATCGCCCTAGAAATGAGTATAGATGACTGCCTTTCACCTGTGTCGAATGGCCAATTCTCCCCGGTCAGTAAGGGAAAAAGGTAAAGAAAGGAACCACCCTAACCTCCACCACCAATACATGAACTACGCTCTTTTCTCTCTCTCTCCATTAGATTTCACCGCCATTGCAGAATCTCTCATCCTTCGCAACTGCCTCCCTTTCGCCCGCCGCCACTGCTTCTCTCCCGCCACTCCCAAATCTCTCTCCACCTCCCTCCCCACAAACCCTTTTGACCCTCTCCCCCAAAACGTCATATTATTATGGAACAACTACAAATGCAAGACCTTTTCCTGCCTCAATTTTGACATGAAAAGCAAGAAATCAAAGTTCTTGAGGTACAAATCCGATCTAGATCTCCCATTTCCCAACTTACCCAGATCGTAAAATCATCACACAATGCCCGGGAAGAAAAAAAATCAAAATTTACTCCTCAATTTGTTTAATTTTTTGGTTGGTGGGTTAACGTTTGAATATTGGTCGGTGGGTAGTAATTTGGTGAGTTATATTTTGCAGGTCAAGATTAAGGACGGGTAAGAAGCTAGGGAAAATCTTAAAGGGTGGTCATTTAGATGGTGGTGGTTGTTGGATGGCGAGGAAGATGGTGGTGCTGGTGGTGATTGGGTGTGGTGGTTTGTGGCGGTGGTGATGGTGGTGGTTGTTATGGCGGTGAGTTTGGAAAATGGGGTGGTGATTGGGAAGAGGGATGATATATTGGGGGATTATAAAGGCAATTTATGGATTGGGGAGCATTTACACATTAAATATTTGATGGGGTTAATTCGTTAAACATTAGGGTTAAATTTGAAAATTTCAATCTAACTTAATGTTAAGCTATTAACGCTCGTTAGAAAAAATTAACGATTGTACAGTATTTTAGTTAATTTTGCTAATAAAACTATAGTACACATCACACATTTGTTGTTTCATTAGTACGGATGTCGAATTGATGTTGGGGCCAAAGTACGAGGGGCAGAAAAGCACTTTAGCTAGCATAGCTAATTGCTCTGTAATGTTTTCTTCTCCAAGAGTCTTGACAAAAATCTGCTACCTGTACAATTTTCCTCAGTCTAGTCAAGTCAGATACTGGACTGCTCCAGTAAGATGGTTCACTCGGGAGAGCATATCAGAAGTTGGTGTGCTCAGATCTGATTTGATGGGATGCTTCTCTGATTCTAGATTTTGCAGAATCTGGACCTTCAGATATCACTTAACAACAAAGATCTGGATTAAGAACTATAAACAGAAATGGTTCAAGGGTAGAAGAAGTCTTAACCGGTGATGCAAGAGAGTGACATATAGCTTCTGTACTTACAGTGGTGGGGTTAACATATCTGTTCGGCAACGAAAGAAGGAAAATTACTAATTGCAACTGTAGTTTTATTGGTTGTTTAGAGAATCCCACTGGTTAGTGTGGCAAATGTGATCAACTTAATTCAATAATCTCCTTTGGTGATGTAGGTTACATAGATATTAAAAGACAATTTAATCAAGACACTACAAGGAATCAGTCTAAATTAATTGGGAAAAAATAAAATCTTCTCTAGGAAATTACAAGACACAAAAATTAGGGAAGAGCGAAAATTCCCAGGCCAATGCTCCCACAGAACCCTCTACTGCCTAAGTTCTTTCTGATGCGGAATAAAGGACTTTAACATCTTCAAAGAGGGCGTCATGGCTTGGATCAAGTTATATTTCAGACTAGCCCGGTTGGTATCACATTTCATTCAAAAGAAAGGACACACTTTAAATACAAAAACATTTTAGGGGTAATCCACACTTTGTGTGTGTGATCGGACTGGCTACACCAAAACTCTTGTATTTCCTCGCAACAATGGTCTGATTCAGGTTTATAATTTTATGGTTTCATTTTGGTCAAAAGCAATGGGGATATTCAGGAGTTTACATTTTCAAGATTGAAGAGGTGCTCTTCAGCAACTTTCTCCACTATTTACCTTTTGCCATTTTCTTCCAATCGCATGTTCTTCAGTAACTTTCTTCACTTATTTCCAGCCTTGTTTGTTAATTTTTTTTTTTTAAATCTCAGTACATATATATTTCTATAAACCATGTGTATATACATATATCCATGTATTCATGCATGTGAAGGTGTGTACTATGGTTGTCTACTCGACCAGAGTTTCACACTTACCCTCTTCATTCCAAGTACCTTTATTTCCTGCAAGAAGAGAAGACCAACATTCAAAATCACAAGAAAAGAATAATCAAAACTAATTATTATACTTTACAATACCATGAAAACTCAAATTCAAAGATAGGTGCCTGATGGTAAACATACAGATAATTTGATGTAGAAACATAAATAGTTAATCTAAACAGCCAAAAATATGTCCATAAAGGTAGATTGAAAATGAAGAAAACATATAGTCAAGGTTTGTGACTTTAATTCGATCAGTTATTATATGTGATTGATATTGTTTAAATTACTAATATTAAAAAAAAAAAAAAAAAAAACTAACTAACAAAAAATAAGATATTAGTTTCAATGCATTTCTCTAGTTGATTTACATTATAATAGGAAATAAAATATTAAACTTTAATAATAACATTATAACTTAATGAGGGTTGAATATTAAACTTCAGATTTTCCATTTGAACTTAAAATGCACAATATAATCCTTTTGATTTGACTCTTTAATTTTAATCATCATTCACTGCACATTCATTCTCTTTTTCAAACTTATGTAAATTAGAATTTTGCAAAAGTTTGGGGGGGGGGGTCAAAATTATATATGTATGCATTTTTTTCCCTAAAGTTGAAGGGGGATATTGCAGCATTTCATAAAAGTTCGGGGGGTCAATTGGTCTACATCCTTGGTGTTATCATAGCGGATCACTGGTACCTTGTTGATAGGAGCACACTGGAGAGGCTCGACGTCTCCGAGATGAAGACGAGGGTGCACTGGTTCATCAACGGGGAGAGTCATGCTGGACCCATCCTCGAGAAAACAATGGCGTTTGTGATTTTGTGCTGGGGAGAATGTCGGTCCTCACTTTACTAAGCATGACTTTACTAAGCATATTAGGATTAAGCCATGCGAATTTGGGTGTTTTCTTCTTGTTTATGATTGATACTAATGTGGGTATCATATCAAGCACAGTGGAGCTCTTTAGCACCACCAGATCGCTTTTTGTCACATTCTCTTCCTCTAACAAAATTTGATGGCGTAGAGCAGATCAAAAATTGATCTCTCCAAAACCATTCAATCCAGCAAACGTACGTACCAAAATCTACTTCGCCGACAGCAATCACAAAACAGGAACAAGAGTTGTGTCCACCACCACCATACAATAAACTCATATCGTTTTCAAACACCCTAATCCAAATTTGCTTGGGTCTTTCCCTACCCCTCGACATTTTATGACTTTTCCGCTCTTCAGGCCTCCTAAACCTCCTAACCGGTGCATCACTCAGTCTTCGTCTCACATTACAAAACCACCACCTTAGACGATTCTCCTTCATTTTATCCTCAATAGGCGCAACTCCTACTTTACCCTGATCACCTCATTCCTCAATTCATCATTCCTTGTATGCCCACACATCCATTGTAGCATACGCATCTCTGCTACATTCTATTTTTTGAACGTGACACTGTTTCACGGCCCAACATTCAGTGTCATAAAACAGTGCTGGCCTAATTGTCGTGCGGTAGAATTTTCCCTTTAATCTATGGGGCATGCCGGGATCACATGAAAACTCTGTGGCACTCTTCCATTTCAACCAATCTGCTTTAATCCTATGAGCCACATCTCCATCTAATTCTCTATCTTTTTGGGTAATAGATCCAAGATATTGAAAAAACTCAGAAGCTTGGAGAATCTTTTCATCGAATGTGATCACCCCTGCATCCCTGCTTCGAACTCTACTAAACTTACACTCTAAATATTCAGTCTTGCTTCTGCTCAGTCTAAAACCTCGAGTTTTCAAAGTGTGCTTCCACAACTCCAATTAACATTCAATACCCTCTTTTGTCTCAACAATCATCACAATATCATCTGCAATTAACATACCTTAACCTTATTTGAGGAAACTACATAAAATACCCTTAAACTTAGATACTAGAAGCATGTATGTCATTAATGTCGATTATTGACACGTCCCTGAACTCAAGAAAAAATGAAGCTATATTTGACCACCATAAATTTGTCAACCAAAAATTAACGAAAATGTTGACGAAGTCGATGATTTGGATATTTGGTAAAATATGTGGAAAAGAAAAGCCAAATGGAATTAATGACGTAGGAAGTTATTGAATAGTCATAAAACTATGCCGTTTTAATTAACTTCTGTTTTACTTTGTCACGTGTTTCTATGACTTACCCCATATATGGAAAAATTCTACTACACAACAATTAGGCCTACATTGTTATATACGACGGAATGTTAGGTAATGTGGCGAAGATGTGTACTATATGGTAGATTTATGGTTATATGTGCATATCAATAGTATAAATGAGGGAAGGGATGAACAGTACTATGAATAGTTCCATTGGCCGATATTCCCATTTTGCCCTCACTATTTTGTCCCTTTCCCATTTTGCCCTTAAAAAAAAAAAAATTTAAATTAAATTTTGCCCTAAAAAAAAAAAGACGTGTCCTCGGACACGGGATTAATTAATAAAAAAAAAAAAATAACGTGTCGTCAAGAGAGGATCACCTGCTAAGTGAGGTGAACAGGGATAAAGTAGAAGTTGCATTAGCTAGTTTGGCTCATATGGAGACCAGGAAATGCATCGGTGTCAAAATGCTTGATGAGTGGATAGGTGAAAAGATGGTGAAGGGTAGAGTAAGGCCTACGAAAACATTCATTAAAGTGATTGAAAGAGAGGGATGATCATACCTGGAATTGAAGAAAATATAGCGTTACAGAGGCGAAGTGGACGAAAAAAATGGGCAAAGTACACGTGATTGCAATGTATGAGCTATTGTTCCAAAAGTTCCAATTTCGTGTGAGTGTCTATGTGTGTGTGTGTGTATATATATATATATCTTCTTCTTTATTATAAAAAAAGAGAATTATATTAATAAAAAGAGGCAAAGTACACGAAGATGGGCAAGAAGTCCATTAATAAAAGAAAGAAAACAAAGTACAAGAATTCTACATTTCAAAACAACAGCAAACCTATCTTCTTTTTTTTTCACTACTCACGCACACACACACACTCACACACACACACACAGAAGCGCCTAGGAAATTCTAGGGAGAGAAAGCCTTCATTTTCAAGTCATCAAGAGATAATCCTCTAAATCCACCATTCATATATGCCCAAAGCAATGCTAATGAAACAACTTTATCCGTAAGATATGTCTCGATAGAAGTTGATTTTTAAAAATATTGGTGTTTCGTTTCAACCAAATGCACCAACAAATTGCAAGAACCCCGCACTCCCACAAACGACTCAGATCTTCTCCTTTACCAAGACATTTGTGCTGAATTTGCAGAAAGATTTACAAGAATAATTAACATCTTTTGACTCTACATTGAGATTGCGGAAGAGATGAAAATTCCAAGAGATAAAGTCTCCCCCCTCTCCCGGCCTCATGAAACTCAAAGAATAAGGGAGCAATGGACAGAATAAAGACGATAAAAACAAGGAAAATGATCTTTTAGAGAGGAATTACCTGCTCACACATCTTCACATACACAAATTTGAGCCCCGTTACCAACCTTCAACTGAATAAAAGGATTAAACACGTAATGACACGGATGAATGATTTTCGGGGGATTTTGTGCAAGCATGAATTTCTGAAAATAGTATCCCAGCCATTACCATTTATCCAGAACTTGCTTTTTATCACTTTATGCCCAAATCCAATTCACCCTCCTCTTTAGGACGACAAACTCTTTGCCAAGCCACGAGATATCTCTTCTATTCTCCCCGCAGCCTTCCCACAAAAAAAAAAAAAAAAAAAAACTTCTCATCATTCTCTAATCTTTTTGCCACAACAGTCGGAATTATAAAAAAGAGAGATAATACAAAGGAATGCTAGAAAGACAAGCTTGCACCAGAGTAATGCGCCCTCACAACGAAAAATATAGTGGTTTCCAACCCCGTTTCGATGGAGACCAACCTGTTTCGTTTTGAGAATATGTGGATTCTTAATCCTAACTTTCATGAGAGGATAGCAAATTGGTGGAATGAGTGTCATGTTCATGGTTGAGCTGATTACAGTTTCATCAAAAAATTGCGGCTCATTAAGGAGAAGTTGAAGGAGTGGAATAAGGATTTTTTTTTTTTTTTGGGGGGGGGGGGTATCAGGCAAGCAAAAGATGTAGTGTTATAGGACATTGCCGGTATTGATAGTTTGGAGGAGTCCCGACCACTTTTTTTCTACAACAAGAATGGAGAAATGTTTTGAAAAGTAATTTGAAGTAATAGCTTTTGCGAGATGAGATTAGTTGACACCAAAGAGTGTCATTCTAGACCTCGTCTAGAGGGTATAAATTGGTGTCCTATTGAGGTTCAGATATCTAAGTGGTTAGAAAGAGAATTTTTGGAGGAAGAAATACATAGAGTTGTTGGTGGTATGGCGAGAAATAAGGCCTATGGGCCAGATGGACTCTCGGTGGCTTTCTTTCATTCATGGTTGGGACATTGTGATGCACGATCTTATGAAGATGTTCGATGAGTTTCTTGAGAATGGTTTCATTGGCAAAAGTATAAACTCCACTTTTATCACCCTAGTGCCTAAAAAAGATCGCTTTGTAAGGGTCAGCGATTTAAGGTCTACTAGTTTGGTGACAAGTGTGTATAAGATAATCACTAAAGTTCTGTTGCGTAGGCTGAGGACAGTACATGGGAATACCGTTTCGAAAGCTCAGGGTGCTTTTGTGTGTGTGTGTGTGTGGGGGAAGACAAGGACTTGATGCGGCTGATATTGCAAATGAGATGGAGGAGGACTTACAGAGAAAGGGTAACAAAGGGGTTGTGATTAAACTTGATTTTGAAAAGGCCTATGAGAGTGAGTTGGCGATTCTTAAACCATGTTCTTAAGCGCAAGGGTTCGATTTAAGGTCTACTAGTTAGGTGACAAGTGTGTATAAGATAATTACTAAAGTTCTGTCGCATAGGCTGAGGGCAGTCCTTCAAGTGAGTTGGGTCAGTCCATCAATTTTAAGTCTCATCCACCAAAATTGACCTAGTGCAGCTTTTTTTTAATGAGAAAAGATGTATATTAGAATAAAGAAGAGAATGTTCAAGAGAAGGACAAGACGTCCATCCAAAAGGAAAAAGGAAAAAGAAAAGAGAAAAACACACAAAGAGAAAGAGAAAGAGAGCGATAACATAAACCATAGTTATTAACAGCGCCTAGGCGCGCGCCTAGGCTCCGGGCGCAGAGAGGCTCAGCTTTGGAGCCTGGATTGTGCTAGGCGAGGCGCTGTTTCATAGGAGAGGGATTAGGCGCGCCTAGGGCTGAAGCGCGAGCCTTGATGGTGTGCGCCTAGGCTCCAGGCACAATAATTGACCAACAATTAAATCGTAATTAAACCTAATACGCGACTAATACTCTTCTCTACCACGACTCTCTCACGTACACGTGTCATAACTCTGTATAAGAGTAGCGATCACTAGGAACTCCTTCAAACTAACAGCGACGACCTCCGACGACCGGGAAGAACTCCGGCGATCTCCCTGATCACTTGATGTTGTATGTATACTATATTTTTAGTATAGTATACATACATTTATGACATATAACGTATATTTGTGCTTGTTTCTTTTATGACTTATAATGTGTGTTTGATTTACTACTTGCATTTGATTTATTGCTCATCTTGATGTTGTATGTATACTATATTTTTAGTATTTTAAGGTATTTTTGCGTCGTCACTCGGGCGCGTGCCCGCCTTGCGCCTTACGCCTAGGCTCCGGGCACACCTTTTGCGCCTTGGTGCGCCTTGGGCCTTTAATAACTATGACATAAACCAACAAGAACTATACTATTGCAACTTTTGTCGATATAATGTACGAAATTGCAACTTTTGGAACAATATGTCGTACATTGCAAGTTCGTGTTTTCTTCTTTTCCATAATATTATATCTTCCCAAATGTTTTGTTTTCGTGTTTCTTTCTTTTTTCTCTCTTCCTCCTCTCTTTTTTGTTCACTTATATCTCTTTTCAATATATTCTTAGCATGCTGATGATGATGTTAAGAACACAAGATAGAAATGCATGTCAATCTTAGACTTTATATCCTTGACTTATATCGTTGGTTTAAATTTCATTATTAGTAGATAATTCCCATCGTAATATCTTTTATTTCATCATAACAAAGGCCAAACTCCGTTTTCATCCACTGTACTTTGAGGCGTGATTCACTTTAACCATTTTACTTTTCTTTTTTCATAAAATCAATTGTTCAGTATTTATAATTTCCATTTTTAACATTTATGTTAACGGCGTTAGCTTAACTTGACGAAAATGATAAAAAAAAATGTGGCAATCCATGTAGGATAACGAAATAATGAAAACTATCACCCTTGAAATATATCATGAATCAAACACATAATTTCATGAATTTAATACATAATCTATCGAATTTCACAAGAACCAATTTCAATACTAACAACTTAGTTATCTTCATCATTCGCCTCATACTAAGAATATACAATAATTGCTTCAAATCAAAACTATATAAAACATAGTTTACAACCCCAAGCTTCAAAATCATAAACACGAATTAAGAAATCAACATCCTCTCACCTTCCATTCTCAAAGCTTCAATATTTTCAAAACATAAAAATCCCTAGTCGCGCTTGACTACAATTGTTCATCTAAACTTGAAAAGATCAAAAATCATAGTACCAAATTCAGGTCATTGGTTCGGAATTGGTGGGTATAGATGAATCATGGCTTCTGTGTCCGTACGCTAAATAGGCTCTAATAGCGAGTCGTTCCATGCCATAAATAAACGCACCACACCCGCCTCTTCCTTATTTTTTGGCATTGGCGGAGATTCCAATAGATCTCAGCTAGTACTAGGAAATGAATGAATAAAGGGATGAAATCAATAAAAAGATGTAAGAATTCAAAGAATGGTTCGGAACAAAGAAAGGTAAGAATGAGAGTTGTATGGGAATATTTATAAGAGGTCGGATACCCAAATGTCGGCTCGAACAATCCTTGCTCCATCTCCCGCAACAACCGCAAAGTTTCAAGAAAAAAATTAGGTATCCGACGCATAAAAAGTTCACGCCCTTCTTCATCTCTAAAGATGGGATGTCATAACCATCCAACAGCTATTACATCCTCGTTATCAAGAGTTTCACTCCTACTTGGTGGGTGTGGAGGAATTAGGGCTTAGGATTTAAAGATTCACTTTAAAATTGGTGGGTATAAAGGAATTAGGTCTTGATTATTTTGAAGCCTATTGTGTTATAGAGTTTGATTTTGAAGCCACCATTGCAAATTCTTGAGTGGAATATTAAGTTAACAAAGTTGTTAAAATTAAAATGTGTTTTTGTTACATTCGTTAAAGTATGTGTTCAAGTCATGAAATTATGTGTAAGATTCGTTAAATATTTAACGGCGGTAGTTTTGTAATTCCAATATCTTATGTGGACTGCCATATCATCAAGGTTGGCTAACAGTGTTAACATCATGGTCTAAAATGAAAGTAATAAATGGAATACTATTGTTTGATAGCTGTTTCATTTCTTGATTTTCTGTTTCTATTTCTAGTTTTGCTCAATATTTAGAAACGAATTGTGTTTGATAATTATTCCATTTTCAACCTTGATGAAAGCGTTCCTGGTTTTAAGCCCTTTTCTAAAAACGAAATTTTTTCTCTTCCCACAAGGGGGAAATGTTTCAAGCGGGATTTTATTTTGTGAGATACCGGGTTCAAAAACTGCTCACGACATATATTTCCCCCACCTTTTCTCATCAATAATTACAGTCTTCCACCAAAACCTTCACGCGTGATGGTGTTATGATTTCAAAAGTTTAAGAGAATCGACTGCAATTTGTAACACAAATTGCAGGAATTATCAAACATCAAACAGAATTATCAAATTTAGAAGAGAGAGAAGAAATTGAGATGAGAACAAAAGAAGAATTTGGGGTTAGAGAGAGAAGAAAGTTAGGTGAGGAGGGAGAAGAAGTTTGGGAAGGAAAAGTGATAATTGTTCTATCCCCTTTCACACCTTATTCCCTTCTATTTGTAACAAACAAAAGACATGACTCAACAACAAACTCAGCAATAACCGACTCACTAATTCGAAACGACACCGTTGCACCTTCGCTATAAAACGACGACGTATCGCTTATTTAATGAATTACCCATAACTGATTTAACTGTCCAACGGTCACCCCCAAATCAATTGTAACCCTAGTTTGTAACATTCCCCTTTCCTTCAAACAATCCTTGCCTCAAGGATTGAAGTGGGGAAAATTGCTCTCAATCACAGGCGAATCCTCCCATGTCGCATCTTCGGGTAAGGAGTTAGCCCACTGAATCAACACTTGGTCTGATGATCCTTATCCTTTAAGAAGAAACCCACTACATCCACCTTAAGAGTATTGTTCATGTTGAAAAGGGTATCGGGAGGAGGGTACCCATAAAGAGCTTCAAATGGGGACATTTTAATAGCTGTATGGTAGTTATTGTTATACCACCATTCAGCTAAGGAAAGCCACTGTGACCACTGTTTAGGGTTAGTACTGCTGGCAGTTTATAGGTAGTGCTTAAGGCACCTATTTAGCCTTTCAGTCTGACCGTCTGTCTCTGAGGATCTTTGAGGATGATAGGTTATGCTCATTTGCAACGTGATACCCAAAAGTTAGAAGAGACCTTGCCAGAATTGACTTTGAAAAATAGTATCCCTATATGTAGTTATGGAGACTGGTAAGCCATATAGTTTGTAGACATGCTCAAAGAAGAATTTAGCAACAACATACGCAGTACAAGGGTGCTTAAGGGGGATGAAATGTCCATAATTTGGTTAGTCTATCAACTACTACCAAGATGGAGTTCCAATGACCTGAAGATGGTAATCCCTCCACAAAATTCATTGCTATGTCAGTCCAAGGTGTAGTGGGAATAGATAATGGCTGAAGTAAACCTGGAGTATGAATGTTCTCTCATTTGTGTTGTTGGCACACATCACAAGGCCTTATCCGGTTCTTCACATCTTGTTTCATTGTGGGCCAGAAGAAGTATTGTGAAATCCTTTTGTAAGTCCCCAGAATGCCTGAATGGCCACCAAGCGGAGAAAAATGTAATTATTTGACAATCAGTTCTGAACTGCTTCAAATGTAGATTTTGCCGTCCTTCCTAATTAAGCCCTGCTTGTAAGTGTAACCCTTGTGGTTTTGGGGACTGATAACCAATTCTTCTAATAACTTATGCGCTTCTGCATCCCCTACCATACTTGCATGAACTTGGAAAACCCAATCTGGTTGGACTACTGATATTGCTACACACCGGACATCATATAACCCTTCATGCGGCCTAGATAAGGCATCTGCCGCTTTGTTTTCACTTCCCTTTTTGTAGCCAATGGTATAGTCAAATCCCAACAGCTTAAATATCCACCTTTGTTGCAGCCCATGACCTTTTGTTCCTTTAGATGCTTTAAACTCTCATGATCGGTCTTAATGACAAAAGGATGCCTCCACAAATAATGCCTCCATTTTTCAACTGCAAATATCACTGCCATAAACTCCTTCTCATATGTTGACAATCGTAAATGCTTAAGACAAAGAGCTTTACTCAAGAAGGCAATTGGTTTACCATCTTGCATTAGTACTGCTCCCAGACCTCCATAGCAAGCATCAGTTTCCACAACAAAAGGTTTAGAGAAATCATGTAGGGCTAGAACTGGAGAGGTTGTCATAGCCTCTTTAAGTCTGTTTCTAGTTTCTAGTTGCTTCCTCAGTCCATTAAAAACCTCCCTTCTGCAACAGTTTCGTGAGTGGTTTACTTATTAGGTTATAATGCCTAATGAATTTCCTATAGTAACCAATTAGCCCTAGAAAACCTCTTAACCCCTTCACACTCCGTGGTATGGGTCATTCTACCATACATCTAATTTTGTTTGGATCAGTTGCAACCCCCTTTCTGTCAATGACATGGCCCAAGTATTTCACCTGTTGTTGCCCAAAGGAACACTTACTTTTCTTAACAAATAGCTGGTGCTCTCTTAGCTTATTCAAGACTACTGACAGATGTTACATGTGTGACCCCCAATCAGAGTTGTAGATCAGTATGTCATCAAAGAATACTAACTGAAATTTCTTCATAAACTCAACAAATACATGATAGAGCTTGAAATGTGGCTGGAGCATTGGTTAATCCAAAGGGCGTCACTTTAAATTCAAAATGCCCATGATGGGTCCTAAAAGCAGTCTTTGGAATATCTTCATCCTTAACCCAAATCTGATGATAGCCGGACCTCAAATCCAACATAGTGAAGTACTGTGACCCATATAATTCATCTAGTAACACCATTAATGATAGGGTTTGGGAATTTATCTTTGATGGTTAGGCTATTCAGCTCCATATATTCTATACACATTCTCCGAGTGCCATCTTTCTTTTTTACCAACAATATTGGTGAAGCAAAAGGACTAAAGCTATGTTGAATAATTCCACTTTGCAACATCTCATCAACCAACTTTTCTATCTCTATTTTTTGGAAATGAGGACACATGTAGGGGCTCTTATTTACAAGGCAACTACCAGGTTTTAAAGGAATACCATGATCATAAAACCTTGGGGAGGTAGGCCCTTTGGTTCAGCAAACACATCCTCAAAATGATTTAACAAAGATTGAATTTCAGGGTGTATAACTTCTTGTTCATATTATATAGTTAGGGAATAAAGTTGTAGAAACATACCACAGGGATACATCTTAAGGTCTTCTCTGCAGTTAGGGTGTTCATAGTGTGGATGATAGTGGGGTCTGTTACTCCCTCCAAACTGACAGACTCCCCATTCCACTGGAAATTCAAGGACATTTCATGAAAATCGAAAGTCACAAGGCTTATGGTTTTCAACCATTGAATTCCCAATACCACGTCACAACCTCCCAAACTCAATATCTTCATATCAGTGCAGAATTGCTTGTCCTGCATCTTCCATTGAAAATTACTACACTTGCCTTAGCTCACAACTTTACTCCCATCAGCCATTGTTACAAGCACGTCTGAGGTTTGTTCAATTACACACCCCAATCTCTTAGCAGTCTCATGATCCATAAAGTCACGAGTGCTTCCATTGTCCACTAGAATACTAAACTTCTTCTTTCCCATCCATCCTACTAGCTTGAGAGTTTGCAGACCTGTGTTACCGGTTAAAGTATGCAGGGATATGTTCATCTCACATTCCTTTGCCTCTTCAATTACCAGACCTTCAACATTATCTATGGCTTCATGCCAAACCTCCTCTTCATCCTCCATATTGAGCATATATAGTTGCCTATTCTTACATCTGTGACCAAACTTATAGGGTTCATCACAATTATAGCATAGGCCCTTATCCCTTCTAGCTTGCATTTCAGCTTGGGTCAATTGCTTAATAGGGTAAGAAGGTTTGGAAGGGGGAGATCCAGTGCAGTGCTGCTGGTGGCAGGTTTATAAGTGGGAGCCATGATTGATGGTTTAGAGGTGATATTAGTATGGGGTTAGAGAATGACTTTTGAGTGGTATTGTTTGAAAATAGAGAAGCCTTAAAGCCTTGGTACCTCTGTTTCTTCACAGAAACATCCCAGTGTGATTCCTCAATCCTATTAATACTCATAGTGTGTGGTAAAGTGGGAGGGAATTGAACATGTACCCTATACTTGATGTCCTCCTTAAGCCCTTTGATGAAATTGTTGATATAGTACTTCTCAGTGAGGCACGGATTTTCTAATTCATCAGTGCCCTCAGTTCTTCAAATTTCTCAATATAATCAGCCACTGTTCCCATTTGTTTCAACTCAGAGAACTCAGCTTCAACATTGTCACGAGCATGTGGTCCAAACCTATTGGCCACCCTTTTCTGAAACTCCCTCCAATTTAAACCTTTCAGTTCCTCCATATAATTTTGGAACCAAAATTCAGCACCTCCTTCAAAGTGCATGGCTGCCAACTCCACCTTATCGCAATCAGGTACAGATCTGTATTTGAAAAACTTGTCGCTCTTCCTTACCCAACCCCTATAATCAGATCCAGAGAATTTTGGGAATTCTAACTTTAGATTTTTTTGTAGGTATCACTGACCCCGATCCTGTGTTACCCTCAACAACTTTCTCATTTCTGCATGTAGTTTCCCCTTCCGGAAGGAATCCTTTATACTCATGATCTTTCTTCCGCTCTCCGGTGGTAAGCCCCCTTCAATTGTTGCCCAACCTTTGGCCCTTGACCTAGAATGGAGTTAGTTCCTGAGGTGTTTGGTTGATGACTTGCTTCAGCATCAGATTTATCTTTCCCTAAATAGCCCTTCCTCATATCACCTAGCAATCTCCTTAGCTCATCCACGTCTCTCTCCATATTTGATTTTAGACCATCAATATCACCCTTCACAGCAACTCTCACACCTTCGATTGCTCCCTTTGTCTCTGCTTCATTAACCCCGATGGTTTCCTCCATTCGTTGATGATTATTGATCAGATCCCTAACTCGTTCATCACAAGCCTTGAGGCTGCCCTCCAGTAATTCATAGCGTGTTTCCACCATAGTTGTTTACAGGAACCTACTCGGTCGAGAAGGCTCTGATACCAACTTGTTATGATTTCAAAAGTTTAAGAGAATCGAGTGCAATTTGTAACACAAATTGCAGGAATTATCAAACATCAAACAGAATTATCAAATTTAGAAGAGAAAGAAGAAATTGATATGAGAACAGAACAAGAATTTGAGGTTAGAGAGAGAAGAAAGTTAGGTGAGAGAGAAGAATTTTGGAAAGGAAACGTGATAATTGTTCTATCCCCTTTCACACCTTTTTCCCTTCTATTTGTAGATAGTCAGTAACAAACAAAAGACATGACTCAACAACAAACACAGCAATAACCGACTCACTAATTCGAAACGACACCGTTGCACCTTCGCAATAAAACGACTACGCATCGCTTATTTAATGAATTACCCATAATTGATTTAACTGTCCAACGGTCACCCCCAAATCAATTGTAACCCTAGTCCGTAACAGATGGTCATCCCACTCAACCCACCCCTCATTCCGTCCCTCCTTTGATACCCCTTCTCTCTTTCTGCAACTCTTCTCTTCAAGGGTAACCTATTTATATCTTTTTCTTCTTGCTTTCTGTGGAGATCACGAGTCTCTCCAAAGCCCTAATCTCAAATTGACTTTGTTGTAGCTTTCAATTTGGAGCATTTGAGAGAGACATGTCTAACAAGAGTTATGAATTTGACATGAGTGAAAACAATTTGATATTGCTTTAATAAGTTGACCTTAATTGCGAATTTACTTTTCTGGTAACTTTTATTCTGGAGTATTTGGTAGAGAAGTCTAGGAATTTAACAGGTATTATGGATTTGATGTGGGTGAATCTGATTTTATATTGCTTTGATAATTTGATGCAACTTATACTAATTTCTGGTATAAATAATTATTCATGGGAATGGGCCATGGCAGCAACAATTTGGGAGTGATTGATCAACAATAATAATTACAGAGAAGGTGGGGATGATGAATTAACAAGGAAAACTGGAAAAGACATTGTTATATATAACCTGTGTCATTGAGTTGATCCCTTCATGCTTTAATATGTTGTACATTGAATAATATGTTTGAGGGAAAATAATGAATATAAATGGTTGTCAAACGCATTTTTATTTTTTTCATTTTCGGTGGATAGGAAACAGAAAGGAATAGAAGCAGAAATATATTCTCATTCTAATTGTAAAATAGAAACATAAATGGTTACCAAACAATACCTTAGTATTCCAAATGCTCTTCATTTTTCTTCACACTAATTTCTCTATTTTAGATGTATTCCTAGCTTTCTCTCAAAAATTTAAGCCATCGAGTTCTAAATCTCACCATTTTTGCATTGCTATCTCACCTCTACTTGACGAGTAAGATGTTTCATGTTTACTGAACCTAAATCTTTTAGAGAGTAAGACTTTGTTGTAGTTGTATAGTGTACGCAGAAAAAAGCATAGCGGAGATTTTATGAGCTATCATGATTGGATATCAAACAAGTGCTTTGTACAAAATAATACATGTCAGAAAGTATTATGTTTAATTCCCCCACAAAATATAATAGGATAAAAATCATTTATCCGAAGTAGGAAAGTTTTAATTACCGTTCGGCAACACCTTGTATTTCAACCAAAGTTCTTTGTAGTGCATGCAAAATGTGCTTGCATCACCACGCTCATTAACACACTGCATAGTGAATGAAAGAAACCAAGGAATAAGAATTACAATTAAAACATTTTGCAACCAAATAAGTAATACGCATTAGAAGGCCTTCACAAAATGCAAGCTCATATCATGGCCTTCGTGTCTTCGCATAGTCAAAACCAGAAAAGTAACGACTCAAAAAAAAATTGTCAGCAGCACCAATGAAGGCATTTGTAGATGATTTCTATATCAGCCAAATGGTCAATTAAATATGGTATTCACTACACAGTAAACAAATTTGTTTTCAGCTGGAATCTTTAATCAATACCTGAATAAGTTTCAAACACAAATGGATGGAAACATTGAAATGTCTTACCCTCTCTTACATCATCTAACTATATACTCTCTCCGTCCCATTTGAAAGTTCATCAATTTTCGTAATGAGTGTCCTATTATAAACTTCACCTTTCCTAACCCCGTTTGTAAATCTCATGGTGAACTTTCAAATGGGATAGAGGGAGTATTTCTCCTAATAATTATGATTTTATTTCTGAACTGATGGAATCAACCCAATGTAATAATGTCAAATTAATAACCAGAGAAGTTAAGGAATCAATTTGGCGTAATTAAATGAAATTAATGAACTAATTGGTTTTTCCTAGGTTGAGAATGCAACCGACCGTGCATCACATATTGTAGTTACGTAAAGACCAAATACATATTATAACAATATGTACTTATAGGAATCGTACCTCTAGATAACGACGGGCGGGAGAAACAGGAGGTTTAATGCTACGGTCGAACAGAAATTGGTGCAGATCGTCATAACCTGCTTTTCTTGCATCGGCCTTCAACCTTTCACGAAAAGGTTCTGCAAACAGAAGAAACGATATAAAGGCAGAAGCGTTTAAAAAGATTAAAACTTAAGAAAAGAGAAAGAAAAATACACACAAATAGCTTAAAGCTAAACTCAATTACTACAACAACAACAACAAAACCTTAGTCGTAAATAGTTAACTTAAAATGATACTGAACAAATACTCCCTCCATCCCACAATAATCTACAAAGTCAAAGAAAAAGTGTCAACTTGATTGTACTTTGGCTAAAAACGTACTTATAGAAAATTTGATTATCCTAATAAAAATTTATAAATTGTTATTAATAGTATTATTAATGGTGAATCAATAACAATTTTTAGACTTTCATTACGATAATCAAATTTTCTATAAATTCTTAGTCAAAGTATAATCAAGTTGACAAAATTTCTTTGATTTTGTTGATGATTGTGGGACAGAGGGAGTAAATAAAAGAAGCTTAAATATATATATATAAAAAAAAATAACTAAATTAAAAAATCAAAAGCTAAGAAGAAAAAAAAGGTGTGAAAATAAAATCCTAATTTTAGTAGCAATTTAAGTACTAAATGCTGATTATACAATTAAACACGGAACTCCCATACTAATCTTACTTGGAATCGGAATTTAGGATAACTTAAGATGATACTAAACCACCGCTAAAGCAACTAAGGAAAGTGTATGCTGCGTCAAAAGGGGAGGCTCTCTGGGATAGCAACTCTGATCGTAATGCATTTCAGCAGAGTACATGTCATTTCTAAACTATATACTCGTGTGCTTGTTGCACTTGCACAACTTCTTCCTCTTCAATAAGAGATTAAGAATTGGCCTTCAATTTGGAAAATATAATCCCTTCTTACTAATAACAAGAAGGAAAAGCATACTACAATAGTGGCGTACCTAGACTTTTTATTGAGAAGAGGGGAAAATATAATCCCTTCTCGCATTTCTCTTTTTCCCACGGCTTTCCGAATCACCAACAGCTCTCACCATCACCACCACAACACCGTTATGATGCTACCATGAGCAATCAAGAAGCTTAATCGGTGTTGCCTCCATCTTCATCACCAATGATTGTTTATTTCCTTTTTTGCTGCTTTCAGCTAACCGAATTTCTTTTCCTTTTGTCGCCAATATTTTTGAAGTCGATCTTATCTCCATCGTCAGCTCGGTCACCATTGCCGCCGTGGACGAGTCTTTGGTGGAGACTAAAAGAATGAATGACAGGGTTTGTTTCATCAAGGATGACTCCCCCTACTGACGCTATATGGGCTTCAGCATTGTATTACCCAAAAGAAACCTCAACCTAAGTCCTAACTCACAAGGTATTGATGCCGCCATCGTGGCTAATGAAGACACGGGGTAAGAAGGGCGTAGTGGTGAAGCTCGATTTTGAGAAAGCTTATGATAGGGTGAATTAATTGTTTCCCGTAAAGAAAGTGAAAGAACATGAGTCATTCTTATGAAAAAAAAATCCCAAAACAATAAAATGAGTTTATAGAGTCGCAATACGGTTTAATAAGAGAACAATCAAAAGGCGTTTCACAAATTAGTGTCGGTGTTAATGTTAAAAAGTGTGTTTTTTCATATGAGCTTATAGTTTTATTAGCTTATACAAATGATCTCAAAAATTTTGACCTATTAAAAGTTCATGTTAGAATGTAGGAAGTATCACTTCGGATGTTAAAGTGCAGGCTTGAGTGTTAAAAGCGTTTGCCTCACAAAAAATCTTCTTATAAATCAAAGTTTAAAAAAAATTGCAAGAAAACAAGCACTTTGTAACATTAACATGACACTTATTCGGGACATGCCGTTGTCTAATACGGAAGGAAAAAAACAAGTTAAAAATGTGCAAAAATGGTGGAAATTTCTAACATTAACACTCACAGATAGATTGTAAAATGATTAACAATGGCACTTATTGGGACATGCCTTTGTTTAAAACCGAACAGCACCCCAAGAAACTTGTTTCCCCCAATTTTTCAGGGAAAAAGGGTTTTATAAGATTTTGCGAATGAAATACAAACAGTACCTAACCAAAATCATGGGAGAATGCAATGCTTACATACTAAAAGCTTAAAAGCACAAAAAAAAAAAAAAAAAAAAAAAAAAAAACAAGAACTAAATTACCAATAAAAAGGGATACTTATATGAAGGCCGGAGGATGTTTGACTTTATCATTATTAAAAATCACAACAAGTAAAATGAGATTCTGTAGCAAAGAAGACGCATAAGAAACTTAAATCAGAAGGGATGTATGCATATGAAAGCAATGAAGATGTATTGTCTCTTAGGTGACAATCATGAAAAGCTAAATATGAAAGGTTTTAACTACCATCTTGTGCCACCTTGCACGTCAACCATTCTTTTTCTTCGTACTTGCACATTGAATTATCACCATCATACTTAGTAATACACTGCATTGGGAATGAAAGAATATATATTAAACCTTTTGAAATTTTAAGTTCACAGAAGTTACTAAGCATCAGAAGATCACAAGATGTCAGCTCAATGCCTACGATACCAAAATACTCCCTCCGTCCCTAAATGTTTGTCCCATTTGACTTTTCAAACATTTTAATTTAGTGATTTTGAAGCTTTAATTTTGGTTATTTTTACGAACGCTTTGAAAATTATTGATAATATACACTGCCGTTATGTAATACTCCGTCCCTAAATGTTACAAGTTTTGAAAATTTAGTGATTTTAAAGCTTTAATTTTGGAAATGAGATTAACTTTTTAGGATAAAGGAAAAGGGGAAATGGGACAAACATTTAGGGACGGAGGGAGTATGCTACTAAGAGAATAAAAAGAAAATGCTTGTCCATTGACAGTGACAAAGTTGGAAACATACATAGTAGAAATGATTATCTACAAGCATCAAGCTAAAATCATCACATTTTTCGTGGTAACATTGATAAATTCCAATTGTTACATATAGTACGCACGTCTCACCAAGCATCTCAGTAATAAACATAGTTGCGAAAGGCTAGCGCCTCTCTCGCCTCGCCTTTTTGGCGCATTTAGGGGTCGACCGCCTTTTGGTTTTGAGGCGGGCTGTTATGCGCCTTTTTGACACAGATGAGGCATTTCTTGGTTATGGCGAGAGGCCTGAGGAGTTTGCCTTTGTTTGTCAGAAGGCATAATAGGCGTATATGTAATGTTAGACTAGGTCATTTTGTAATTTTAGTTTTAATATTTTAACTTGAAATGCGTTGTTTTGGGAAACCAAGGGTAAAGATAGCTTGTGGCGTGCATGAGAAAGAAAGATATTTGTAATTTCTCTCGAGCGACCAAAAGAAAAAATAAGAGCGATAAAAAACGAATTAGAAAGACGACAAAGAAGTGTGACAAAAATACTACCGATAGCTTGCTTTATTCTATTTTTTAAAGGGAGGTTTGCAAATTATATTGTTTACAATTTCACTTTGGGTCTTCTTTTGCCCTTTGAAGTTTTAACTATATCCTATGTTCATCTCTAGGTATGAAATTATACGTTTGAAATTATAAATTTGAATTCACTTATTTTCAGGCTTTTAAAATCAAATGTGTTTTTTTTCTTTAGAATTCTCACTTTTGGGGTGTTTTAATTGTGTTAAGTTGCTATTACATGTGAAATTGTGACCTTTTTTTAATGCAAAATTCTTATAAACAAAGCACCAAATTATATATATCAATGGTGATTTTACTCAAAATTATGTGTACAACAGCATCATTTATTTAAGGCTCCTTTCTTAACATTAGGTTGAACTACTAACCATTGTAATTAGGAATCAACAAAGCGTTGGATCTAACAATTACCTATACTAATTATTAAGGACCCAAGGCACATAATCAAAGCAAATAAGGGAAATGAACCTCTTCATATAAACGGGTGACATATGCCAGACACTTAGGATCTTTGTTGCGGAAGTATCCTTCTTTATAACCCGCCTTAATTGCATCCTTCTTTAATATTTTATCAACTTCTGCGAACAGAAAAAATCATACCAAGGCAAAATTGTTTAGAAAAGATTAATATTAAGATAAAGAAGAAAAGTACACACAAATGGCATAAAACTCAACTCAAGTACACACAAATAGCTTCTTCCTCTTCACTAAGATTTAAAGATTGGCCTTTAATTCGATAAACATAAGACCGATTTCGATTTATAGAACTACAAAAGTAAGTATCTTGCAATATTTGTGAAGATATAATTTTTTAGAAGAAGAGAGACGAGAGATGATAGAAAATTATAATTAAGGTTGGCTTTGGCTCAAAAATCAGGAGGAGGTTAAAAATTATATTTTAGCGAATATTTCATTAAATCGGGAGTCAAAATTGAGTAGTAAGAATCATTTTTCTCAATAATTAAGTGCATTAAAATCACAATTTTCAAAACCCAAAGATAGTCAATGAACTCCATTTGTGTGGCTCCGAAACTATCTTGCAATTCATCCACTCATCGTAGCATTATTAGCTACATTCTAGCTAGCATGGTAGTCTTTTTAGCTAGCATAGCAAATTGCCTTTGTTATGCTATCATCTCTAAGAGCCACAAAAATTTGCTACCTTGTCAATTTCTCTCACTCTGGCCGATTCAGATATTGGACTGCTCCAGTAAGATGGTTCAGTCGAAAGGGCATATCAGAAATTGGATGCTCGGATCTGAGTTGACGGGATGCTTCTCTGATTCAGCATGTTACGGAATTTGGACCTTCAGAGAACACTTAACAACAAAGATCAGGATTGAGTCACTCACTAAAACAGAAATGATTCAGGGGTGAACAACTCATAACCAGTGATGCAAGAGAGTGATATATAGCTTTTGTACTTATAGTGATGGGGTCAACGTAAAGCCAGTATGATCGGCAAGGAATGAAGGAAATTAACCATTTGCAACGGTGGTTTTACTGATTATCTAAGAATCCTCTAGTTAGTGATAGCAAAGGTGATCAACTTAATTCAATAATCTCCTATGGTGATGTAGGCTAACATAGATATTTGTAAGAGAACTTAATCAACAAACTAGTAGGAGTAAGTCTGCATTATTTGGGAAAATTGAGTTCTTCAAGGAATTTACAAGACACAAAAATTATGGACGAAAGAAAATTCCAAGGCCAACACTCCCACAGAACTGTCTTCTGCCCAAGTTTTTTCGAAAGCAGAAAATGGACTTCTACAACTTCAAAGAGGGTCACGGGTTAGATCAAGCCATTCTTCGGACAAGCCGGTTGGCTTCACACTTCATTCGAAAGAAAGCACACACTATAGATACGAAAACATTTTAGGTACAATGGATTCATACCACCACATCTTATCAAAAATCCAAAACACCTTAACATATTTTCAGCATTAAACTCTTGGCAAATAGCACACTGTTGCAATTTAAACATCAAAGTATCAATTTTGTCAATTTCATCCCCCATGTTGCAACTTTGTGGTAATCTTGTACATTTTAGGATGGATGCTGAAAATATTGATAGAAGCTAACAGAGTGGACATGAAATTTAACTACATTTTAAAATTACATTATCCAACCTTGAAATACAATAATTTCTCTTTTGATACTGTCCCATCAATTATATTTACAAAACACGCCCTAAGATTTTTAACCAATCATCTCATCGCCATCACCCACTACTTACACTAATAATAACATCAAAACCATTTACACTACTACCGCCACAACCATCACTAACACCACCACAACCGCAGCCACAATCAATCATCCAAATCCAGCGGCACCACCACCACTTGGCGACATAGCTCAATATAAAGTTTTAGTAAAAAATCTCAAGAAACCAATCTATTTCTAAGACCCAATTGTCAAAATCAAGTTCAAATTGTAGACACGCCGTTACAATCTTTTAGGAGTAACTCAAACAACATCGCAATTATTCTTTCCACACTGAAGTCAGATTGTGAATGGGCATGAGAATCAACATATTCAAACCTCAAATTTCAAATCAACACCAAGTCAAAATCGTGTTTAAGCATCCTCCCATGAGGATATTTTTTACATTGTATTATGTTAAGTTCTTTTTACATATGCTTAACAAGGAGTCCATCTAGAATGGAAAGAAAAATTCAGAAAACATGAACCTACAATTCAACAATGGCAGCAACCCAATTACTCTTCTAAGACAGTTAGTGATACCCCTTGGAAAGCACCATCGGCACAAGCATAAGCCCGAAGAGAAGCTAACACCACCACTTTATCCCACCGGAGATGCTTTGGAAAAGAGATATGGACTCCGGACTCACCCATCCTTCTCCAAATCTCCAACCACTTGAAACAAACAATTTCATAGATATCGAGAGATTCTAGAACGAAGAAAAAGACTACCATGTGTTTCATCGGACTCCTTGCACTTCACACACCAATTGGGCGATACACATTTGGTAGGCCTACAAATCTGCAACTTGTCATTTATATTGAGTTTATTAAGAACTAGAATCTTTATAAATGCCCAAATCTTGAAAGGAAACTTTGATTAACAAACTAACGACGAGATAAGAAAAGAGATGAAGTAAGACTCCGGATTAAGATATTAGATAAGATTATACAAAAATAACTTCTAGAGGCTTCTGAATTTCCGGAGGCTTCTAAAGTCGAGACACGTGAAACTTGGTTATTAGACAAACGAGCGGCGCTAAAGAAGAAAGAAAGGCAACAACACTCTCAGCTCCACTATCAATCGGTTACGGAAGAAAATAAAATTTGAATCTTAGCCCAATTACACTTTAAATATTCAGTCTTGCTTATGCTAAGTCTAAAACCTCTAGATTCCAAAGTTTGTCTCCACAATTCCAACTTACTACCTTTTTTTGCCTCATCAATCAGCACAAATGCACAATATCATTTGCAAACAAGATATACCAAGGTACATCATCTATGGATAGGCCTCGTCAATTCCTCCATTATCATAGCAAAGAGAAAAGGACTAAGTGCAGAACGTTGACACACTCTAATCGTAATAGAGAACTATTATGTCTTTCCAGTAATAGCCAGTACACTTGTACTAACTCCAATATACATATCCTTGATGATGTCAATATATTTATTTGAAACATTTTTCTTCGCTAAAACCCACCAAATCACCTCTTTTGATACAAAATCATACGTCTTCTCCAAATCAAAGAAAACCATTAGAAAATCTATTTTATCGCGATATTTCTCCATAATTTATCTTATAAGATATATTGCCTCTATAATCGATCTTTGGGGCATAAATCCAAATTGGTTATCTGAAATTCTCACAATTTTCCTTAGTCTTAATTCAATCACTCGTTCTCAAAGTTTCATAACATGGCTCATTAGTTTGATCTTTCGATAGTTGACACAATCTTGAACGTCACTTTTTTTCTTATACAAAGGGATCAAAGTACTTTTCCTCCACTTCAATGGCATCGTGATACTTTTTCATATCTTATTGAATAGTGTTGTTAACTATTCTATTCTCCTCTTCCCAAAATATCTCCCAGCCTCGATGGGTATCTAATCTGGCTTTACGGCTTTCTTCAATCTCATCTATTTCATTGTCATTTGCACTTCACCCTTTTTGAATTCTCCGCATAAATTTAGATTAACCATACTCGAAGGGATATTTAAATCTCCACTTGATCGCCATTCTATAGATGTCCTTTTCCCCTTGTTTTGTATCCAATCTAGCATAAAACTCCTAATTCAACCTTGCTATTACGTCTATTCTCTTTGCTACTCTTCTAGCCTTCTTATATTAAACATGTGGTGGTGAAATTCTTTTAAAGGCTTTTGCGCGATCCCGAACCATGATGAAAGTATTTCGACCATAGCTATGCATCCCAAACTTAACTTTACGTAAATATATTGACTCTTAAGGAAATCTCCAAACCTATTTACTAACTACAGAGATTTTGTGACTGGTCAAGTTACCGAAAGCCAGGCCGCCCTCCTTAGGTCTACGTACTCTATCCCAAGCCACCTAATGATCTTTGATATACTCCCTCGAGCCTTCCCACAAAAATTCCTCATTGCTCTATTTGTAGTATACGCCACAACGCTCAAAATTTTGAAAAGAGGCATTATAGAGTGGAATGCAGGAATGACAAGCCCACAAGAGGGTAATATTCCCGCTAAACAAAATATTAAGCATGCTTCCAACTAGCTAGACGCTTATTAATTATGCCAACTATCAGGTCCAAAAAAGAGATATTCCAGTATTAATCCCAAAGGAACACCAAGAGAAGAGGGGGCCAAGAAAGTATTTTACAACTACTCAAATACGCATATCGATTCCACACCTCCTCTCCCTTGTTTATTACTGTAATCCCACACTTTGTCAAATTAAGTTTTAGCTCGGACACACTTTCGTAATGGTAAAGGATGGTAATCAAATTTTTAAAGTTTCTAACACCCTCGGCAAGGAACAACATTGTGTCATCGGTAACTAAGCGGAGATGAGAGACCACAAAATTATCCCTACCCACCTTACAACCCTCCAGTAGACCAAACTGATCTCCACCCTACTTAATGTCAGCCACAAGGGTAAATAAAAAAGAAGATAGAGGATCTCCGTGTCATACATAATCCTTTCTAGGCCTCGAACCATTCTTGAGTCTTGCCATTTACAATGACTAAAAAAAATCGGGCCTCGAAAATACCATATATAGAGTCCACCTCTGACATCTAACTCCATACCTCTTACACTCAAAAATGTGATTTAATAAAACCAACTCACTATATCATAAGCTTTCTAAAGATCAAGTTTCACCACAACCCACCTTATTTCCTCTCCATTCTACATCTTCAACCATCCCGTTCGCAATCAATGATACATCGATTCATTGCCTCTCCCAACATAATCACTTAGATCTTTAGAGCTTCAAAAATGGTATTACCTAACACGAGCCTCAGCGTAAGTAACAAAGCCTTAGTAATAATTTTATAATTGTCACCAAAATTGCCTAAAATCATTGATCTTCCAATAAAGATTTTAAACATCTAATAATTATCGATATTTATGAAAAATATTCATTGTGCTAAAATGGACTATCATTCACCCGTACTATTGCCAATTTCATTTGCTTCTTTCCCCCAATGGTTTGATTAAAACATTTACGTAGCTTGTTTGCTTGAAATTACCAAATTAGGGTAGTTAGTGAGTTAAATAGAAAAGGCTTGAACATGGGATTCAAGCCCACTTCAAGTTGCCAAATTTGTGATGAGGTTAGAGATGGAAGAAGAGAGAGGAAAGATGAAGAGGTGTGGTGGTGCCAGAGTTCTATGATGAATGCAAGGGAAGATGAGAGTCGATGATGGTTGCGATGGTACAATTGTTGTAGGGGTTGTTTGCGCATGGGAGGTTCGTACTTTGTGGGTGAAAATGCCGATGGAAGGGATTGTCGTGGTTGATGGAGAAAGTCTTGGCCGGAGAAGACGAGATGGCGGGGAGACTACCGTGGCCGAAGTTTAGGAAATAAATGAGGATTTTGTTTGACTACCGTTGGTGGACTGAAAGTTGCTGAACAAGGGGAGGTCAAACAAATCTAGGCCTTTATCCTTCCAAAATGAGGACTCAGGTTGACTAATGCGTGAGATTTTTGCAATGCTGAAGTGTCGCATTGCTCTGACATAGGTGAGTCAGCGATGTGTCAAGTTTGGTGTTGATCGGACTTGGTTGTTTGAGGAATAGGGGAGTTGTAGAGCAAGTTAGACACCGGAAGGAATTAAGGATTAAGATTAGGGCTAAGGTAAAAAAAAAAATCTAAGGAGTTTTTATAATCTTAGTATTACATATTTAAACCCTTTGCTAACTTAGAAACGAGATGAGGTTTGTTTGTAAATGTTATTGATGGAATAGTGGTCAATAGAAATTAAGGGTACCAATGTGCTATTTGCCCTTAAATTTCCATGCTAAATCAATCAAAACATTCTAACTTGACATAGCAACATACATACTATAGAGGTTCCACTTCATATAGGAAAGCAGAATACTAGACTATATATAGAAGAAGGTTAGCATTATCTAATGAATTGATTGCCTAACTAGCAAAAATATGATGACAAAAAAACTTGATAACGGTTTTGAAGCAAGCATACTAGTGTGAAAAGAAAAAGAAAACAGAAGAGTATGTTTACAAAACACAAAACAAACCAAGGAGAATGGTCATGTAAGGCATTCTTCCATAAACTATAATGAAAATACACAAAAACAGAATTTAGTAAAATATGAACGACATCTATACCAAGAAGAGGAAACTCTCGGTTTTGAAGCAAGCATACTAGTGTGAAAAGAAAAAGAAAACAGAAGAATATGTTTACAAAACACAAAATAAACCAAGGATGCATGGCCATGTAAAGCATTCATCCATAAAAATATTGAGAATACACAAATACACAATTAGTAAAATATGAACGACATATATACCAAGAAGTGGTCTTGTTTTAGTTTGGGGTAACCCACGCTATGTGTGTGTGTGTGTGTGTGTGTGATCCAAATGGCTACACCTAAAAGCTATTGCAAAACAGAAGAATATGTTTACAAAACACAAAATAAACTAAGGATGCATGGCATGTAATGCATTCATCCATACAATATATTGAGAATACACAAATACACAATTTAGTAAAATATGAACGACATATAAACCAAGAAGAGGTCTTGTTTTATGTTTGGGTAACCCATACTATATGTGTGTGTGCGCAATCGGAATGGCTACACCCAAAAACTATTGCATCTTCTTAACAAAACTGATCCCTTTCCGGTTCAGAAGTTTATTGCTTCTTTAGGGTCAAAAGCAATGGGATTTTCCAGGAATTTCCGATTTTCAGATCTTTTCAAGATTGAAGAGGTGTTCTTCATTAACTTTCTCCACTATTTCCCACTCGTTGGCTCTAATTATTTCCATCCTTGTTTATTTAAGTGAAAATTGCACTTTACTGCCACAAAGTTCACACGGAGTTGCAATGTAGGACCTAAAGTTCCATTTTTTGCAATTTCGTACACTATGTTCACCGTTGTTGCAATTCTAGGCAAATTTGGATGTTCGTTAACTCAAGTGGACGGAACCAATTGCAAGTGCATGTCACGTGACTTTTAAAGGGGAAAAATGTACTTTCGCCATAAGTATGCAGTGCATGGGTAAAATTGGGTTAATTTTCTCAATGAAAATCATTCCCATCTTCGGCATCGTTCCACCAACCATTCCAGCAACACCTTCTTCTTCCACTCCTTTCCCCACTTTCGACCAAGGCATATCCTCAACAAATCCAACACCCTCTTCACCAAAGCTCCAAATCTGTAAACACCCTCGCACATCAGCACCCATACTGCCGCAAATCGCCATCCACCACCACCACCACCTACCCTCACAAATACACCCCTTATTTCTCCAATCTATACTAATTTCACCCTCAAATACCACAATCCCCATCACCCAAATTCCAAAATCAAATGCCAAAAACATCACCAAAGCTCCAAATCTGTAAACACCCTCGCACATCAACACCCATACTGCCGCAAATCGCCATCCACCACCACCACCTACCCTCACAAATACACCCCTTATTTCTCCAATCTATACTAATTTCACCCTCAAATACCACAATCCCCAACACCCAAATTCCAAATCAAATGCCAAAAACACTCGAGATCTAAAAAAAAAATTAATAAAACGAAAGTTAAATTAGTTGATTTGTCTTAGTTTAGACACGCAAAGATCGATTTGAGTGTGGGGAGTGAGAGAGTCAGTCGGTGTGTCTTAATCCAAGAATCAAATGCAGCTTGCTGGGTCTCTTCTTCCCCTACCGATGTCCCTTCCATCGACCCCAATTGACATGAAATGAGTTTGTGGACACTGCTTGAGGGTTGTCTACATTTATTCTACCCAACACTTGAGAGTTCTTCAGTATAAGAATGAGAAAATGGTTGGTGCAGAGGGGATGAAGGGTGCAGCGGTGGATGTAGGAAGATGATGGAGAAGGGGAAGGGGATGGGTAGGGTTAATGAGAACAGATTTGGGTTTTTAATTTGGGTTTTATATTTTCAATTTTAGTCCTTTCTATTTATAAAATAGGACTTCAAAAGTTTTTTTGTTTACTTTTAACATTTTAGCCTTTATATTTAACAGAAACATCAGGATCAGTCACGTGGTGGGCATACTTATGGGGAAAATACATTTTTGCCCTCTAAAAATCACATGACTTCCACGTGCAATGGATTCCGTCCAATTAAGTTAACAGACATTCAAAATTGCCTTGGATTGCCACAAACTGTGAAAATAGTGTACTAAATTGCAAAAAATGAAACTTTAGGCCCTGCATTGCAACTCCATGTGAACTTTGTGGCAGTACAGTGCAAATTTCCCTTTATTAAATTAGGTTTATTTTATATTTCAGTGCATATACATTTCTATACACATTGTGTATATGCATAGGTTTGTATATCCATGTGTGTGGGTGTGTATTATGGTTGTCTATCAGTTTCATGCTTACCCTCTTCATTCCAGGTAACTTTATTCCCACCTGCAAAAAGAGAAGACCACGCTCAAAATCACAAGAAAATATAAATAAAAATTAAATATAAATATAAATTAAAATCGATGTTATACTTTAGCGAACAATACCATGAAAACTCAAATTCAAAAATAAATGTCGATTGTAAACATTACGGAAAGTTTGATGAACACGCATAAATAGTTAATCTAAGCAACCAATTAATAAGTCTACAGAGGTAGCTTAAAAATGATGAAAGCATATAGTTACAGTTAGTGACTTCCCAATGAATTTTATAATTGAGCCATGCACATATGGGTGCACCCTTTGTGACTGCTACTATTATCCATATTATGTAATAGAGTTCATGCATCTATATTGTGCATGGAAAGTTGAGCATAGTCCACATGAGCTTCGTGGAAATATGAAGTAGGATAATGGTAGCACCATGGGCGCTAGAGTCAGCACCCCCAAGTCTGGGACAAGTGTTATCAAAGCAGATCATGGAAGCGTCAACAAGCACTTCTAGGTTTAGGAGTGTACCCCGGATGGGATTACAGGTACTTTGTTGATAGGAGCACATGGGTGAGGCTCGATGTCTCAAAGATGAAGACGAGGGTGCAGGGGTCCATCCGCAAGGAGAGTCATGTTGGACCCATCATCGAGAAAACAATGGCATTTGTGATTTTGGGTTGGGGAGAATGTCACGGTCCTTGACTTTACTAAGCATCTTAGGGTTAAGCCATGGGGATGGGGATGGGGATCTGGGTGCTCACAAGTATAACTCGGTGTTCCCTCCATACATTTTATTTTCATTTCAGACCCTAACCTGGACCCCACGCATAGCTGAACTCTTATAACACCATATCGCCTTTTTTATCTACTCTTTCTCTATATCGCACTCTCCAAGACTGTTTAGTCCAGTAGAAAGTACCAAAATCAACTTCAACAAAAGCTATCACACAAAAAGAAAAAAAAACAAGAACACGAATTGTTTCCACCACCACCAGACAGTGTTCTCAACAACCTCCACTAAACTCGCCGTATGTGCTAGTGGTGGAAAATCACTTAACCTTGTATAATTTATTGACAACTATAGTGTTATTTGTGACTTTTTCCAAAATGTCCACTAAACGATACTTTCAAATAATCAAAAAGTCAAATCACGGAATTTTACCGGTTAAAGATGCCTCCATTTATATTTAATTATTCAATTTTAGTAGCTTTGTGCAATTTCAATGGTTGACTATTTCATTAAGGGGAAATGGTGTTATAACTCATCGGACCATGAAAAATCTTTGCACGAAACGAGAAACATCTTTCGACATTTTAAATACATACTCTACATTGTTTAGTAACAATATCTATGTGCGATCTGAATGCATAATTTGTACGTTCGCCTTCTCTTATGGGAAAATGGAAAAATTACCCGATTTTCCCACCAAGATGTTATTCCTTTTTTAGGAGAGGCCTTTTGTAAATTCCAAATAGAGTCCTTCTGAAATGCTAATTCCCCAAATATCCCTAGTCTCCCCATATCCTTGCTCCCCCTATCCTCTCTCCCCCATTTTGATTGCTTCATTCTCTATAAAAAACACACACACAAACACCCATTATCTCCCCCTCTCTCCAAAACCCTTAGATCCAGATCTGTCTCCTCCTCTCTTCTCCGGCGCCTCTCTACCCCCCTCCCTCTTTCTCCGCTCCTCTCTTCGTTCTCTCTATGGCCTTCTCCCTTTCTTCTTCTTCTCCCACTTCTCTCTTCCCAGATCTGGCCGAAACTTTCCAGATCGATTGGTTTAGATCCGACGACTCCACCACCACCTCGCCTTTCCTCGTCTTCAACCTGTCCAGATCCGCCCTACTCTACCACAATCAACATAAATCCGCCTCTCTCAGACTCCAGCGGTATAACCTCCTAGCTCCAAAACTGGTCTCCAAGCTCCAAATCGACCATCTAAACACAATTGACACTATCACCAATGGATGTCTGATAATGGAACCAAGGTAAGGTAGTCAAGGAGCTTCTTGTGTGAGTGAAAATTTCATACGATTTTTCTATTTTAGATGTATTGTACAATTGGAAATGTAAATGCTTTGTAATTTGTTTTATGGTGAGATTAATTTATTTTTATTATTGTAATTTTTGATTTTTTGGTTGAAAATTTGTCTTATATAGCTTAATTGAAAGAGATGAATTGGTCTTATAATTTAGTTATAAGAATTGTAATGTGTAAATTATGAGATTAATTTGTTATTAATATTGAAATTTTTGCTTTTATTGTTTGAAAAAAAATAATTTGTCTTATAAGTCAATTATAAGAGACGAAGTAGTCTTATAAGTCAATTGTAAATAAAAAATTGTCGAAGTATTCTTATAAGTCAATTGTAATTGTAAAAGACAAAGTATTCCTATAAGTCAATTACAAAAGGTGAGGGTAGTTGTGGGATTTTTGAAATTTTGTGTCCTACATTGGGTTAAAATCTTGCATGAAGGGCACTAGAGGAAGTCGCTCAAAAGGATGGAAAATTAGATGTGGCTCATAGGATTAAAGCAGGTTGGTTGAAGTGGAAGAGTGCCACAGGATTTCTATGTGGTCCCGGCCTCATATATTAAAGGAAAAATTCTAGCGTTCTGCAATTAGGCTGGCACTGCTTTATGACACTGAATGTTGGGCCATGAAACATTGTCACGTTCAAAAGATGAATGTAGCGAAGATGCGTATGCTACAATGGATGTATGGGCATATAAGGAATGATCGAGGGGAGTGAGGTGATTAGGGATAAAGTAGGAGTTGCGCCCGTTAAGAATAAAATGAGGGAGAATCGTCTAAGGTGATTTGGTTATGTGAGACAGATACCGATTGAAACACGAGTTAGGAGGCTTGGATGGAGAGAGGAGAGAGGAGAAGTGATAAAATGGCGAGGGGTAGGGAAATACACAAGCAAACTTGGATTCGAGTGATTGAAAACGATATGAATTTACTTGGATTGGTTGAAAATATGGCGTTGAAGAGGCCGGAGCGGAGGCAAAAATTCACGTAGGTGATGGGGGTTGATGTTTTTTTTTGTTACTACTATTTTCATTTTCCTATCTATTATATATTTATTCAACTATCACTATTTTTATTTTTTCTTCTTCTCTTCTTTTCATTTTCTAAATTTTTTTCCAACATATTTCTTCTTCTAACTTATTTTCTTCTTACATTTTTTTCTTTCACGATGATATATGAGGATTTATGTTAATCGACCCCATATTATTTTAGGACTAAGGCTTTGTTGTTGTTGTGGTTCATTATATTAAAAAATAAAGTCGAGTTCCAAAAAAAATTGTGTATGTAAAGGATTTCTAGTTAGGACCGTGATCACCGCCACTACTCTCCACATTAGTATGATATTTGGGCTCAGCCTGCACGGATATCATTTTGGGTAACCCCTAACAGGCCTCATACTAATGAAGTGGGTAGGTACTCTTATATACTTGGCAATTATTTCCTCAATTGTCGATGCGGGACTTTGGGTTGCACCCCAACATTTCTAACGTGTTATATGGACCAATCACAACAGTGTAACATAATAAAGATATTCGCTCTGCAAATCAATCATGACCAAAGCGTCTTGTATCGTATTTTTTGGGAATGAACACTGCGACATTTCTTTAATCAATATTTTTTATCTTGCTCTTCAATTTTTTTTCACACTTATTCTCTCCTTTAGATTTCTCCCTTAGCTTTCGCTCAAATTTTTATAGCTATCGCATTTTGGGATCTCATTATTTTTCTTTTTATAAAAGAAGATTTATTTATTTATTTTTGGAAAAGAAAAGAATTGTATTAAAACAGACAATAAAGTACAAAGAGTAGAGGACAAGGTGTCCTTTTAAAAAATAAAACAAGAAATATAAAAAGTAGTCTAAAAAAACTATAAAAGTCAGACTAATGTAAAGTAGCTCTCCAATCTCTACACAAGTTGGCCAAATATAATCCTCGATAAGCTCCCGTAGTCGACGCCCACGAGGAAGCAAGATATACAATCCTCTCCTTGAGAAGAAAAGACGATCTACTCTCGAAACATAGCATTCTGTTCCAACCATATACACCACAACATCGCAAATACCCCACACTTCCATAATCTACTAGTATCACTTTCCTTACCAAATCCCAAAAATCGAATTTGAAGGCAACCTATATGGTTGTAGTGCAAATCCAACTCTCCCCCAATATTGAGAACAACTCACACCGGACTCTAGCAACAACTGAACAGTGCAGGAAAAGATGATCATGTGACTCGCTTTGACTATAGCACATCACACGGATGTCTGGTTACAAAGTTTTGTATGGGTGTCACCATTGTCGGATATTATTTGTGTTCAAGCAATTAAGCACTAAAGACCATGCAAAAGCTTTCAATTTTAAGTGAACTTTGGACTTCCGAATAAAATCATGCAAGGGGAAATGAATTGTATGTTGAACATGAAGTGAACGAGAAGTAAATCTACCTTGAGAATCTAAAGTTCAAATCCTCTTATCGGGACGTTCACACATTCTATAACTAAAAGAATATTAAGTTAAGCCACCATCTCTTGAGATCTCGATCATTAATAAGCTTACGAGACAAAAGGAAATTAAGAAAATTCCATGAAATATTATTCCCCTCTTGAACAAGAAACCCACATATAGGAGCATTTTGAAGAGAAAGACGAAACAATCGAGTGCAAGACACGAAAAGAGAATCGGTACCAATGGACCTCCCAAAATCTAATACGAGCTCATCATTCCCAACACACAGCTTTCTTGCCTCTAAATGACAAGTCCATACGATGTTTCATGTTATCCGACCCCAAATCATTTAGGAATCAAGACTTTGTTGTAGTTGTATAGTTTATGTACACAAAAGCATGTCGGAGATTTTATGAGCTATCATGATCGAAAAATAAATAAGTGTTGTGTATAAAAATAATACTTGTAGGAAAGTATTATGTTCAATTCCATCTCAAAATACAATAGGACAAAAGTAATAAATACAAAGTAGGAAAGTTTAAACTACCGTTTTGCCACGCCTTGCAGTCAAACCAATGTTCTTTGTAGGTCTTGCATGATGCGCTCTTAGCACCACGCTCATTAACACACTGCAACGTGAATGAAAGAAACCAAGGAATGAGTATTACATTTAAAACATTTTGCAACCGGAAAGTTCACAAATATTAATAAGCATAACATGCAAACAAATTTGTTTTAAGTAGGCATTAATGATCAATACCTGAATAATTTTCAAACAGAAATGGATGGGAACATTGAAATGTCTTACCTTTTCTTACATCATCAAATCATATATTTCTCCTAATAATTAAGATTGTTCTGTGAATTGATGGAATCAACCCAATGTAAGTATGTCAAATTAATAACCAGAGTAGTTAGGAATCAATCTAATTAGATTAAATTAATGAACTAAATCGTTTTTCCTAGGTTGAAATTTCAAGCAACTATTGGATCTTACACAAGTTCTGCATCACAATATGTAATTCAATAAAAGACCAAGTACACGTTATTATAATATATGTATATATATATATATGTGTGTGTGTGTATATATACACACACATAAGAAGTGTACCTCTAGATAATGACAGGCTGGATAAGTAGGATCATTCCTGAAAAGGTAATAACGATATTCTTCCACGTCGTCAAAACCTGCTTTTCTTGCATCCTCCTTTAACATTTTACGATAATAACCTTCTGCAAACAGAAGAAACTATATCAAAGTGTGTGTTTAAAAAGATAGAACTTAAGAAAAGAGACAGGAATATACACACAAATAGCTTAAAGCTCAACTCAATTACTCATCAACCAACTTTTTAGGAATTGAAGTACTCCCTCCGGCCACTATTATAAGCAAAAGAACTTTTTTTTTTGCCTCAAATATAAACAAATGTTATCATTTTCAATACAAAACTCATTAAATGCAATTGTATTTAATGCTATTTTACCAAAATACCCCGAATTAACTATTCATGTTCAAAGACAAGTGAACATTTATTACACATTTAATATGAGGATATGTTAGTAAGTTTAACATGTTCTTATTACTATCAAACTACTTCAACTAACTTTTTAATGTGTAAAAGTAGTTCATTTTTGCTTATAATTGAGGCCGAAGGGAGTACTAAATGATTATTATATTAAACAAGGAACTCCTGTACTAATCCTACTTGGATTAAGATAATTTAAAATGCTAATAAAGCCCCACTATAGCAACTGTGGATGTTTATGCTGCGGAAAAAGGGTGGCTCTCCAGGATAACACCCAGATCGTAATGCATTTTGGTAGTATCAACTGGCAATGACAATGGCTTTTCAATTTACATGTCATTTATTTTTTAAACTATATTCTCATGTGCTTGTTGCACTTGCACAACTTCTTCCTCTTCACTAAATTTTAACAAATGGCCTTCAGTTCAGAAAACATAATCCCTTCTTGCTAAAAACAACAAGAACAATCATACTGCAATAGTTGCGTACCTAGACTTTTTTTTTTTGGAAAGGAGACAAGACTATTTAAGAATAGAAAATGTTATCAAAGATTGGGATTTTTTTCAAAAAGGACTTAGAAATATGCTGGTGTATTTCTTCAATAACACAATGATTAAAAAATAAAAATAAAAACTTTTTTTCGCAAAACAAGGGGTACAACAACAACAAAGCCTTGGTCCCAAAATAATTTGGGTCGGCTAACATGAATCCTCCTATGTCATCATCGCGAAGAAAAGATGTAAGAAAAAATAAGTTAGAAGAAGAAATAGGTGAGAAAAAAATAGAAAATAAAAATAGAAGAAAAATAAAATAAAAATAGTAATAATAAAATAATAAATAATATAATAGATAGGGAAAATGAAAATAAATAAAAATCAACCCCATCACTAACATGAATTTTTGCCCTTCACTCCGGCCTCTTCAACGCCATATTTTCATCCAATTCAAATAATTCATATCATTTTCAAGGCCTCCTAACTGGTGCATCACTTCCCCCCTCTTTAGGCCTCCTAATTGATTCATCACTCGATCTCCGTCTCACATGACCAAATCACCTTAGACGATTCTCACTCAATTTATCCTCAATAAGTGCAACTCCTAATTTACCCCTGATCACCTCATTCCTCAATCGAACATTTCTTGTATGCTCACACATACATCGTAGCATACGCATCTCCGCTACAAAGAACTAAGAAAAAAGAACTAAATAACAACAATCCAATAACAAACGTGTTGTATTGCAAAGAACCTTAAAGAGAGAATAATTTCATTTCTCACAACATGAAAAGAACAGTCAAGTGCAGACAAAGAAAATTATAAAAAGGAAAAGAAAGAGGATAAAGTTGAACAGAATTACAAAACAGAGCAAGTAGATAAGAAGAAAAAGCAGGTTGTTGAACTGCAGAGGTCGTTATCGTCGGCGGTCGTCGAATAGAAAGAGAAAGAGAAAAATCTCACTTGAACCGAAGAGAAGAGAACCAGACTCGCCTTTGACCGGAGTTGATTGCGATCGTCGCCTAAGGTTCGCCGACCTTTCCTATTTCCTCTTTCTCTTCTCGATTTGTCGACTTAGTAGACTAGGGGCTAGAGCACGAACGCAATAATAAAAACCACTGAAAAAAGGGAAAAACGACGTAGTTTGACTTGAAAACAACGACTTAGTTTAAAAGTATTTCCAACTTTCACGCCATTTCCCGAAGGCAACACCTTGCACGCACTCGCCTTTTGCGAGAAAGGCGACGCCTCCCCTAAAAAGGCTACCATCCGCCTGCCTTGTTGCGAAGAGGCAACAAACCCCAAAGGCGACGAAAAAGGCAAGGCTGCTAGCTAATTCTCATATAGTTCTGATTTTTCTTCTTCCACAAGCCTGCAATTGATGCCTGCAGCAACGGACTTCAGCATGTTTGCATTTCAGCCATTTCAGCCCAGAAGTACTCAAGATGTCCCAACATGCTTCCAAATTGCTCCAATCTTTCCTCGAGCCCTAACCCTGAGAACTAGGAAAAAACCAACACATCAAACTACACCAAAACTCGGAGAATAAACTAAGATAAAGCCTATATAATACCCGATGAATGAGCATAAAAACCCACCCATCGATAGTTTTGCTAAATATCTAGTGATGGAAAAGGAATCATTCAACTAAGCGGGATTGAGAAAGGGTTTTAGAATAGTTTTTCTCAAATCTGAAGGAGAAGGTTGAGAAAAGAAGTATAAAGGCAATAAAAGAAAAGGCACATACAAAAAACTTAAGGCGTAACTTAACCCAGTGACCAACTCTCCTTTAGGGGTATAAGCTTACATCAATATTTATAAGACATGTAAATCTAAAACTACTAGGACGAGGGGGTAAAGTAACCGGAAAGAACATCGTAATTTTCTTGATTTTAATAATGAAAGAATAAATAATAAAAATGATAATCCAACTCGGAATTAGAGAAAGTAACTCAAGAATTATTAAAAACAATTACATTCTTTCCTTGCTTCCTTCTTGCATCACAAAAAAAGAAAACCACCCTAAAATATTTCTAGACTTTAAATTTTCATACTAAATTTATGAATCAATCAAAGACATTACTATGTAAAATGGTGACCTACTGTAATGGATCCCACTTCAAATAAGAAAGCAGATTATATGGACTATATAAGCATGTTTGAAGCAATAGCTAATGGATTGGTTGCGTAATTAGTAGATGAAAAACTTAACAAACTTCTTTCAAATTCGTATTAACCACCCCTGAAATTCAAAAGTTTCTCAATGACATCCGTTACATTAATAAATTTATAACAACCAAAGGAAGGAGGAAGGAAGAAAAAAAAAGTAAAACGTTACATGTTGTATATAATTATATAATACTTGAACAAAATCAAAAAAAAATCTTATTAAAACCATAATAAGAAAATTATATATATATATATATATATATATATATATAAATAGCAAAATATCCTAACTAACACTTAGAAAAAGGAAAGCAAAATTAAAAAAATGATTTTTTAGAAACATCACCCACTATACTTATTTTTCTTAGATTTGATTTTGGATTTTCAAAAATACTTTCACTAAGTGGTGGACAAAGGATAGGCAGGTATGGGAATGGGAGGGAGGGGTAGGGGCCAGAAACGTAAGTGATTATAGAGAGAATCAAATTTGGGAGGACTAGTTGGACGGAGGGCTCAATGTAAAAAGTAAATGTATTATTTAAATTTTGTTCTTTTTTGTGTGTTTTGTAAATATAGTTAATGGATAAGTGAAAAAAAGAAATATTTTTTAATTTCAGCGGGGATAATGTAATTTTCAAAGAAGGCCGTTAAATTTTGCGTCCACTTTGTTAGCGTACATCCAAAAAGGATCCACGTTACCACAAAGTGTGAACATTAGGAATGAAATTGCCAAAATTGATATGTTGGTTTTCACATTGCAACACTTGTGAAGCTTAAGGGTACCAATGTGCCATTGACCCGAAGAATTACCTACGCAACTATCTTTCCAAAAACGGATGTGAGCACCATTACCTACCTTTAATCGAGAAAGAATAGAATAGATGTTGGGCTACTAAAGAGATACTCCTATGGATAAAAAGATAATTCTATGATTAGCTCCATTACCTATCTTTAACCACGTAAGAGATAATCCTAGGTCTCAAAAAGAGATAATCCTAGTATTTCCACCGATAGGGGCCATGAGAGAACTTGACAACCAATCAAAGACACATAACTTCTATACTGGCATTCTCACCCAAATTTATCCTCACAATTCCACATTTGGCCATATAAATTCGCAACTAATACACGCTCTCAAGCAGCTAAAGAGTAGTGAGCACATTTATTAAATTATGAACACTCCTCTAGGAATGAAACATAGTCATTACACTAAAGATGAGAAACCATGTAACTATCTTTATCCACCTTACATCCCTCCACATTACCAACTCCCTCACCTTTATTTAAAGGCATAATCGAGACATCCCCCACATGGTTAACAAAAAATAAGAGAGCGGGTATCCCTAAAGTAACCCTCTTCAAGCCAAACCACTCTTGTGCCTTGCCGTTAAATATAACTAAAAAACTCGGAGTTCTAAAACATCCCATAATCCACCTCTTCTCATTTAACACCAATATATATGTATGTGTACGTGTGTTTCATGGGGGAATGAATGGACCAATAAATTTACATCTCCTTAGCAAGTAGGAATGGAAACAAACTAACACCCTATTTGCTTTATCAAGGAGAAGAAACTTTTAAGTGTATGGCTTCTTTTGGTCATTGGCAATATGGACTTGGATTTGCAAGTTTTGAACCTTTAAGGATTGGAGAGGTGTTCAATAATTTTCTCCAATATTTTCCTTTTTGTTTGTTTATTCTAATGCTATAAACCCACCAAGGATTTATCCTTGCCTGTCCCAAGTCAGGATAAAGGGCGAGGGTTGCGGTAGGCATGTGACAGCTAGGGATGGCAATTTAACCGAATCCGATCCGTATCGAAGGCGAGCCGATCCGAAAAAATCGGATATGATTTTAATTTTTTATGATCCGATCGGGTTCGGATCGGGTTCGGTAGCACATTTTGACCGATCCGAACCCGGCCCGATCCGACCCGAATGTCCACATCTAATCTACCCGACCCGACCCGATCCGACTCGGAAGTATATACCTAAGTTTCAATTTATACCTTTGAGAAATTACATTACAATTTACAAATACCATTTATGTATACAGTATATATAAGAAAATATAGGGTTTTTAGATTTAGGGCTTGTTTGTTTTTGATTCTTCTCTGCGGCGCCCAAGCTCTCCCTCCCCGCTCCGTCGCTCCGCCGCTCCTCTCTCTCTCTCCTGCACGGCGCCTCGGTAAATCTCCTCCTTCCTCTCTCTCCCGCTCTTCTCTCCTCTGCTACGGCGAATCTCCTCTGTTCTCTCTCTCCCCGTTCGTCGATTGCTTGAAAATATAGGGTTGGTTCTGAAATGAGCTTTAGAATCGAGCTTTAGAATCGAGCTTGGTTCTGTAATGAGCTTTAGAATCGAGATTGTTAATAATCCCTAATTGACAATGAAATTTGATAAATTTTATTAAATTTTATTAAACAAAGGTCCTACCCTTAAGACTTTCTTTACTTAGTGTCTTTTTTGTGGGTTTCCTTTAAAATAACTTTTTTTTTCTAGAGAATATACTTAACTGCTCCTTAGCAAAAGCATATTTTAAGTGTCTTTACAGTAAAGTATAAGCATATTTTAAGTGTCTTTACAGTAAAGTATACTGTTATTCCAATTCTTCTCCCCTCAATCAATGAGGATTTTTGTTGTTGCTTTATTTGCTTCAACATTCATCCGAATCGGTAGCTCTTTTTGATTGTGCAGAAGGGCCTTTTGAATGGCTTAAGTGCTTATTCAGTCAGCACACAAGTCCATTAAGTGTGTTTGTTTTGGTGCATACATTTTTTGTAAAAGTTTGTGAAATCAAATTGGCATTAAATTCTTGGGTTAATGATTCCGAAACATTTATCTCAGATATGGCAATAATGATGCTTGAAAAGTATGATAAATATTGGGGTAAATGCCATGAGATTCTAGGTGTTGCATGTGTTTTGGATCCAAGATTTAAGTTGAAGCTCCTCGAGTATTTTTTGCCTCGTATTTATGGTGATTTGGCTTCCTATGAGATTGATAAAATTAGGAATAGATGTTATGATTTGTTGAATGAGTACCAAAGTAAGGAAGTAAATGAAAATTCTGAGTGTGGTACATCTTTTTCCAAATTTTCGGGTCTTGGGGAGAATGCAAGTGACCCTCTTTCGGGTTATGATATTTTCATAAGTAGCACTTCTAGGCAAATGGATGTCAAATCGGAGCTAGATCATTATTTGGAAGAAATAGTGTTGCCAAGGACTTCCAAGTTTGATATTTTGGGATGGTGGAAGACAAATGGTGTTAAATTTCCGACTCTACAAAAAATTGCTAGGGACATCCTTGCTATTCCGGTTCTGAAGTGTTGCATCGGAGTCGGCTTTTAGCACAAGTGGAAGATTGGTTAGCCCACATCGGAGTAGATTGGCACCTAATACCTTGGAAGCATTAATGTGCACTCAAAATTGGCTTCGAAATGAAAATAATGGTAACTTTTTGAATTTGCTATTTTTACATTTTTGGCAACTTGCTAGCTTTTCTTTTTTTGCAACTTGCTAATTTTATTTGCATATGTAAACACTTTTTGCATGTAGGACTTTCTTTGAAGGTGGAGGATGAACAAAACTTGGCAACTTGCAATGATGATGTTGATGAAAGTGGATAGAAAAGGTATGATTCGGCTTTACCTATCAATATGTCTTATAGAATACTAGAACTGTTTGCTGATGCTACTGCGTATACATATGGAGTCTAGAGCTACAAAATTTTCAGCAAATTCAGTCTAGGTAAGTACACACAAAAAAAAATTAAGGATGAAGTTTGTCAAGTTCAAACATATAGAATACTAGAACTGTTTGCTGAGTTGAGCCCTAAAAAAAAAAGAATAATTATCAACCAATTCAGGATTATAAATGTGGTGATGGTATTTAAAAAGTGAATTGAACAATGTGATATAATCACTATGTTCTTCATGTCTGATCTTATTTCATACACTATGTTCTTGTATTTGTGACTATTTTTGTTTATAAATTGATTAGTAATAAAATTAATGAATATATGCATGGTGCATGGACTAACTGATAAGTTCAAGGAGAATGACACCACTCTGACATTAACATTTTATTTATTTGTATTTATGTAGGTTTGTGATCATCCTTTTTGATTGAAGCAGCTATGTTGGATTGAAGTTATATTAGACTTACTGAAGTTTAAAGAATGAAGCATTCAAAACTCTAATTTATGATTTTAGAACATTTGTTGGAATGTAATGTGTGTGGAAACTAATTTTGGTTTGTGTTTGTTTGGATTATTTTGAGATTGTAGTAAAACTTGAATATGTAATGGTTTGGCATTTTATTTTGTTGATTCTGACCTTTTTATAGACTGAACTGTAGCTTAGATTTAAAAAAAAATGGTGACAGCTTCGGATCGGAGCTCGGATCGGGCACATTCGGAGCTTCGGATCGGATCCATTCGGATCTACGGATCGGATCGGGGCTCGGATCGGAGCTCGGATCGGACACATTCGGATCGGATCGGGTTCGGTAATTATTTTCTAGAGTTCGGATCGGGTTCGGATCAGGTCAGATCCGATCCGAACCCGACCCGTTGCCATTCCTAGTGACAGCCAGCGGAAAAATTTTGTCACATTAACATGACATGAATCGGAATATGAATATCGTTGGGGCGTTTCCTCAGCAGCGACGCGCTACACTTCAAAGACATGGGTGTAGTGATAAGTATGCAAAGGTTGCTAGGTCGTCGCCCGGAAGCGACGCGCCATCTCTTCGCCCGGGGGTGGTGTCAAATATGCAAGAGTGCGCTACACTTCAAAGACCTGGGTGTAGTGATAAGTATGCAAAGGTTGCTAGGTCGTCGCCCGGAAGCGACGCGCCATCTCTTCGCCCGGGGGTGGTGTCAAATATGCAAGGGGTCCCGCATTGCGGACGAGTGCGGGTAAAGAAGCTAGTCCATGGTAGGTGTAAGGGTAGTGGGATGCGCTTTGGAACTTGAAACATTGGATCATTGACAGGGAGATCAGCAGAGGTGGTGGAAGTTATGAGGAGGAGGAAGATTCACATAATGTGTCTACAGGAAACTAAGTGGGTTGGAGAGAAAGCAAAAGAAATATCGCCTTGGGGTTTTAAGCTTTGGTACTCAGGAAAGGATAAGGGTAAAAATGGAGTGGGTATCATTATTGATAAGGAGTATATTAATGATGTGGTGGAAGTGTACAGGAAGAGTGATCGAATTATGGGCATTAAACTGGTGATACGTGATGAGATTATAACTATTATTTCCGCCTATGCACCACAAGTAGGGTTGGATGCATCTATTAAACAAGTGTTCTGGGAAGAGTTGGAGGAGGTAGTGCAACGAGTACCTAGGGGTGAGAAATTAGTGATTGGTGGTGATCTGAACGGGCATGTGGGGTCTAGTCGACATGGCTTTGAGAGCATACATGGAGGTTTTGGTTTTGGAGAGAGGAATGAAGCAGGAAATAGTATCCTGGACTTTGCATTGGCATATGACTTGAGCATAATGAACACTTGGTTCAAGAAGAGAGAATCTCACTTGGTGTCCTATAGGAGTGGAGGTAATGCGAGTCAGATTGACTTCTTCTTAGTAAGAAATACTTGTAGAAAGAGTTATACAGATTGCAAGGTTGTGCCGGGTGAGAGCACAGCAACTCAACATAGACTGGTGGTACTTGATTTTCGAAGTAAGAGAATTTCGAGGAAGAGAAAACCACAAGTAGACTCTAGAATCAAGTGGTGGAGACTTCAAGAGGAGAATCAACCGAAATTTGTAGCTAAGATGGTCGATACCGGTATTTGGTCGGATAATATGGAGGATATGGATATAGATTCGACTTGGACTAAGATGGTACATACCATAAAGGAGGTGGCGAAAGAAGTCCTTGGAGAATCTAGAGGAAATGGGCCACCAAGTAAGGACACATCATGGTGGAACGAGGAAGTAAAACAAGCAATAAAGGGCAAGCGAGAATGCTACAAATTATTGGGGAAATGTAGGAGCGACGAGAACTATGAGAAATATAAGGAAGCTAGAAGAGATGCTAAGAAAGCAGTAAGAGACGCAAGAGCAAAGGTGAATCAGAAACTTTATGATAAGTTGGATACAAAAGAAGGGGAAAAGGACATCTACAGACTCGCTCGTATGAGGGATAAGAGGACACGAGATATTGGGACGGTTAAATGTGTGAAGGATGTAGACCAAAGAGTTTTAGTCGGGGATAAAGAGATAAAAGATAGATGGAGTTCGTACTTTGATAACTTGTTCAATAGCGATCAAGAGCAGGATGTTGGAGATTTAAATATCTCTTCGAGTATGGTTAATCGAGATTTTATGCGGAGAATTCGAAAGAGTGAAGTGGAAATGGCAATGAAAAAGATGAGATTGAAGAAAGCCGTTGGACCGGATGGTATACCAATTGAGGTTTGGAGATGTTTCGGGGAGAGGGGAGTAGATTGGTTAACAACGCTATTTAACAAGATATGGAGAGTTAACACAATGCCATTGGAGTGGCGGAAGAGTACTCTGATCCCTTTGTATAAGAATAAAGGTGATGTCCAAGATTGTGCCAACTATCGGGGGATCAAACTAATGAGCCATACTATGAAACTTAGGGAAAGAGTGATTGCACAAAGGCTGAGAAAAATTGTGGATATTTTGGATAACCAATTTGGGTTTATGCCAGGAAGATCGACTATGGAGGCAATATATCTTATGAGACAAATCATGAAGAAATATCGGGATCAAAAGAAAGATTTGCATATAGTTTTCATTGATTTGGAGAAGGCGTATGATAAAGTGCCAAGAGAGGTACTTTGGTGGGCATTAGCAAAGAAGGGTGTTTCAAAGAAATATATTGATATTATCAAGGACATGTATAATGGAGTTAGTACTTGTGTACAGACTAGTGTTGGGAAGACTGAAGAGTTCCCTATAAAGATTGGAGTGCATCAAGGTTCCGCACTTAGCCCCTTTCTTTTTGCTTTGATAATGGACGAACTGACGAGGTCAGTCAAGATGATATACCAAAGTGTATGTTGTTCGCAGATGATATTGTGCTGATTGATGAGACAAGAGAGGGTGTTGAAAGTAAATTGGAGTTGTGGAGACACACTTTGGAATCTCGAGGTTTTCGATTAAGCAGAAGCAAGACTGAATATTTGGAGTGTAAGTTTAGCAGAGTTGGAAGTAGGGAGACAGGGGCGGTCACATTTGATGGAAATATTATCCAAGCTTCTGAGTTTTTTCGCTATCTTGGATCCATTATCCAAAAGGATGGAGAATTAGATGGAGATGTGGCTCATAGGATTAGAGCAGGTTGGTTGAAGTGGAAGAGTGCCACAGGGTTTCTATGTGATCGCGGCATGCCCAATAGATTAAAGGGAAAACTCTACCGCACGGCAATTAGGCCGGCATTGCTTTACGGCACCGAATGTTGGGCCGTGAAACAGTGTCACATGCATAAGATGAATGTGGCGGAGATGCGTATGCTTCGATGGATGTGCGATCATACAAGAAAGGATCGATTGGGGAATGAGGTGATCAGAGGTAAAGTAGGAGTTGCGCCCATTGAGGATAAAATGAGGGAAAATCGTCTAAGGTGGTTTGGACATGTGAGAAGGAGACCGAGTGATGCACCTGCTAGAGGCCTAACAGTGAAGAAATGATAAAATGGCGAGGGGTAGGGGAAGACCCAAACAAACTTGGAGTAGAGTAATTGAAAATGATATGAGTTTACTTGGAGTGGATGAAAGTATGGTGTTGAAGAGGCCGGAGTGGAGGGCAAAAATCCATGTGGGGGGTTGATTTTTTTTTTATTTTTTTTGATTTGTATGTTTATTTATTTATTGGTTTCTTTTTATTATTATTTTTTATTTATTTATTTATTTATTTATTTATTTTTTATTTTTTTTTCACGATGACATATGAGGATTCATGTTAGCCGACCCCAAATTATTTTGGGACTAAGGCTTTGTTGTTGTTGTTGTTGTATTCTAATGCTATGATGTCTCCACGTATTTGTCGAACTCTTGCACGTTTATATTTCTATAAACATGTATATATACATGTGTGTGTACATGTGGTATGGTTAACTCAAGTTACGAATCTTGAAACCCCAAATTGACATAAACATGGCTAGGTCTCCCATGAAAATCATGTAATAACTTGAAAATACATATGAATAACTAATCTAAGCCACCAAATTTTTGTCAGCTAAGGTAGCTACTACTTTTCGCAAAACGAATGAAAAAAAAAGAAAATGCTCAACTATACAAGTATAATATTGCAAGGCAGCACAATAAGGATGTAAAGCTCATGATGAATTAAAAACAAAACTTTTTTTAATCATATAGACGTCTTTTAAAAAGTTTTTTTAAACATACAAATAAAAAATATTAATTATAAGTACCCTCAAAAACCTTTATTTAGTAACTAAAAGTACCTTAAGATGTATGTCAGTGGATAGTTATATGTTGACAATATTCTTTAATGATTCTAGACCGATTAGCATATGACAAAATGTGTATAAGATTTTCAATAAGGTTTCGTCACTTCGGTTTGAGGTCTATTTCCAGTAAGTTGTCACTTCGGTTTGAGGTCTATTTCCAGTAATACCATTGATGTAGAAGCCCATAGTGCGTTTGTTGGGGGAAATAAAAATATGATGTCGTGTTGGTGGCTAATGAAGTGGTAAAAGATTTAGAGTGACGGGATAAGAAGGGTATATTTGAGAAAGCTTATGATGGGGTGAATTGGCATATAATTAGTCAAAGCATCTAGATCTAAGAAAATATGTATGAGATTTGACTCAGATCCGGTGAAATGTTGGCCAAGGTTAGCCTTGGGTCGCCTTTCAAATAGACGACAAAGGCATACACCTTGTGTCTATTCTGGCACATTATCTCCCCTGAGCACCCTTGTGCGATATGCCCTTACCTTGCCTCTCGCAAGCACCAGGATGAAATTTAATAACTATGAAACTAGATTTGTGGTGCTTGCTTGCAATATGATATACAAGAATTAGCAAATCTGGAGTGGGAAATTGCATTGGAAGTCAATACGATTGAATTGAAGAAAGGGAGAAGTTGTATTAAGTATCAAAGCCTATGAAAGTGTTACATTATTCCCTACTACCTTTAACATATATTTCTCTTTACCTCTTAAAGTAATTATGAGTCACAAGTCCATGAGGAAAATTTCATCTCTATTGATATTTATCTGCCCCAAAAGTTAAATTTTCAATACATTAAAATACTTTATAAGCTCTCCTTTTCTCTCTTGCTGATTTCGTGTTCAACTTTCTAGAACACAATGCATTGCAAATCTATGACTGGTTACCATCTAAATTTAGAATAATAATTAATAATAGTATTGTAAATTCACAAACACAAAGAATCGAGGTATACAAAATCCTAAGATAGTATGTGGCATCATTGAATCAAATTAACGAAAACCCTAGGATAGTACGAGGCATCGTTTCAAAAAAAAAAAAAAAGAAACTAATACATACCGAAAATCCCGCTGAGACTATCGCCGATGGAAGGGACGTTGTGAGCGATAAATATAAAAGTATGCCGATCCATAGGCATTGTTTCTTTTGCTGTTGCTGACTACGGAGGGAGATTGAAAACCGCTATACAAATCCACAGACGAAAAGAGAAAGAAAATCAGAAAGAGGAGAGAGAGAGGCTCTCACCAGAGACAGTCGCCGGTGACGGAATTGGACGGAATTCGAAACGGAACCCGATTGGAGTTGAAGGCTTGATGGGCGGTGTAAGGTTAGACGCTTTGACAAACAGAATAAATGAGGTTCGGCGCATTTACGGGTGGCAATTTTTGACCCAGCCCAAACCCAATAGTCCATCTAATGACAATAACCCATTAATAAAAGACTTATTGGGCTGTCCATTACATATTCAATAAAATTATTGAGTTTTTAATGAGTAAACCCATAAAGCCCAATAACTTAATTGGCCAACCGTGGATAATACCCAATAACACATGCTCGACACTTCACCCATGAATAATTCTATGAGCCCCTCACCCAAAATCTATAATACAATACAGCTCATAAATAACCGTCACACAAAAAACGATTGAGATTCAGTTTGGGAAAAGACAATTAGCGCCTGAGATCATTTGAGCGGTTTTCTACTCCTACTACACCGGAACCTCTTCTCCTCCAAACCAAAAACCGATCCTTCTCCTTCTCCGTTTCAAATTACACACAGTTATGTGCGCTTGTGGATCGCCTGTGTGCGTGATCGATTCTTCTCCTCCTCCTATTCGGATTTGCTGAATCATCTCTTCCCCAATTCCTACTTCTTCTACTGACCAATCCTTCTCCTTCTCCTTCTCCGTTTCAATCTAGCAATTCCCTTTCCAACTCTAATTCCTCCATGGAAGGATTATATAAACGTCAATCTTCGGCTCCGATTCATCCTCCCTCGGATTTCCCTCAATCTCTCAACTATTCTCGATTGAACAATCACTAAGAGATCACACACTTCTTTTCTATTTTCTCCTCGCTTCAGGTACGTTTTTTCTCCATCTCTCTCTCTTTCTTTACTTCTAAGGGTTGATTTGTTAACTGGATGATGGCTTATGGCAAGATTTCTGTTGTGATTAATTGATGGGAAACGCCTGTGAGTTGTGAATGCACACCCGAATTGAGGCCATTCTGTTGTTTCTGGTTTGAGTTTGTCTCCATCTCTCTCTCTCTCTCTCTCTCTTTTCTTCGAAGGGTTGATTTGTTCTACTACTTTGTAATCAGTGTGTTGTGTTTATTAATCTGTTGTCATTACTTCTTTCGTTGCAATCCTTGCTTTTGTTTAATCTTAACTGACTGCTTTTGTGGTGCAAAAAAATAGATAATCTTTGTGTGCACATAATATGTTTGATTGAATGCCTAATCCAGATTTTTGCCTTGGTTGTGAATTTTTTTCTTCCCATATTACACAGAATTTTTTTCTTCCCATATTACACTGTCACCACAAAAAATTTTTGGTTACTATACAACACAATTCTTTCCTTTTAATTTAAGGTGTAAATAAATATAATTTGCTAATGACTTGCTGATTTTTTTTAATGGGCGAGTGGGGTTGGTGGTTATTAATTTAAGCTCCTTAGTTCACTTATTTTTTAAATCCTTAGTTTTTCTATCTGGTATACTATTTTATCCTTTATGGTGCTTAGACCAAAACTCCCAGGAATTTGATCCGCAACCGGTTGCTCGATAAATCCAAAACCCGAAGCTTATTGAGAGAAGATAGAGAGCTAGGCAAAAAGCTCGCAAGGGTGTTATTGCGAGGTTTAACATTTGCGGCTCCGCGTAATCGCCAATCTCATTAGGAACAATCCCTGTCAAATGGTTATCAGAGATATCAAGCTTCTGAAGCTTCCCAAACTCTGATGGGATTGAACCTGAGAGATCATTCTCATACAAATACAAGACTAAAGTTTGTCACTATTTCTCCCTAATTTGGAGAGGAAATTTTTGAGAATGCAGGAGGATTTCCCTCCCTCTACTTTTCCCTTACACTCCCTCCGTCCCAAAATTCATAGGACAATAAAACTGTAAATACATTGGATGATAAAAAAAGCACCTTATCAGGTTTTCCTTACACGTACAGATGGATGACAAGATCAAAAAAAAAAATCTCCCTTCTGTCACCCCTTCTATTAAAAATACGAGGCAACCCCTTACCATTTCATATTTACGTAGGAGTACTACATTTATGAGGCTTTTTCACATTATAGTTCAAAAACATTATCTATAATACAATATAGAGAGGATTTAACTGCCTCTTATCTTGGGATAAGTGGTGGCTGAGATTGTTTCTGAGAAAAGACATTCAACGGCCCAAAATTATCCAACCCTTCTTCAACCGTCGTCCGTAACCTCTCCTCACTCATTCTCCGCTAACCGCACTCTCATATCCCCGTCAAATTCTTATGCTTATGTTACCTCGCACACCACGAGTGTTGACGAAGGTGGAGATGAAGCGGCTGATAAGAGGTCGCCAGAAAGATTAGGCCATGGGAGAGGGAGGGTTGCCGACATGGGAGAGGAAGAAGCAAAATCGAGCCCATGGAGATTCTCCGGCAACTCCATTTTCATTCCCAATCAGCCTACCAAATTCGAATTCGGTAACCCTATTTTCAATTCTTCAATTGCTGCTTTCTCACTCCCATCTCCTTCCCAAATCAGGTAAGGATCGAGTAGGCTGCCAATATATACACCTGAAGGTCGAATTGAAATTGATTGAATTGAAATCCGGGAAGGATCGATTAGTTTTAGAGATTGAATTGATCGCTTAGTTTACGAATTTCTGCTTCAGGTTAGCTTTCTCTTTACCTCTCTCTCTCTCTCTCTCTCTCTCTCTCTCTCTCTCTCTCTCTCTCCCTCTCTCTCTCTCTTTACAATGTCCTGTATCTGAATTTCGCAAAGGTCTGGAAGAATGTTGTTGACTGCTTTTGTGTTGATTGAAGTCTGTAAATTTTGTGTGTTTTTGAGACTAATTTTTTTGGTATATATTTAACCGGATATCTTAAGTTCAAGTCCTAATAATTAGTAACACAAACAGAATTCTGGGATTTGATTGAATCCATAATTGTGCATGTTTCTGTATCCGTTTCGCAGCACATAAGTTGTTTGATTGAATGCCTAACCCAGTTCTTCGTTGCGATCCTTGCTGTTGTTGACTGCTTCTGCATGCACAAGTAGCTCATTGCTAATCCTTGAAAAGCTCCCGAATCTGATGCCGATAGGGAGTTAAAACAGAACAAATAAAGACCTGAATGTTGGGACATATATTAGGGGTATTTTGTTTCATTAATTCTTTATGCTTTTGTGTAAATCAAGGACTTTCAAGATAACATCTGTAGTAGCCCTCTCTTCCGTTTTCTGAGAATGAAAAATGTGAGACCTGTTAGCTTTCTTTGCATCGATGACCGACTGACATACAAGAAATAATCTTTAGTTTCTTTAAATTGCAATTTCAAGTACCTTCGGTAGTGCCCAATAGCTGTATCTCCTAGCAACTCCTAGAAAGCATTAAATCAATATTGAAAAGATAAGATCTTAAAGTATTCGTTGATCATTATTCACAACAAAGATGTGCATTAGCTTCAACAGGTATGCCAAATCGTGATTGTACATTTGCTATAGTGAGAACAACATTCTCTTGCATCTTTCCTGTGATTGTTGTTCTGCACAAAAATATGCAAAAATAAACCCCAAGATATGAAATTAAAAAAAAATGATCGGAAAAGAAGATGAAAAGTTAAAGCAAATGACCAAGTTTATCACATAAAAATAGATAATTACATATTCTTTCGTATAATGCAACTAAACACTGTAGTATATTTTTTTTCGCTTCCTGCTTGCTGCTGAAGATGCCATGAGTTCTTTGCTAATTCATAAAATATGGACCCAATACATAGACATATAAAGCATATGCTAAATGTTAGTATATTTTTTTTCCCTTCCTGCTTATTGCTGAAGATGCCATGAGTTCTTTGCTAATTCATAAAATATGGACCCAATACATAGACATATAAAGCATATGATAACTGAAATTTGGATTCATGAGAAGCTTTATTATAGGTTTTTAAGTCATATAAAGCATAGTCGCTCCGTCCCAAACATAATAAATGTTAGTATATTTTTTTTTCGCTTCCTGCTTGCTGCTGAAGATGCCATGAGTTCTTTGCTGATTCATAAAATATGGACCCAATACATAGACATATAAAGCATATGCTAACTGAAATTTGGATTCATGAGAAGCTTTATTATAGGTTTTTAAGTCATATAAAGCATAGTCGCTCCGTCCCAAACATAATAAATGTTAGTATATTTTTTTTTTCAGACGAAGAGGAGGAGATGATTTGGAACAAAGGCATACTCAATGGGCACGTACCGTCAAATACTCCCCAGATGTCATCGAGATGTCGTTCTGTCCTATTACACTTCTTCTTGAAGGTGTACCTGGAAAAGACCATTTGACTCGCGCTATAGCCCTGTATCTTGAACGTAAGGCATCTCAACTTTTTTCAGTGCGTAATGTTGTTATTCAGCAAAATAATAATAATTGATTGCGACTTATTATCTATTTGATTTGCCCAGACAAGCCGCAAATTGAAGAACTGAGGTACTTCCTCGAGTTTCAAATTCCTCGAGTATGGGCCCCGCTACACGACAGGCATCCCGGCCATCAAAGAAAGGAACCTGTTTGTCCGTCATTGCAGTTCAGCTTGATGGGTCAGAAGCTCTACATCAGTCAAGAGCAAGTATGTTCCTCACAATTAATATACAGAGCAAGCACACACACACACATGCACCTATTTTTTCATGTCATGTCAGTTTTTCTTTATTTAAATTTTTTAGTTACTAATGGTTAAAGTTAAATGTTAAGACTAACGAAATTGTGTGTAATTAGTTACAATGTGGGTGGTCATTATCTAGGAAGGATATTATGGGTATTGTTACTTAAGCCCTTGCCATTTACCTTCAGATTTTTAGTTAATTATGTAGGTTTGAAAAAGGGTATTTTGGGTGATTTTGAGTCCTCCCCCTTTGTAACAGCAGAGATCTATACACAAGGGGTCGAGTCAATGCCTTGAACCTGAGACCAATGGTTTGGTTAAACAACAGGTCAAAACCCCTCAGGTCTTCCACTGCGCCATTTGAAGGGACCATTCATATGTCTCATATAAGTATATGAAGCCAAATTGTTAAATTCACTTGCACAAATATATGCAGGTATCGGTTGGACGAAAGCCAGTGACAGGCATGCGCCTATATCTAGAAGGATCCAAGCAAAACCGCCTAACTATCCATCTTCAGCACTTGGCTTCCCTCCCAAAGATCCTCCTACCCTACTGGGACACCCACGTGGCAATCGGTGCACCCAAGTGGCAGGGTCCTGAGGAACAAGACAACAGATGGTTTGAGCCAGTGAAATGGAAGAGTTTCTCTCATGTGAGCACATCCCCAATCGAGAGCCCTGAATCCTTCATAGGTAACCAATCCGGTGTGTACATAGTTACTGGAGCACAGGGGGAAAGCTTGGTTTGGAGAAAGGGAAAATTGTTTTGAGAGTGAAATACTATTTGCTAAACTATTAGTGTTTGTTAAAAATATTTCTTGATATGTAACTGAACATTCACTTGGGGTTGGATGACATGAATCTTTGTTTTATTCTACTTATCATTTTTTTCATCGCTTACTTTTTTGTCTTGACCGTGCCATTGGCACGGGCTGAAAGTACTAGTTTTAAGACAATTGAAATCCATTATCAACCCCTTTAATTAAATACTTTGCCTAGGTTCAAAAAGTGACAATGTTATTAGTCAAAAATTATCATCAAAATACTTGAAACCCCCTTTAAATAAAGCTCTTTACAAATTCACAAAATGAAAATATGCATTCTTCACAAATACTCCCATGATCTTACATCACAAAATCCAATATTTCTCCTTCTAGATAAACTCCATTTTTCAGACAATACATATGAAAATCATTTCACTAAAACCACTCATTTTCACGAAATACAGCTCATAAATAACCGTCACACAAAGAACGGTTGAGATTCAGTTTGGGAAAAGACAACTAGCTACCGAGATCATTTGAGCATTTTTCTACTCCTACTACACCGGAACCTCTTCTCCTCTAAACCAAAAACCGATCCTTCTCCTTCTCCGTTTCAAATTACACACAATTATGTGCGCTTGTGGATCGCCTACGTGCGTGACCGATTCTTCTCCTCCTCCTATTCGGATTTGCTGAATCATCTCTTCCCCAATTCCTACTTCTTCTACCGACCAATCCTTCTCCTTCTCCTTCTCCGTTTCAATCTAGCAATTCCCTTTCCAACTCTAATTCCTCGATGGAAGGATTATATAAACGTCAATCTTCGGCTCCGATTCATCCTCCCTCAGATTTCCCTCAATCTCTCAACTGTTGTGATCGTGGCAGCCGATTATTTCTCCAAATAGATAGAAGAAAAATCCTTAGCCAAAATAACAGAAGAGAACGCAATCAACTTTGTCCATGACTTCATTTGGTGTCGCTTCGGGGTTCCACAAACTATCATTTCAGATCATGGTCTCCAGTTCTCTAAGGCATTTACAGCAGAACTGAACATACTAGGAGTCAGACACATCAAGTCATCAGTGAGCAGATCTCAATGCAACGGACAAGCGGAAGCAGCCAACAAGTAGGGGAAAAAGTTGTTAATAATTTATAGAAATGAGAGGTAAAAGATGGTGATGTGGAGGATTCATAAACCCTTAAAAGGGACTTATGGGTAAGGATGCCCTAAGGTACTTAAAGGGGAGGAAACAGAGGATAAGGGATCGAATTCATAGGATTGTATTAATTACACTTCTTAATTAATATGTATGAAAAATTTTAATTTAAAACTATAAGTACTCCATCTGGTCCAAAATTTATGTCGTTTTGAATTTTAAATTTTGATACAAAATAGATTTCGTTTTAGATTAAATCTCCAATATATCTCAACGTTGGGCTTGTTTGTCGCAAATGAGTGTTGATGACCTATGACTTACGGATGATAGATGATACCTGCTTAACTTATAACTGATGAACTGAATACTATTTGCTTTAGCTGTTTTGAAATAACTTATTAACTGCCATAAGCTAGTTGTATCTGTTTGTTAAAAAAGATGAAAAATGTTGAATTACAATAAGAATACCAAAATGCCCATAATATATAAATCAGCTTATAGCATGCCAATTTACCATATAATTAAATCATATAAATTGTTTTTGTTGAATTGAAATCTATTCATGTTCATTTACTAAAATTAATAAATCAAATATTAATTTATTTTTTCTTTTGAAATTCAAGTAAAATATATGAATTCATAATTATAAAAAAATCATTAACATATTAGGGCAATTGGAAAGTCATACTCTTTAAAATTTTATTGTTTATTCCATTAAAAACAACTAAATTAAATTATTTTTTAAAATTAATCATTAAAAAAATGAGATTATATTTATAAGAAGGAAGTACTACCCACCTCCTATCCTTTTTTTTTTGAAGCCTCCTCTTCTATTTTCTTTAAAAGTTAATCATCAAATTAACATAGAAATAAATATAAAGTTATAAAAGAAAGAAAATAAAAGAATAAAGTAATGCATGAAATAAAAAAGAGGTTCTTATAATTCTTCGCTAAAAATAAATGAAGAACATACACTAACGTGAAATCATTTCACACAAATGATATATGGAAATGGAGGCTAATTAGGGGATATATAATTTTCAAAGTGATTATTGTCTATAGGGATGATCAAAACCGATTCCGGACGCGATTTCGGTTCGGAACCGCCAGTTCCGGTTCAAAAAATGTATGACCTTTAACCGGCCCGGATTGCTCACGGTTCCGGTTAATCCGGTTTCGATTTTCTCCCCGGTTCGTCCGGTTCCGAGCTTTTTCCAGTCCGATTCCAGTCCGGTTCTATTGAAAAACAATGAATTTTTGTCCGGTTCCGGGCTTTTTCCGGTCCGGTTCACCATTTTGGTGACCCTTAACCGGCCCGGCTCCAAACCGGTTCCAACTTTCCGTGACGGTTCATGACGGTTCCGGGCTTTTCCGGTTCGAATTTCCGATTCCGATCCGATTTAACCATCCTTTGTCTAGCTTCCAAACAAGTGGAAAAAAAAAGTAACATTTTTAGAACTTTTTAGCTTTTGTTTATCTATGTTATAGGTGGGTTGTAGTTGTACACTACTTATGTGCTTTTGACTTATTATAATTGAAAACTAACACTATAATTTTTATTTATTTTAAGTCAAAAGTCAAAAACCATTAAAAATAAGTGTAAACAAACGACTATATTGAAACTTGTTACATTCAATTAATTATATACGTAGCGTGAGATAATATATGAGATAAAAGCAATTAATAAGGATATATTCAACTAGATAAAGTATTTTGGATGGGATAGAGTACCAATTCATGAGATAGAAGATTGGAACCATACTTAAAACAAGTACCGAAAAATTAGAAAGATCATTTCGAAGGGAGTATAATTAATGCATACTCCTTTTGTTTCATTTGAAGCTTCACTTTTTACATAAATGACAAAAAAAAATTTCAAAGTTGTTTGCATCATCTATACTCAATTGAAATTTTTGCTGCCATCTGTTGGTACCCAAAAGACGGGACATGAAAAGCTTATAAATAAACTAAATAGAATCCTGCAATACAAAGCATCCCCGATCTGAAAATATAAGTAGACCGCTGCCTCTAGCTCTTTCTTTCAACCCTTAATTGGTATCTGAAAATATAAGTAGACCGCTGCCTCTAGCTCTTTCTTTCAACCCTTAATTGGTAGGTTCCTAAGCCACTGCAGCAGACAAAATGTCAGTTGAAGAATTTGTTTTGAGAATTTTTATTGCTTAAAAATAATAGCCAACCTGAGCCAACTCTGAAAATTACCAGGCAACTTGATTCCATTCATATGTGAATATGGTACATATAAACAGCTACCAAAGAAAGCCCTACCAGGCTACGTGACTTTACGGAGATAACGGGACTGTTAACACTCCCCCTCAAGTTGGAGCGTGAAGATTCCGAATGCCCAACTTGCCTAACAACAAATGAAAGCACTCCGACCCTAACACCTTTGTAAATATGTCTGCTATTTGAGTGGAAGTAGAAATTTCGCATGGCAACACATCTTTACGCTCGACTTGTTCTCGAATAAAATAACAATCTATTTCGACATGCTTTGTCTGCTCATGAAAAACCGGATTATTCGCAATATGCCGAGCAGCTGGTTATCACAAAATAAGGAGGTAGGCGCATCCTGTGGTGCGCAGAGATCAAGGAGCAACCAGCGTAACCAAACAATTTCGCAAACCGAGGTGGCCATGATCTTGCTACAACAGATTGCTTCTTAGTGCGCCAGGAAACTGGTGCACCACCGAGGGTAATGAAGACCTAAACTAGACTGACGGGTCATTGCACATCCGCCCCAATCCGCATCGCAATATGCATTTAACTTGTAGTTTCCTTATGCCGAAAAGAAAATGCCTTGACCGGGCGATAACTTCAAGTAACGCAGGACTCGGTAAGCTGCTTCGATGTTGACCGCAAATGTTATGTCCGGCCTTGTGCCAGTGAGATAGAGTAACCTGCCCACAAGTCGACGATACAGTCCGGGGTCGACTTCGGGTGTGTCGTCATTATCTCCCAACTTAATGTTTTGTTCCATTGGGAAACGACTCGGACGGCAACCTTGCATTCCAGTTTCCTCTAAAGATATCGAGGTATAATAACGTTGGCTTAGTTACCAGGCCATCTAGAGAACGAGCTACTTCGTTGCCGAGAAAATACTTCAATTGTCCCAAGTCCTTGATGCTAAACTTGGCATGGAGATAACGCTTGACATTCAGCATTTCAGAGTCACTAATGCAGGCTAAGATCACATCGTCATGGGAAGTGATGGTCGCCAAAAAAGATTTATGAGCGTGAGATTTTTTTTTTTTTTTTTTTTATTGTATCAGACAAAATGAGATAAAGGATGTATTGTCGAGGTTAACGATCCGGAAGTGGGAGTGAATGGTCAACGGACTGTGGAAAATCAACCTCGAATTCTCGGAAATGGCCAGGCTTGTGATGGGTTCTTTGACTTCTGCAAATACCATCATCCAGACCATTAGAAATGGTAGCCCCATTACCTTTATCTCGTGGCCCAATCGTGTCATGGGTTGGCGACCCACTTGAGTCTTGGGCAGGCGCGCATTTGACTCTTGGGCAGGTGGTCCATCTTGCTCAACACTTCTTCCATCTTACTCATTATTTGTTCCCAAGGTTTGAGCCGGTAGTGTGACCTCCTCAATGTCTTCATCATTCATGTTCTCTCTGAGTGGATGCCCTGAATCAAATTATTTTTGAATGGAAACAGATTTTCAAAAAACTTTACATCCCTACTCGTGTATATTTTGCCACTTGAATATCATAAACTCGATAACCCTTTTGTGATTGTGGGTAACCAACGAATACACAACGTCTCCCCCTTCACTGAATTTATCTTTTCCCTTTTTAGTATCCTTAGCATACATAAGACACCTAAAGATACGCATGTGATCATATGTGGGAACTCTCTTCAAGAGAATTTCTTAAGGTGTTTTATTAGAAATGACATGCGATGAATGCCTGTTTATAATGTAGGTTGCAGTTCCCCAAAATTTAACGGGTAAACTCAGCTTCGACCCATCGGAGAGCCCGAGCTACCTCAAGGATGTACCTATGTTTACACTCAACCACCCCATTTTGTTGTGGTGTGTCCGTGCATGAAGTTTCCAGGGTCATTCCACGTTGGAAATAATATTCCATCGTAACTGGACTGGAATTCATCCATTATCGGCTCTAATTCGTTTAACTACCATTTCTAATAGCGTCCTTGTCATATTGCAGAACATGGATAAATAATAGGCGACCTCAAATCTATTCTTCACAAGAAAACCACAAAGTGTTCTACTGTGGTCATCAACAACGGTGGACAAAAAATAATGTGCTCCAGAAAAGAGGCCATTTTATAACCTCCCCAAATATCATCACAGTACAATAATTAAAATCAGGAGGTGGTTTTAATAGGACTTGCGGAAAAAGGAAGCCTAGATTGTTTGACTCTTAAACAAGAATCACAAGATGCAAAATTGTTCTTAAAATTCAAAAGCTGAATATTCCCAATACTTGACGCATGTCCCAACCTAACCTCTGATACCAGACTTGAGAATCGGTGGTGACAGATAAAGTCATACCTCTCTTCCTAGACCATTCTGCTGCCTACCCACTTCAATCAGGTTCCTCGAAGGTAAGTCATACTCCCTCCGTCCCAGTAATGAATTCACCCTTTTTGGTCCGGCACGTAAATTAAGGGTGGAGAAAATGTTGTGAGTGTAATAGTAAAATAGGAGAGAGAATGAGTGGAGGAAATAGTAAATTTGAAAAATGTTGTGAGTGTAATAGTAAAATAGGAGAAAGAATGAGTGGGTGGAATAGTAAAGATTCTTTGCCAAAAAAGGAAAGGTGAAGCTTTAAATGGGACACCCAAAATGGCAAAAGGTGAAGTTATTAATGGGACAGAGGGAGTATATAACACAAAAGTCAGAGAAGAAAGTGAGTGTACAGTTCATGTCTTCGGTTAAATGTGACAGAGTAAATTACACTTAAAATCTGGAATATTCAAGACATGATTTAGTTTATATCCAGTTGGAGATGTGTGCTTAGCTTTTGATAGGAATATTCAATAGTCATCTTACCAGCAATGTTGACACTTAGAGGGTTTGGCGATGCACTGGAACTTGCCGTCTCCCATTTGAAAAATTATAAGAACTTAGCATGTCGTTATTGAGGCCGACGGTGGACTCTGCTCCAGTGGCTTTGCTCAGTGGGTCTGCTTCCCTAACTCCAGTGCTCCAGGTCTCGTCCGCATGCTTTGCATGTTGCGCCTTTCACCGTTAGGGCGTTATTGCCGCATTTGCCCGGTCTGTTGGGTAGCCTACCCGACTTCAAGCAATGTTCCTTGGTGTGTCCAATGTTCCTTGGTGTGTCCAATTTTCTCACAGTGGGCACACCTAAGTTTTTCACGCCGTGGCCTCTTCCTGTCATGATTGTCTGTCTCTGGCCTCCGTGTCGCGGCTTGAAGGATTCTTTGCCTCAGTTGGCTTGCGACCCGGTGTGATGCGCCTTTGCACCTCGTCCTGCTCGCCTAGGTGGTAAGCAACTCGAGGCTCACGAGAAGGCTTTGTGCTTAGGATTTGGATCTTTATCGTCCCGATCGATTTATCGAGGCCCGTCGTAAAATCGTCTGATAGTTCACGTTCGATTCGAATCCTGCGGACTTCTTGGAGATGTCGCGTAATGCACTTTCCGCAGCCCCACGGCTTGGGCCATGGCGATATGGATTAGATCTCGTCCCAAAGTCCTCGGAGTTTTGTGTAGTACGATGAGGCATAGAGGCTATCTTGCCTCGTCAGTCTGCGTCCTCTTGAGTTCATACGCACGAGATGCGGCTCTCCTTTCCCAGCGTTCCTCGAGGTCGTCAGATTTGGTCGTTTCGGCGAACTTTACTGGCGATTCCTTATCTCTTTATCCACGGCCCAATTTGTTAATCGACCCCTTGACCTGCGTTGCGGCAGGTTCCAGCATCATCAATTCGGGTGAACTCTCTGATGGTTTTGGGATTGATCCATCAACAAAACCAATCTTATTTTTTGCAAAAAAAAAGCATTACTCATCTCACTCTCCTGTCGCATAGTTCCGTCGCGAAGAATCTTGCTAACGAAGACTTGGCCGGGGTTATCAGACGCGTGGATGTAATATGGGGACATCACATCCACGGTAGGAATTTCGTCGCACTAACACTAGGAGTAGTCATCATGCGAGTTGAAGGCTTGGGGATGGTTTGTTGTAAATGGATGAAACCAGCTCTAATACCATGAAAATTACCAGGCAACTTGTTCATTCATATGTGAATATGGTACATGTATACAACTACCAAATAAAGCCCTACTAGGCCACGGATTCCTAACAATCTTGGAGATTACTGTCAATCTTGGAGATCATGTTTATCTTCTACATACAATCAATTTGAGATCCTGTAATTTAGGAAGGGATATGTCTAAATTAGGAATATATACATGAGAAAGAGATTGAGATTTGGGGAAGGACTAGCTAGGAAGCAATAACACGTTAACTTCAAGTTAACGGAGATAACGAGACTGTTAACAAACTCTGTAAGCATGTTTGAGAATTTGTTTTCTATGCAATTACCGTAAATCCCAATGTCAAACAATACTAGGACCCAATTCTTTTGGAAACACTTACCTTTGTAGGATCTGAGCTGAGAGATTTTTTCAGTTGGCTCGATACTAACTATTAGATCTCATTTACAGGGATCTATAGGTGTCATCTATAGACTCTTCATTTACAGTAAAAGGACTATCCAAATGGTGCTTTCAGCTCATCTATATAGTTCTTTCCATTTATCACCATTAAGTTTCTTAATCACCATTGCAGCAAGTGAGCTACGAAAATGAGAAGTCAAGATTGGTCATAGAACTAACACTACGACATGCCCTAAGCACATTGACATTATAGTATCACCGAAGCAGTCATATAAAGCAAGTCACGGGAACAACTCGATTTTAGATTCATAAATCAGAACAGAAATTGCAAAAGAAGACATAGGAGAAGAGAGAGAGAGACCCAACTTCAAACATCCCATCTTAAATACACCAAAACAGATTATACAGCCAACAAGCTAGAGGATTTCCTAACCCTTATACTTTTGAATATTCGGGAAGCAATAAATTTCTTCCTCCAAACCATTCAAATGCCTAGACAAAATGGAGTTTGAACACTACCTGTAAAACAGACTCGAGCTTCTGTTGAAGCAGGAGCTTCTTCTGCTTAGCCTCATTTAGGGCAGACGAAAACTCGCCATACGAGCAAGCTCTTGTTGGAAATCTTCCAATTGTATAAGCTTCAAATTCATTCACCGGACTAAGGGTTTGAGCCGGCAAAACGAAATTGGTGTCGTTAGTCGATTATGATGCCTCGCCGCGGTCAAAACACCAATTAAACATCAAAAACCCCCACCAAAATTGAAAATACGGAAGGGGAAAGCTATGAATTTGGTGTGTATTCGCTTCATCAAAGACTCAATTTCTAGTACTGTGGAAGTGAAAGATTTCAAAGCAAGGAAAGGTATTTTCATGTATTTCACACCTACTTGAATGATACATTAGTGTCTTATATATACCATAATATGACCCTAGAATCATGGGAGAAATCCTAAGCAAACATTATGATTGTTAGTTTCAGATCCTAAACTTAAGAAAGGGATACACGGGGATAACTACAACATAATGGGAGCGCTCCGAACAAATTAACAATCCGTTTCCATATGATTGGTTTGTTCAAGGAAAAAGAAAACTGGTTGGTTGCGATGTGCCTTATGGCCTGATTATCACAATAAAGAGCATTAGCTTGTGATTGTGTTGTTTCGACGTCTTTGAGGAGTCACCGAAGCCATAGAAGCTCACAAACAGTGGTAGTCATTGCCCAATATTTGACTTCGGGCGAGGAGGGAGAAACGACCGACTTCTTTATCGTACGCCAGGAAATAGGAGTGCTACCTAGTAACATGAAATGTCCTGTACATTAATGCCTCGTCACTGTCACTGGACACCCACCCCAATCCGCGTCACAGTACGCCTTTAGTGTGAGGATCACCTTGAAATGAGACGGTAAAAAAATGCCCTGGCCTGCAGTCCCTTTTAGGAATGGGGCTGTGGAGCTTTAACCATTTTACCCCGATACTAAATTACACCCTCCTAGTGGCACCCCTAAATCTGACAGAATTTCACATATCTTGCCTCTTACCTTAATGGTTTCATGAGTGCGAACACCATTCAAGAACATAATCGAGATATGAGCCTTATCACTTTCTTCTGGTGTATCGTCACCTGCTAGTTCTATTTCCACCTCCATTAGCAGACTATTGACATCAGATGTGAACTTCAAGCTTTGTTTTAAACCCGCAGCACTCGCTACCCCACAATTATCTCGATTTGAGATATATTTCCCTTCGTGTCCACATTCTCCAATGATTTCGTCATTTAGTTGTTTTCATTCGGAGAGAGCATTTCATCAATATCAGAACTCCCTTTGTCTTCAAACACATTGGTTAGATTATCCAAATTCTTAGTTTCCTTCTCCTCGTGAATGTGCAAATCAACAACACCCGCATTTATTTCCTTAACAATTGGATCTTTATGCTAAGATTTTAATTCTTTCTATTTCGTTCTCATTCTTGTTCTTCCCAACACTCTTAAAGCTTGTTCTTGAGATCAAGTGTATTGATCTAGTGGAATATACTCTTCGTCTCTTGAATATTATTTGGGTATAAACCATTGCACTAGCGTGAATGATTTATATATTGATCATTGTTGAGATTAATAGATTCAATTGATAACCAAGCGGAATTTATATGAATCTAGGTTTTATTTGTTCTTAAGATTTTAATGAAATTCTTGAATGTTTATATTAACCTAGCGGAAGTTATAAACAAGATAGAGATATTAGGGTTTTAATGTTTGTTTTGACCTAGTGGATTTTATCAAACATCCTAACCATAATCTTTTGTGAATAAACCCTTGAATGAGATTGATTCCTTTTTATATGTTTTAAAATAGCATAAAGTGATAATTGTTATGATCCTCAATCTATGAATCTCTTATCGCTTCTTGAATTCTTTTACTTGCTTTTAATTCTTGTTTCTTAGGTTAAATAAACCGACCATCAAATACCCCTACTTTGGTTACTTATTGCACTACTAAAATATACTTTTTCATCCATGAGTCTCTGTGCATTCAACCCTTGCAATTGCATATTACTACAATGATAACCAAAGCACTTGCTAGGTAATTATAATTAAAGAGAGAAATATTCCATCAATAATCAATTCGTTTTCTCAATGAAATCCTTTAATGAAGGCTTTGTGATTGCATTAGCTCAATAGAATACTCAACTCCATTTGCTCCTACAAAGCTTGCCGGTGATTCTACTACTGACAATTGCCCCCACTGCCATCATTTTCATTGCAATTGCTTTTGCTTTTGCTGATGGTTCTTGTCATAAATTGGAAGGTATCTTCCTCGACCAACGAAAAAACATTTTGATTTGAACAATATACCTGAAAGGAACTAGAATCACCCCTACTACCACAATCTCTAACTATTTACATTCCCTGCCAACGACTCCGGCTTCTTTCCCTTCAATTGTTTCTCAACTTTCGGAGAAAAGCCAACAAACGTTATACGTCCAGTATTGTTGCAGTTGTATAGCATCCGAAATTTCACAACGGAGTCCCCCTAGATAGATAACAAGCAATGGTTTGCCCATCTTCCTCCAGAACATCACACTGCATCCTTAAACCATCAAACTCGTTCGTAAAGTCCTCCTGAGATATCGCCTTGAATTTGTCCTCCATGATCCTCGTTCTGAACGTCACAAAGATCATGTTGTCGCCAAATTAATGGCTGGGGTTCTATGCCACACCTCTGACCACAGCCACCAAGACCACGAATTCATTCGACCATTGATGAACAACCATATATGCCGAATCGCCTTTTAGAAAAATTAAACTAAGGAAGAACAGAATCAAGAACAAGTTGCAGTTTATAAAGAAACCCCATCAATTATCAAAATTTTAAAGCCAGACTCCATTAAGTGCATATATATAACCTAGACACAGCCTAGAAACTGCTAACCAAACATAAGAAAAAAAAAACCAATAAAACAAGAAATAAAAACCCTAAAATAGTAAAATTTTGTTTTTGCTCCTAAACGATTAAGGATTGTAAGACAACGTCTAGTTAGTTGTGACTCAATATTCTAACTATGTTTCACAAGTCGTGTGCAAATTTCGATGCAATTCAAGATCGTCACTTTTCTGACCAAATTACCATGCATCATATAGCAAGAGAGATACATATCATAACCAGAAGCAATATATGCATAAGAAAGCAATGAAGAATTTTTTAATTGTCTCTTAGGATTAAAATCATAGCAAAGCTAATCTATGATGCTCTAACTCTTAGGTTTACCCCGCTGTACCAGCGTCGGATACTCGTATTTAAGTCTTGTTTAAACTAATATGACATTTAAGTCTTGTTTAAAAAGAGTCCGGCGGGATAAACCAAAGAGTTTGAGCACCTTAGAAGCTAATAGGAAAGGATTTAATTACCATTTTGTGCCGCCTTGCACTCCAACAATCTTTTTTCAAATTGCTTGCAAAAAAAATGCTCAGCACCATTCTTAGCAACACACTGCATTGTGAATGGAATAATATATTTTAAACCTTTTGAAGCTTAAAGTTCAGATAAGTTACTTTGCAACACAAGGTCACAAGATGTTAGCTCAAATCCTCTTTCCCTTTGCATAGTCATAACCAAATAAGGCAAAATATTGACATGATTTTCCCAAATAAAGTCCCCATAGAATAGAAAGAAACATTGAGACAGGATTGAGTATCATACCTAAACATGTTTCCAGTAGAATAGAAAGAAACATTGAGCCAGGATTGATTCGCTACTCAATAATAAAAGCCGTTTCTACGGCTGGACTCGGTAACAGCAGCTTCCACGACCTTTATTTCTTGTTGAATCCCCATGGGAATCATATCGATAAAGTGGGGTTTAGTTGTAAATTTAAAATGTAAAGATATCAGGGCAAAAGGTCATTTCATGAGGTAAGGGGAGGATGTGTTTAGCGTTTTAGGGGATTGTATTTAGCGCCTACGATACCTAATATGTTGCTATTGGAATAATATGAAAATGGTTGTCCTTTAACAACAATAAATGGTGTAGCGTTTTAAGGGGATTGTGTTCAACGTCAATGGTTATATATAGTGCGCAAGTCTCACCATGCATGTCATCCATAAAGAAAGTATCAAATCATATACATTAATGGTGACTTTGCTCAAAGTTACGTGTAACAATTTCATCATTTATTTTAGAACCCTATCATATAATTAGGTTGAACTAATAGTCATTGTAATTAGGAATCAACAAAGATCTTACAATCACCTATTCTAATTACTAGCAACTAAAGGCACATAATTACACAAATATATATAGTAAGTGAACCTTTTAATATAAAGAAAGTACTCCTTCTGTCCCAAAATGAATGACCATTTCCAGTTTAAGTAACATTTTGAAAATGTTCATTTTTCGTAAAAAAAAAATATGCATATAAACTTGGGCTATTCACTTTCAAACTTCTAGATTTGCTAATATGTAATGAACTATAAAAATACAAATTGGTAAAAAATCATTTAGAGGCAGTTTTTTTAAGAGAGATTCAAAAGGTCATTCATTTTGGGTCAAAAAAGGTAATTCAATTTGGGATGGAGGGAGTAGCAAATTAAATACATTAATGGTGATTTTGCTAAAAATTATGTGTAACAATAGCATCATTTATTTAGGTTCCTTGCTTAAAATTAGGTTGTTGTTGTTGTTGCTTAAAATTAGGTTGAACTATTTATTAACCTTTTTATATGAGCGGGCGACATATGCGAGATGCTTTGGATCTTTCTTGCGTATGTATCCTTCTTTATAACCTCCCTTGATTGCATCCTCCTTTAATATTTTATCAACTTCTGCAAATAAAAGAAATCATATGATAGCAAAAATGTTTAAAAAAGATTACAAATTATGAAGAAAGCAGAAAAGCACACACAAATAGCATAAATCTCAACTCAAGTACACACAAATAGCCTCTTCCTCTGGACTAAGAGTTTAAAGATTGGCCTTTAATTTAAGAAACATAAGACCTTGTCATAGAGATACAAAAGCAAATATTTTGCAATATTCGCGAATAAATAATAATTTTGGGAATGAAGACAAGATTATTAAACAATAAAAAATTATAATTATTATCTTCGGCTCAAAAATCAAAAGGGGATTTTAAATTATTTTATAGTGTATTTTTTCATTAACATAAGAGTCAAAATTCATTTTTCTCAATAATTAGGTGCATTAAAAGGCAAGTCTCAAAACCCAAAGATATTTAATTGAACTCCGTCCTTTTGTGTGGCTTTAGACTATCTTGCAATGCATCCCTCATCGTAGTATTATTAGCTAGCATGAGTATAGTGCTTTTACGCTCTGTACTATAGCACCAACATCAATTTGACATATGTCTTTGCGAAACTATAAATGTATGATGCGTACTATAGTTTTATTAGCAAAATTAATCAATATATTGTTCCATCGTTATTTTTTTCTAACGACTAACGAGCCTTTTAAATTTAACATAAAGTTAGATTGAAATTTTCAAATTTAACCCTAATTATAAATCCCGCTTTTGCCTCTGCTTATGCCACCATCATCGCGCCATCTAACCTCCTCCCTCTACACCCGCGTCTCAGTAATCGCCTCCTAGGCATAGTTATTAAAGGCCCGAGGCGCAGGTGTGCCGGAGCCTAGGCGCGAGGCGCAGGCGGGCGCGAGCCCGAGTGACGACGCAAAAATGCCTTGAAATACTAAAAATTTAGTATACATCTGACATCAAGATGGCGATAAATCAAATGCGAAGTAGTAAATCAAACATACGTATGTTATAAGTTATAAAAGAAACAAGCACAAACATACGTTATATGTCATAAATGTATGTATACTATACTAAAAATATAGTATACATACAACATCAAGCGATTAGGGAGATCGCCGGAGTTCTTCCGGGTCCATTTGGAGGTCGTCATTGTTAGTTTGAAGGAGTTCCTAGTGATCGCTACTCTTATACGAGTTATGACACGTGTACGTGAGAGAGTCGTGGCGGAGAAGAGTATTAGTCGCGTATTAGGTTTAATTACGATTTAATTGTTGGTCGGTGTGTGCCGGAGCCTAGGCGCGCGCGCACCAGCTCGCGCTTCGGCCACAGCGCGCCTAATCCACTCGCATGTAAACGGCGCCTCACTTTAGCACGATCCGGGCTCAAGGCGAGCCTCTCTGCGCCCGAGCCTAGGCGCGCGCCTAGCGCGCTTTTAATAACTATGCTCTAGCCGTACTTAGGGGCGAATCCGGAGCCGCGCAAATCAATGAATTTCTAATGGATAAGTGGTGTTTTCCATTCGTCTTTCTTCCCTGTTTCGGGCATTAGTGAATCCTTGCACAAGACGTATTAGATTTATGGGCAAGCTAGTTGAAATAGATCGAATAGTCAAGTCTAAGCTAAAGAAATAGTGGAGCGGAGGAAAGAGGTCTTTTAGACGGCCGCTCTTTGCCATGTGATCGGCTAACTCGCCACTTCCCCAAAAAAGAAAGAACGGCGGCTAAGGAGCTAAGGCCTAGCAGGAAGAGATCGCCACTAGAAATGAGTATAGATGACTGCCTTTCACACAGTGTCGAATGGCGATTCTCCCCGTCGATGGGGAAAAAGGTAAAGAAAGGAACACTTTAACCTCCGCGCCGTACATGAACTACGCTCTTTTCTCTCTCTCTCCATTAGATTTCACCGCCCATTGAGAATCTCTCGTCCTTATGTTGCCTCCCTTTCGCCCGCCGCCTGCTTCTCTCCCGCCGCTCCCAAATCTCTCTCCTCCCTCCCCACAAAGCCTTTTGACCCTCTCACCCAAAATGTCATATTCTGGAACAATTACACATTTAAGACCTTTTCTTGCCTCAATTTTGACATGAAAAGTGAGAAATCAAAGTTTTTGAAGTGAAATCCGATCTAGATCTCCCATTTCCCAACTTACCCGGATCGTAAAATCATCACAATGATACTAGGAAGAAAAAAATCAAAATTTACTCCTCAATTTGTTTAATTTTTTGGTTGGTGGGTTAACGTTTGAATATTGGTCGGTGGGTAGTAATTGGGTGAGTTATATTTTGCGGGTCAAGATTGGGACGGGTAGAAGCTAGGGAAAATCTTAAAGGGTGGTCATTTAGATGATGGTGGCAGTTGGATGGCGAGGAAGATAGTGGTGGTGGTGGTGATTTGGTGTGGTAGTTTGTGGCGGTGGTGATGGTAGTGGTTGTTATGGCGGTGAGTTTGGAAAATGGGGTGGTGATTGGGAAGAGGGATGATATATCGGGGGATTATAAAGGCCATTTATGGATTGGGGAGCATTCACACAGTAAATATTTGATGGGGTTAATTCTTTAAACATCAAGGTTAAATTTGAAAATTTTAATCTAATTTTATGTTAAGTTATTAACGTTTTTAAGAAAAATTAACGAGTGAACATTATTTTAGTTAAATTTGCTAATAAAACTATGATACACATCATACATTTGTTGTTTCGTCAGTACGGATGTCAAATAGATGTTGAAGCTATAGCACAAGGGCAAAAAAGCACTTTAGCTAGCATAGCTAATTGCTCTGTAATGTTTTCTTCTCCAAGAGTCTTGACAAAAATCTGCTACCTGTACAATTTTCCTCAGTCTAGTCAAGTCAGATACTGGACTGCTCCAGTAAGATGGTTCACTCGGGAGAGCATATCAGAAGTTGGTGTGCTCAGATCTGATTTGATGGGATGCTTCTCTGATTCTAGATTTTGCAGAATCTGGACCTTCAGATATCACTTAACAACAAAGATCTGGATTAAGAACTATAAACAGAAATGGTTCAAGGGTAGAAGAAGTCTTAACCGGTGATGCAAGAGAGTGACATATAGCTTCTGTACTTACAGTGGTGGGGTTAACATATCTGTTCGGCAACGAAAGAAGGAAAATTACTAAATTGCAACTGTAGTTTTTATTGGTTGTTTAGAGAATCCCACTGGTTAGTGTGGCAAATGTGATCAACTTAATTCAATAATCTCCTTTGGTGATGTAGGTTACATAGATATTAAAAGACAATTTAATCAAGACACTACAAAGGAATCAGTCTAAAATTAATTGGGAAAAAATAAAATCTTCTCTAGGAAATTACAAGACACAAAAAATTAGGGAAGAGCGAAAATTCCCAGGCCAATGCTCCCACAGAACCCTCTACTGCCTAAGTTCTTTCTGATGCGGGAATAAAGGACTTTAACATCTTCAAAGAGAGGCGTCATGGCTTGGATCAAGTTATATTTCAGACTAGCCCGGTTGGTATCACATTTCATTCAAAAGAAAGGACACACTTTAAATACAAAAACATTTTAGGGGTAATCCACACTTTGTGTGTGTGATCGGACTGGCTACACCAAAACTCTTGTATTTCCTCGCATAACAATGGTCTGATTCAGGTTTATAATTTTATGGTTTCATTTTGGTCAAAAGCAATGGGGATATTCAGGAGTTTACATTTTCAAGATTGAAGAGGTGCTCTTCAGCAACTTTCTCCACTATTTACCTTTTGCCATTTTCTTCCAATCGCATGTTCTTCAGTAACTTTCTTCACTTACTTTCCAGCCTTGTTTGTTAATTTTTTTTTTTTAAATCTCAGTACATATATATTTCTATAAACCATGTGTATATACATATATCCATGTATTCATGCATGTGAAGGTGTGTACTATGGTTGTCTACTCGACCAGAGTTTCACACTTACCCTCTTCATTCCAAGTACCTTTATTTCCTGCAAGAAGAAGACCAACATTCAAAATCACAAGAAAAGAATAATCAAAACTAATTATTATACTTTACAATACCATGAAAACTCAAATTCAAAAGATAGGTGCCTGATGGTAAACATACAGATAATTTGATGTAGAAACATAAATAGTTAATCTAAACAGCCAAAAATATGTCCATAAAGGTAGATTGAAAATGAAGAAAGCATATAGTCAAGGTTTGTGACTTTAATTCGATCAGTTATTATATGTGATTGATATTGTTTAAATTACTAATATTAAAAAAAAAAAAAAAAAAACTAACTAACAAAAAATAAGATATTAGTTTCAATGCATTTCTCTAGTTGATTTACATTATAATAGGAAATAAAATATTAAACTTTAATAATAACATTATAACTTAATGAGGGTTGAATATTAAACTTCAGATTTTCCATTTGAACTTAAAATGCACAATATAATCCTTTTGATTTGACTC